>BMAV01010030.1:308566-337598 GCA_019973955.1 Trichonephila inaurata madagascariensis | reverse complement strand
AATTTGAACGCCATTAAAAAGTATTTTGAAAAATGGAAGGCGAATATTATTAAAAAGAGAAATATGCAAAAAGTTAGTAAACCTAGTGATTCACTTAATATTTCCAATCGATTTAAATATACGATCATGTTGCACATATAACAGCAAAGTAATTCTATAGAAGCATCTTGGGAAAAGACAAAAACAAAATGTTTGAAAAATTATTCGAAGTTAGAAAAATTAGTTTTGCTACAAAACAAAAAGGGTAAACTAGAAGACATTACTGAATAAGAATTGGCCATCAAATTACAACATTTTAATAATCAAGTTCTTTCTTTTAAGCCGCTAAAAGTCTCTTGACAATTTAAAAATCAAAATTACATTTACAGTGAAATACGTTTAACGCGAAAACGCTCAAGACGAAATATCGGTTAGCACGAAATACAACGGTCCCTAAAAACCATGCATTTTCAAATTTTTTCCTCGTAATTGTAAGCGAAAATCGCTTAACACGAAAAGGGAATGAAATTTATCGTACTGTTTATCTATATCATCAGAAGAATTCGTTTCGTTGCAGTAGGTGATATTGTGAGTGTACAGAACCAACCATTTGAGTTCTCAAAGTTCAAAAAATATTATTGATGCAGACTCCGAAGATGAAATGAATAATGCAGCTCCTGTTTCAACATCTGAAATTGGGAACGTCGTGAAAAGTAGACGCAGATTCCAATGGTGAAATGAATAACAAAATGGACAACTTCGAACAATATGAAGTTAAAAAAAAGACCATGTGTGTGTGTGCAAAGAAAAAAATCACATTTTCCAAAAACTCAACGTTTTTCAATATATAAACTTGAAAATTTTACATTAAATTTCTTTAAGTTCTGGTAAATGTTTTTGTTTAATTAATTTTTTTATAAAATACGTTACTTTTAACATATTTACATTTAACTACTAAAGCTTATTTTATTTATATAAAACAATTTTGTTGAATGTTTTTCTTGCAATATCTTTTAACACGGAAAAATATTTCAGTCCCCCCTCAGTTTCGCGTTAACAATTTTCACTTTATGTTACAAATCTAACACTACGAGTTTAGAATGCAGCATTTTCATGGCTACAAAATTTCGTTCCACTAACACAATTTTTTTTATCTTAGCGTCTCTTGTACGATGATAATTGTTTCAAGATTTGTTTATGTCAAGTTTTGATAGATTCATCACCGAATTGTGAATATTAGGCAATCTTCGAACAGATAAACCTACTTCCTTTTGATGAGAGATGTACAACACTCAACTATACAATGGTTGGGAAATTTCTTTTATCTTTAGAAGAAAAAGTGTTATCAAGAATATACATGAAGTGTTTGAGAATTCAAAAGATAAATACTGCCAATACAATGATTTTTGTATTCACCGTAGCAAATTTGAGTATTGCAAAGCCGCGAATCCATGCGATAGTATAAGTATAAATATTAAAACAAATTTTAACAAAGCAATGCTTTCCCTGCATTTCATTTGTTTGAGATGCTACATATATATTACTCTGCTTGCTTTCCGATTTATATATACACTTTAGGGTGCACAGCGCTTATATGAATAAATAAAATTGATTGGGGTCCATCTGTGCGGAAAGTGTTCTATGGCAGTGGGTCTTGAGCTGTGGCTGGCGGACTCTTAGGAGATCCCAACGCTTTTATAGTTGGGTCCGCAAAGGGTTCTCATTTAATGTTAAGACTTCCCTATTTTTCAGACTGAAATGCCTCTTAAGGTATCCGACTACCTTCGGAACCATGATTTTAAAAAGCGCATAAATCGATAATTTTCATGATATTTAGTGTCACTTAGATTGGAATACATGTATAAAATTGTTTCAAGGACATTGACAAAATTTTTTTTTAAATATTTTGGCAAAAAATTAACTTAGAATAATCTTTTTTCAAAATGTTCTCCTTTTGTGAAAAATGCTTCAATTATAGTATTTTGCCTGTATTTAGCTCAGACCTCTGTATAGAGGCTCAACTATGATTTTTTGAAAAATTCACATTTTCAGAGTTACAACCTATTGAAACAATTATTGGCTTTTTTCTTAAAATTTCTCCCCTCTGTTGTCGTAAAACATGGATAAACCCACTTCTAAGTTATATATTTCAAAAATTCTAATTGAGCCTCTGTACAGAGGTCTGAGCTATATACAGGCAAAATATTATAATAGAAGCATTTTTCATGAAAAAGAAGAATTTTGAAAATGGATCATTCTATGTTCCTTTTTTGTCAAAATATTGTACTTAAATAAATTTTATTGCAATACTATTCTTAAAACAGTTTTATATACATTTTCTAATCAAAGTGACACTAAATATCATAATTATCCATTTATACGCTTTTTCAAAATCAAGGTTCCGAACGTAGTCTGATACCGTAAGTTGAAAGTTGTGCCATCCTAAACTAGATCACTAAATTATCCCCAATAAAAAAACTACAAGAACAAGTATTTTGATTAACCAGTTGCAACTGTGTGTGTCACAGAAATCGAGCGATGACGAGTACACACGTCAATCAGAGTAAGTGTCGTTAAAATATTAGATAAAAAAAAAAAAGATTGGTTTATTTTATAAAACTGCCAATTTTATTACTAATACTTTTCGTACAAAGGTCTATGTACGGGGCTATGAAGTAATTTAGCTTGGTAGCGGTTTCATGAGGCCAACGGTTATTCCAACAGTAAGTTTTATGGATATATATGAATTTATTTGCCGTCAAAGTTCCCGGCAGTCGAGAGTCCTAAGCACGCACCGATTTACATCCTTTACCGACAAAATATTTTCTACCCGTTTTGACACTAAGGAAGTTATGCAATAGGTGCTGTAGGGTTGATCACCGTCCTCTAATCAGAAATCATCCTTGCCTTTCACACCCCAATAAAATAACCGTTCTTTAGGTAGCACGGTATTGGGTCATTACTGTAATGTCAGCACATGGCTCTAACATCAAAACAATCGGTATTTACACAGCTTGATAGCTAGGTAACTTCCGGCCATCCCCTATCGATGGGCTCAGCGCCTGGTCAGCGATTCGTATTTGTTCCGTGACTGATCATGCCTAAAGGATCCTTATTCAAAATCAACTTTCCGACATTTCCCTTTGCAGGCTAACATCTCAAAAACATCATCGCACATAAATTAGTTATGCAAACTTATACGCTGTGTCAGCCGGTCATACGGGGACGCATTTTATTTGTTTGACTTCGGTTGGCCTCTAATTATTCTAAGCATCTTTGAAATTCGAGTATATGTTTTGTTTTTGCCAAAAATTACAATTTAAATAACCAATGTGTGGTCACCACTTTTTACGCATGGTGAGTATACTCATCAATCACAGTTAACTGGTTAATATGAATCCATTTGCATCGTTTGCAACTGCACAGCCATTACTCAAAGTAGTATTTTTAAAATAAATAGAAACCAGTCGAAAAAGAGTGAAACTAAAACCGAGATTGCAGATTTCAAATGTTCCACCTGATATAACAGCACTTGTAAAAAGAAACGCAGCGCCCTATTTCTAATTAAAAATTTTTTAATTCTGTTTAGTACATTTATTTGAACTTAGTATTTTGCAATATATTTTGGGGAAAAATTAGATGCTTACCGTTCGCTTGAAGGAAAGTATAAAAAAAGTTAGTAAAAGTAGAAGAGATAGCCTTGGGATATTGAGGAATCTTTAAATCACTCGCCCATATGTTGGGAATCCGGGTGAGTGAGTGAGTGAATATTAACGTCGCACTGTTTAGCTACACGAGGGCTTTTGGCGACGGACCACGTAATTTTGAACCATGGTCAAGTGACGTGGACGACACCCGAGCTGTCACCCCCCTCTCCTAACTACCACACCACACCAACGTTGGGAATCCGGAAGGGATGCTCAAAATCTTGCGAATCCGCAGTGTTAGGCTTATACATAACGAGGTTGAAGAGGGCACAATCTTGGTGATCAAAAAATCTTTGTATGGAGATAAGAAATAAAGGTAACTTCAGCATTTTAGAATGGGGGAGGGTAACAAAAGGGTTAAATTTGAGACCCCAAATTTCTTCCTTCAACTTAATAACCCAAATCGATAGTTTTTGATAGAAGTACCGAGTAGCATACAATACAATGCACATTACTACATTTCTTAACCCTTTCAGGACGAAAGACGCAAACGCGTGCGCACCGCCAGGGCCGGACGTTTCCATCGCGGGTGTCACTCACAGGCCGGAGGGTTTTGTGTAGTTAAGCCAAAATCCATAAAAATACAGAAATATAAACCCGTTGCTCAATATTGTTCTGTATATTATACAAACGGCGTTTTATAGATTTCGTATTTGTATACTTTATTTACTTCAGCCACTTGCTGTTTTTCGTACAAATTTTTAAACATTTTATTGTCAGCATTTGTAAAAGTCGACCTTGTAAAAAAAAAAAAGAGACAAATTTTGTAAAAAATCTAATTATCCACTAAAAACTAGACTGCAAACCCAAATCAAATGCTTTAGCGAAAATAAATCTCATCTTCACTATAAACAAAAACCACATGTTCATTTCAAGAGTAGTCGTAAAGCACTCTATTCGAAAAAATTCCCTTCCTTTATGTTTATAAAACAAAAACTCGTGTATGCGCGAGTAATATTTCTCTCATTCCGAGTAGAAGGTCAGATCTCCACGAATCTCAAATTACATAGAATGCCATCTATTGCTAAAAAAACTGAGCTTACAAAACGTTCCAGGTGCTTGGCGCGTGGGAGAGTCGTTCGGTCTCTGATGGCGTTTCATGCTGGCTCATATATGGGACCTTCGTCCTGAAGGGCTTTCTTAACTACAGCTCCCTCCACGTACCAACGAATCAATCCACAATCCAAGCTTTTCTGACCGGCTTTATCTTGCACCATAATTTCGACAGCAAGCTCTTAAATTTAATTCTAAAGAAGCTGTTGAATATACTTGATGTTTTTTTTTCCTTTAACTATTTTGTAGGTGTTCTCTCATCGCAATAAATAAGTAATCTAAGTGTCAAATATTTCTCTTTAAAAATCAGACTTTATACGAAAAAAATACCCAAACTTCTTCCCTCCTCATGGCAATACTTAACGAAAATTATTTTCCCCTTTATATACCACATAGCATTTTCTTTTTACGCATAGGTTGATTTTGAAATTTAGAAAAAAAAACTCGATCCACACGAATATACATACTTTCGCAATAAAAACTAGAATTTAGTAATTTTTAGAAGTTTACTCAAATAAAATTAGAGTTTAATATTAAATTTTACATTCTGTGTTCATGGGCAATAGTCGACACTGAACAAAATTTCAAGCGTAAAAAAGTAACGAAATTTGTGTTTCTTCCTACAAAATCTTTAGTGTCAGTGAAATTTATCGATTTAGAATGTACTGCGTTCGAATTCGATGCAAGATCTCATTTGATGTCTCTCTCAACTTTAGAAAAATTCAGCAGTTTGGAAACGTGGCGAGAATACCACACGATTCTACTCTATCGATCTTTAGAATAACGAAAAATTATGGTCCAAAGTTATGTCCCATTAAACCTAGGGAGTTATTGACCGTAGCCAAAAGCCATGGTTCATTTATAGACTTTTAAAGAGGAATTATATGAACTCAGAAATTAAGTTTTGGCAAATATTGAGAAATTCTACAAATATCCTTGAGTATTTTACAAGAATACGAGATAAATTTGTGAGCTCATAGCAAAAAAATAAAAAGTGCCGAAAATTTTTTTAAAAGCAGAAATTTTTAAGAAACTTGCATAATTTTTTCGATATATGGTCATGGAAATAGGCATGTTTCGATGTATACAAAATATATATTAAACAAATCCAACCATATATATTATAAATCAACCCTATTTCAAAAAATAACCAGAATATACTGTAAATACCTTACAGAATTGCAGGATGTTATTGTAGAGAAATTTAAAATTTTTATAATTACTAAATTTTAGAAATATTTTACAATTATTAATGCTTAAATTTATAACTCATCTCATTAATTTAATGAACGAACAAAAAAAATTGAAGAAATAATATATTTCCCACAGATAAAACTGATTAGTAACAGAAACTTATATAAAGATTTTATAAAAAAAAATTAAATTTAAAACATAATTTTATAATATGTTCAGATATTTAGACGAGATATGTAAATAATGGCTGAAACTTTTTGTATTCTTAAAAGTTGGTGTAAATTTTTTTCTCCATAACGGTGTTCTATAACGCATTAACTTTATCAAAGAAAGAACACATAGCATTTACCTTTACACATAAAATTCTTTAAAATGATTAAAGTTAACCTTAGCTTTTTATAAACAAAATGTTAATTATTCTAATTTATGCATGTTATTGATGACCTCCAACATTTCTTTAAAGATAAGAAATTTTATTCAATTAAATTTGATATATATGAAGATTTGTTTAAAATGAGTTTCTCAAAGTTTCGAAAGTAATATAAATACTAGCTACCGTCCCATTTCATACCCATTTTTAAGTAAAAACATCTTTTTATAAAGTCACTCAAGATTAGCATTACGAAAAAAATTTTACCACCTGTGTTAAGTTTTCAAAAGTATAAAGCTATTTATTCTTTCAGCAATTAAAAAAATTAAATTTTGAGTTTCTTTTCTCGGGAACTTCTCGTATTGGTTATGATGCATATTTCAAACAAAAATAAAACTAAAATATTTTGCAATTAAGTACTTTGTGATTCTACAAGACTCTCCAAAGAGTTCTCTCGCAATTTTTTTAAAATGTTTTCAATCAACTACATATTCATTCATTGAATTGTATTTAATGACCTTATCAGTTGCCAAGATACTATCATTAATAACGACTGCATGAGTGAATATTAACGTCACACTGTTCAGCTACACGAGGGCTTTTGGTGACGGACCATGGTCAAGTGACAATTTTAACCATGGTCAAGTGACGTGGACGACACCCGAGCTGGCACCCACCTGTCCTAACTACCACACCAACGGGAGGACGTTTGAGCTCTCGACAGATTTAACGTGCATAGCTGCCCTACACGGCGGGTCTTTAGTGGTACTGGGATCGAACTCGTGAAAAGGCCAGCCATGATCCAATACCTTGACTACTCGGCTACCGTGGACATCTATCATTTATAACATTGGCTCTTAAAGTTCAAAATTTACTAGCAGATATACAAATTTTGTAATCAATACCGTTAAATACGGCATTGAATGATATTAATTATTGGAGTTTCCTTTCTCCTTTCAAAACTGAAGTAATTTTCCCCTTCAGACTTAATCTAATGATAGCAACACAAAATTTTTAAAAACTAATTTAAAATGGAAAATTCGTTTTTAAATTCCTAACGGACCATAAAAGTTAAAAATTATTTACAGAACTGTTGCACTATACTGGGGAAAAAATTTTAGAACATTTACAGCAGCTCAAGAAATAAAGATATATGTAGCCGATTTTTCCTTCTTTGTACGGAGGATTTTTTACTACATTTATAATAAAGATTTTTATAAAAATGGAGATGTAAAACTTTCAAAACGGAAAACGATAATCACAAAATATTTGAATCACCACAAGTTCTATAATAAACATTTTAAGGTATCGCTATACGTATATTAAATTAATACGCGATTTAACTTTTAAAAAAAGAATAATCCACGCGAAGAAAAACACAAGTTTATTATTTCTTTAAAAAAAGAAATTCTGATGAATTGCATGAGGGGGAGAAAAAGGAAGCAAAATATACAAATTTAAGGTGATTAGCTACGCTCAGAACTACGATTTTAAAGAAGCATATAAACGAATTTATCTGTTAGATTAAAAAAAAAGATTTTTTTTTCGTATTTTTTTTAAGACATTAAAAACTTATTTAAATGCAATTTTTTTAGCAAAAAAATTAAGAGTGATATTTTTAAGACCTCTTTTTATTGAAGATACTTTTATAATATTTTTGCCTCAATATAGCTAGAACTTCTATACACAGCTTGAATAAATGTTTTGGAAAATTCACATTTTCAGAGTTACTATCAATAGAAATGACCGGAGTTCCGTTAAAATTTCTATACTCTAATATATTAAAATATGAATAAAACCTCTTCTAAATTATATATTTCATAAAATTCAGGCTCTGTTGATTAAACAAAAAAAAATAAAATATTTAAAATATAAAAATTCATATTATATTTATTAAAAAAAAAAAAATATAAAAAAAAAATTATAAAAATAAGACACAAAAAGATGTTTATAAAAGCACTTTCCATAAAAAAAACTTTTTGAAAAACCTGAGTAACTTTTAGTGTAACTATATTCTTAAAACAGTTTTTCTTATGTATATTCTTATTCAAGCGACGCTAAATATCAAAAAAACAAATTAAACACCTCTGAAAAATTATGGGTTTCAACGTAGTCGGAGACATTAATTTTTTTCCCCTCTTCATAGTTGTACTATACATATTAACATAATTTTACTTCAATATTTATTACAAAAAATACTGAAGACCCGAAAGCGTAAACCCAATTTAAAAGTAAAACTTAGAAACGTGTACTATTTTTATATTAGGAGTAGGGAATATACATTCTAGTCCGGACTCCCCAAAACACCTGTAAACATCCCCTTAACAAGATTGTAAAAAACAAAAGCATTCCTTTTCTTCAAAAGAATCGATTTCTTATTAAGAATCCTCCCTCTTATTTTATCTGTACTGATAAGCAGAATGGAGAAAACCCTCCTAAAATGACTCACCTGGATTGTGATGAGAGTTCTCCATGACTCAAGAAAGAATTCTTCACTATCCTTTGCGTCAGCAACTGGCAAAAATCCACTCACTGCCCGAGACCCAATAGCCTAGACATGCTTTAATACTTCTGGATTTCCTTTCTTCTCCGTCTTGGCGACGGAGGATTTACGGATCGTCGCCTCGTTGGCGACCTGTGCCTCTCTTTGTCTTTATCGGATCAGTTTGTTCGCTGGGCTCTTTTACTTTTTCTGTTTTATTTTTCGTGGTACAATTTCATTGGGGAAACATGATAGGGGCAAATTTATTATCTTTACTTTTTCTAAATAATTACACTCGTTTGTTATTTTTATAACAGGTACCAAATTTTTTAGAAAAATTTTTTTTTGTCATAAGAAAGTTAATTTTGTTTTTAATCTTAATAAGGAATATATAATATTTATTTAGAAACCGAGTAGAAGAAAAATCTATTGAATTTTTATCATATTAATTCCCTAGTTAAGAAAACTAAATGTATTTCTGCTCAAATGGTTATTTTTTTTTATTACTAAACTTTATAATATATACCATTCGCATAAATAGTGGGGCCGTGGTAGTTAAGTGGTCATGGTCACGAACTCGTGGCCAGGGTTGTTCAGTCACGCATTCGAAACCTAGTGCCACTGAAGACCCGTAGCCACGCTAGCCTAGTGGTCAAGGTAACGGATTTGTGGCTGAAGTGTCATGATTTTGGACCTAATACCACTGAACCCCTCCCCCCAACTACCACCACCACCTCTGGGCAAAGGAGACCGATGCACGTTAAATATGTCAAGGCTCGAAAGTCCTCATATTGGTGTGGTGTGGTAGTTAGGAGAGGGAGTGCCAGCTCAGGTGTTGTCCTCGTCACTTGAGCATGGTTCTAAATTACGTGGTCCCTCTCCAAAATCCCACATGTAGCTTAATAGCGCGGTGTTAATATTCGCACGCTCATTCTATTCACGCCATTAAAAACCCGCCATATAGAGGGCTGATGTACGTTAAGTTTGTCGAGGCTCCAAATCATTCCACTGGTGTTGTGAGGAAGCTTAGATAGGTGGTACTAGCTCAGGTGTGGTTCTCGTCACTTGACTTGGGTTCAAAATTACGAGATTCGTTTCCAATAGCCCTTATGGTGCCTAAGAGTGCGACGTAAATTAAAATCAAATCGCGTAAGCAGAGTAACATTAGCCCAATGACCAGATTCCATGCAAAATATTTTCAGTAAAATAATAGAGATTGTTGCACATTAATTGCAGCTAAATTTCAAATTCGTATGTTTATGGCTGTGAATAAAAAGCCAGGTTCGAGTCCTGGTACCTGTAAAGACCCACCAAGTAGAGGGGCTGATGCAGGTTAAATCTGTCGAAGCTCAACGTCCTTCATTGGTGTGGTGTGTAAGTTTGGACAGTGGGAAGTTTGAGAATTCAAGTGTCGTCTTCGTCACTTAACCGATTATTAAAATTTCGACGTATGTTGCCAGTATCTTCGTTTTGCTTTAGAGAGTGTGATGATAATAAACAATCAATCATTCAAAATTCTCATATAATGAGGTGTTCCAAAAGTCAAGTGAGGCATCGGTAGTCGAATGGTCATGGTCACGAATACGTCAGGGGTGTTTCAATCGAGTCGCGGGATCGAATCTTGATTCCAGAAAAAAACCATCGCGTTGGGAGAATGATGCATGTTAAGTTTGTATGTGCTCAAAGCTTAATTCACTGCCCAGGTGTGGAATCTAGGAATGCCGGATGAGTTGTTGTCCTAATCATTTCACCATTGCTCAAAATTAAAGGAATGAAAATAACATCCAATTTTTCCACCACTCGAGGGCTTTTGGCGCCGGACCTCGAAATTTTGAACCGTGATCAAGTAACGAGGACAGCACCTGAGCTGTCACTCCTCTCTCCTAACTTCCACACCTACGCGAGGACATCTGAGCCTAGACATATTGCGTTGTCCCCTCTGCACGGTGGGTCCTCAGCGGTACTAGCTTCGAACTCATGACACTCAAAACTAAAAGATCCATCGGCGATATCCAACGCAATTTTCTCAGGTGCCGAGTCAATAAGGTGTTCCAAAAAGCAATGGCGTAACTTTCTCCCCCGCATCCCGGGGGAGGGGGCAGGATTCTATGGGGCCCAAAGCCTATATTAGGGACTGGCAATCCTTTGTAAGATCCGGCTTGGGCCCAAAGCCTGACTTTGCAGGGAGGAGGGCCCTAATAGTCCCTGTTACACCACTGAGACAAAAAGCGCTCAAATATTGGTTTGTAAGCTAAATGTCTTCGAGTCATAGTTCGTATATTCCTTTGGGGCCACGGTAGCCGAGTGGTATAGGTATCGGATCGTGGCTTGCTTTGTCACGAGTTCGAGCCCAGTACCACTAAAGACCCGCCGTGTAGGGCAACGATGCACGCTAAATTTGTCGAGAGCTGAAATGTCCTCCCATGGGTGTGGTGTGGTAGTTAGGAGAGGTGGTGCCAGCTCAAATGTCGTCCACGTCACTTGATCATGGTTCGAAATTACGTCATCCGTCGCCAAAAGTCCTCGTGTAGCTGAACAGTGCCACGTTAATATTCACTCACTCCCTCACGTATATTCCTTGGGCATGGAAAAACGTGTAAGAATACTTATTTTTCGACTAATAGTTGTGTGGACGCCGCTTGGTTATGGTCCCGAACTCGTGGACACGATTTTTTTTCTGACTCGGGTTCTAAACCTGGTGCCACTAAAAATCCATCGAGTAAAGAGCTGATGCAGATTAAATCACTCAAGACTTTGTCTTCACCATAACGTAGTTAACGTTCACCACCGTAATGTGGAAGTTTGGAGAAAGGGGGGAAGAGCTGCGGTAGCCCAGTGATAAAGGTATCGGATCATGGCAGACATGCCATGAGTTCGAGCCCAGTACCACTAAAGACCCACCGTGTAGGGCAGCGATGTACGTTAAATCTGTCGAGAGCTGAAACGTCCTCCCATTGGTGTGATGTGGTAGTTAGGAGATGGGGGTGCCAGCTCAGGTGTCGTCCACGTCACTTGACCATGGTTCAAAATTACATGGTCCGTCGCCAAAAGCCCTATTGTAGCTGAACAGTGCGACGTTAATATTCACTCACTGGAGAAAGGGGTGACGTGTCGTCTTCTACACTTAATCGCTGTTCAAAAATAAGAGGTCCATACCCAATAGCTCTAGTATAGCACACAAATGATTGTGAACACAATTCCTGATAACCATAATTAAAATCGCGTGTCGCCGAACCGGTATAGTAGTTAGCGATGCTGACTGCGGTGCCGTAGGGACTGGGTTCGAATTCCGGAGAAGACATGGATGTTTGTAAATGTATAGTGCCTTTGTGGCATGTGGGTACTCTAAATAGCCATCGAGCCGCAAGTTCTCTCGTGTGGTTGGTGGAAGGGGAAGAGAAGTGGGAGGCCCCTGACCACCCCCAGGGTTTTCTCCCTCTAAATTGGGGTGGAACCGAGCCAAATCGTACTGTCACCTGCATGGTGCTCAAAGCTTAAGGCTAACGACAGGCGTAAAAATTCTAGCCCTTAGTCGCGATGAATTTCGCGGGCCTCGATCTTACTTCGTCAGGCAGGTGGCATTAGTCACAACAACAACAAAACCGTATAAGTCCCTTGGTACCAGACTGCGCTTGCTAGTATCCCCAGAAATCATAAATTTAATGAGTATGTCACCTCTACGTTACGACGCACTTTTTCTTTTGACGCCGACTAAGGCGCACGTACGTTTGAGTTTTGTTTCACTTTCAAAAGTCTGTAGGACTATTTTTATTGTTTATTTTTAATTTTTTCTTTCCAATATGACATCGTCATTGGATTTCTACGAAAGTGAGACTGAATGAGAATATTTGCCGGAAACCGATGAATACGATAGTGACTCTGATACTGATTAATCTATTTGTGACGAAGATGAAGAAATGGAACAAAAATGACAATACACTCATGTAATACATGTGGAAAAACGTTTTGCTCCAAAGAACATTTCGAGAATTTTTACACACACACACACAAAGATTTGTAATTTTAATCCTAATTTCCTTAATTTTTTAAAAAATTTTGTTGTGCCCAAACATTTTGCAATTTTGTAAAATCCCAATAATGGAAAATATTTCCTATGCTTGTTACACTCCTTGTACACCTAAATAAGCCATGTAACCACGTAAGGTTACAATGGGACTTTGCTCTATACGTAGCATGTATCTACTAGTGGTTACATGGTATTCAAGGGGTTAAGGGAAAACTATTTTAATAAGCAATCAATCCATTAATACATAGTTATTTTCGTAATTACTACATAAGCCTCGAATTGCGTTTGTTTTTCTGTATGCAAATGATTTTATCATAATAAAGAATTAACAAGAAATTTGACAAATTTCATAACAGCCTCAGAAATTTATTTTCCTTCAGGTAAAAAAAAAATCGTCGGAAAGGCATACATTCGTTTACAGTGGAATTCTTTTTTAAAAAAAATAAAGCTCTTTACTACAATGGCTATCTTTTGTGGATTTAATTTAAGGATCTCTCCCTGCTACATAAGGTGGCTGTGGTAGCCGAGTGATATAGGTATCGGATCGTGGCTTGCCTTGTCACGAGTTCGAGCCCAGTACCACTAAAGACCCACCGTGTAGGGCTGCACGTTAAATATGTCGAGAGCTGAAACGTCCTCCCGTTGGTGTGGTGTGGTAGTTAGGAGAGGGGGGTGTCAGCTCAGGTGTCGTTCACGTCACTTGACCATGGTTCAAAATTACAAGGTCAGTCGCCAAAATTCCTCGTGTACCTGAACATTGCGACGTTAAAATTCAATCAATCAACCCTGCTACATAAGATAAATCTCAATCATAAACTATGTCTTGTACGTTGATAATCTTGTTGGATTGAAAATATTTTCACGATAAATGTAAGCCGTCAATAAAAACCAGCTATATACAGGGTGTTGCCGAATTCGACTGTGGCCGCGATAGCCTAGTGGTCAAGGTAACGGACTCCTGGCTAGCGTGTCATGAGTTCGAGCCTAGTACCGCTGAAGACCCGACGTGTAGGGGAGCGTATGCACGTTAAATAAGTCGAGAAGTGTTGTGTCAAACGTGGTGTGGTAGTTAGGCCAGGGGGTGTGAGCTCAGGTGTCGTTCTCCTCACTTGGCCATGGTTCAAAATTACGAGGTCCGTCTGAAAAATCCTTCAAGTGGAGGAACAGTGCGACGTTAATATTCACTCACTCACTCACGCCGAATTTGGCCGATAAATTCAGAGGGGTGAGAGGGATAAGGGTGGAGAGGGCAAATCACCATAGAACATGGGATCACAAGCTACTTTTCTAGGTGAAAATCGTAACCGTCAGAGGACGATGAGCCAATGAGGGCTGTGGCCAAACGAATGCGGAGATGTGCAGCTGCGGCGTAGGCTTGAAGAAGCCTGCACATATGCAAATTTCTCACTCTTCTGGAGAAAATGAAAACTGCGCACGTTGTCAAATACTCGCACAAACAATAACCCGAAACAAATAAATATGCATGACTTACAATTACACAAATCGACTCGACCAATTGTCGCCTTTTGACTTTATGGTTGTAATGATGGTGTATGTTGGTAGGCCAAAACATGGGGACGATGATCATCACATGTTGACATATCGTCCGAAATTCCCAGTTTTTTGAAGAACAGAACCAGAAATAATATTTGACCGTTGAAATTATTCAAATCATGATCTTATTACGGTTGAGTTGAGATCAAGACAAGTCCCTGGCCCCTTGCCCAGTCAGCCCATGCCATAAGACTTTCCTGACCTCGTGTACCGACTGAACGGATGCACGCATTGTACTTCCATCCAAAGATTGAATTCGTCTGACAATCCTTCGTCCATCGGTGTCAGCTGAGCTATGACCTACGCGGCCGCAACTTCGAACAATCCCTGTGATAATCGTTTGTCGTCGCATTTCTGACATCGATCTGTGATGCATTGTTCGTATTGTAACTATGCTTTTATCTGTAATAAATGTATTCCTTGCATATTATTGTTCTATTTATTCCATTCGACAGCACACCTTCCATAACTGTTTTTCCTAATTACTCCGACTAAACATAATTTGCAACCCTATGTTCTGTAGTGATTTATCATGCTCAGGCTGCCTACTAGGGATTGCAATATTGGACCAACAGTTCAATACCAGTATTCGGTAATTTTTTTTTTTTTTAGATCTTGATACCGGTAGTAGAAATTTTAGAAAAAGAAAGAAGAAAAGGTGTTTCTTTTTGTTTTATTTGCCAGTTTTGTTAGAGTATAAATATCACAAAAAAACATTTGTAACTTATATATTATAACAGTATGTAAAAAAAAATTCTTTAAACTACAAAAAAAGCGTAAACATTGTCTTTGGTACTATTACAAATTTTTAAAATGTGATCTTAAAAAAAAAATAATGCCTCCGTTGTACTGTATGGTATGCAAAATATGAGCAATTTGCAATATATGATATGCAATGTGAATAACAAACTCGTCGATTTAAAAAATTGTCGAAATATTACGCACTTTCTTCACAACTGCAACCTAGTTTTCACAGATACGAATATCAGACTACGAATCCTGCACTAGTGTACCAAGTACCACTCTGTGTTGTAATTGGATAGTTTTGGCCGCCTCCTTTGATAATTCATATATTTTATCACTTCTCTTGAATGTACGATGCAACTTTATATTCAGTCTAATTAATTTCGTCCGTTAGGGAGACATAAACAAAAAAAGTATACTGTTTTGCTATGTTGGCGATCCCTGAACATATAGTGGAGACAATTTTAAAAATTTATAGTAAATACCGAAAAAACGGTATTTTAACTTGTGAATACCGGTATTACCAAATTGTACAAATGGCTCAAAATACTGGTGTACCAGTATTGCAATCCCTACTGCCTACTATCACTCTTCTGAATTTGTCGACACACACAATACTCTGTATACAATAAAATAACAAAAACTCCAATTTAGAATCGCCACATCCTGAAATAAATTAGAAGTTTTAGACAAGATCAGCTGTAAATAAAAAAACAAAGCTACGATCAATGAATACATTAAGTAGGAAGTTTAGGAATCCCCATTATAAATGCACATTCTTATGTACACTTTTACAAATGTAGGTATCTGACTACTTGCGACAACTGTTTTTTAAAAAAATGGATATATGGAGATTTTTTCTTTTTTGTAGTTTTTAG
Organism: Trichonephila inaurata madagascariensis; assembly: GCA_019973955.1. Lineage (NCBI taxonomy): Eukaryota > Metazoa > Arthropoda > Arachnida > Araneae > Nephilidae > Trichonephila > Trichonephila inaurata. Next base: position 321,610 of record BMAV01010030.1, on the reverse strand, counting down.
ATTCATTGAGCTCATTTTAAGAAAAAAAAGGCTAAAATTAAGAGAAAAATAAATTATTACTACTAAAATGGGAAAAAAATGGGTAAAAATTGACAAAAGACATAAACGGAGCCCGCTCTGTACAAATAGTAAATGAACAAATTCACAATTTTTCAATTTTGATGCATTATTTTGCTACTCCTTTTAGAAATGACCTTCAAAGCCCTCCTGTAGCTAAACACAGTACGACGTTAATAATCAATAGAAATGACCTTCAGGATAAGAGATATTTTAATTTTTACAAAAACTAGAGCACTTTATCTTAGTTAATATATGAAATTGCTTAGAAAATAGTAATGATATTCACTTAAAGAACTGCACACAAATTTTGTAATAAAACAGTCTAATGTCTAAAGGTTAAAACACTTCTACTGTTCTATAGAACACACACACAAAATTTCAGCAAATTATTTTAAAAACTTTTGGATCAATTACTGACCCCGTTTGAGTTTTTCGAAAAAAAAAACACATTTCGAGTAAAACGCATTTTAAAGTTAGACATCTTATGTAATGTTATTGCATGTTATGTGTGCATTTGCTTTTACTAAAACACTTGTAGTTTTTGTTCTAGTGAATGGAATATTTAAAAAAAACTTGTTATTTTTATAAAGCTAATAAGATGGCCTATAAAATAAAATCATAAGAAGAAATTGTCAGTTTTTCAAAAAAATCATGATTTTAGGGTAGTCGGATACCTTAAACATATTTGTACAATATGAACTGAAAGTTGCGCAACAGCCCATGAGGGCCAAGGCCTACTGTGCCTATCTCAGTTTACATGATCATAGGCTCTGGGGTGTATGTGCAGATACTTCGGTCATGTGATCAGTCTGACATGAAATCCCCAAAGTTCTGTTCCCTAGCAAGCTTGATACTCATTTAACGACCCACCGAAGGGATGAAAAGCTGAGTCGACCTTGCCCAGCCAGGGATTTGAACCCCGGACCTGTGGCGTGAAAGTATTTGTACAATCACTCACCAAAAATTTATAGAAAAATGTGGCCGTGCTAGCCTCGTGGTCACGGTCCTAAACTTGTGGCTAGCATGTCATGAGCTACTAAAGACTCGCCGTGTAGAGCGGACTGATGTACGTTAAATCTGTCGAAGCTCAGAACTAGGCCATTATTAGAACTAGACCAGTACAAAAGTTTCGATAGTGGGGTGCCAGGTTAGGTGTCGTCCTCGTCACTTGACTGTGGTTCAAAATTAAAAAATCTGTTGCCCTCGTGTTAATTGGTAGTGCGATATTATTATAACTCTCCCTTAACCGTGGTTCAGAATTACGAGTTCCAGCTGGCATAGTCGGTTTGTCGCTGACCTTCTGTACCCAAGGTTGCATGTTCGATCCCGACCCATGTCGGTGGATTTTCACGATGCAGGAAGTTGACAGCTGCCATGTCGTTGATTATACGGCATGAAAAAGATCCCTTGAGTGTCCGTTTGGCTTGGATGCTCTCGGCAAAATTAAATTCCGAAGTGCAAATCTCGCATAGGTAGATCTCAGGTGCCTCCCTCTGGGGACGAAACTAGGCTAAAATTACTCGCGGTAGTTGGTATCGCCTAAATGATGCCGCTTTAAAAAATGATACCAGCTTCTGGGAAATGTACTAGGTCTGCAAAAGTAGAAATACCAATACTCAGTCCCATCACAGAAGGAGAAAAAAGAATTACGAGGTTCAATGCCAATTGTAGTTTAGTTGTTTAAAGGTACGACGTAATTTCAAATCAATTAAAGAAACTTTTTAAAATGTTTGTATATATATATTTTTTAAAATAAAAATGTTCACTGAACAAATTAGTACTATAGAATAGCTTTAACTTGATATTGGTACATACTTATTATTGTAAAAAATATGCATGTGTGTGGGAGAATTCATAAAGGATATTGAAAAATATATAAACTCTGTGAATGGAGAAATTTCATTCATATCTCTGTGCAGAGTATTAAAATGGAAATATATTTGAATATTGATTAGATCTCGTTCTAAAACTGGCGTTTCCACACACACGTTTATGTATTTGCTTAGACGTGAAAACTTTCATACCAGTCTCTCCTCTCTTTTCGAGAAATCAATATCAGTGTTGTTTCTAAATTATTTTGGATGTGTCTAATGCGGAATTACTTGAGATATTTCAATTATTGTCTCACTGCAACCTAAATATGTATGGACTTTCTACCACCCTCATTAATTGTCAGCACCACCCAAGGGGCTTAACCACTGAGTTGTGGGAAATCTATCGCGTACAGATTTTCAATAAAACACGTATGATAGAATAGTACATGTAAACGCAAATACACGAGCTATGAAAACGATTTGAATAGAATTCAGGAAAATAAGTAAATAATATTTAAAATCACACTTTTTATTTAAAATATTAAAAAATAAATACACGAGGATACAGAATTCTGTATTTATACTTGTTGGATATACATTGTATTCAGGACAAAAATTTATTCTACGGGAGTATATGCCTCTCATCCGGTATAGTGACACTGCTGTACCACAGGGCTTGGGTTCGAATCTCGGAGAAGGCATGGATGTTTATAAATGTATAGTGCATGTGCGGCATAGAGGCATTATACATTTAAATAGCCATCGAGCCGCAAGTCATCTTGTGAGGTTGGTGGAAGGGGAAGAAAGCTGGAAGGCCCCAGAGTGTACTCCCTCAAAAGTGGAGTGGAACCGAGCCAAATCGTGCTCTCACCTGTATGATGATCAAAGCTACGGATAACGACAGGCGTGCGTTTAGCCCTTTATTGCGATAAATTTCATGGGCATTGATTGGATACCGTCAGACAGGTGCCATTAGCAACAACGCAAGAATATTTTCTCTCTCTCTCTCTCTCTGTGTTAGCTCTCATTCAGATTTCAGATGAGTAAATGATTGTTTATTTACTCTTTTACTTGAAAGTAACACTCTAAAGCAAAGCGAGGGCTATTGGCGGTGGACCTCGAATCTTGAGCTGTAATCAAGTCATGAGGATGATACCTGAGCTGGCCCTTCCTTCTCCAAACTACCACACCACACCAACGGGAGAAATTTGAGCCTCGACAGGTTTAGCATGAATTAGCCCCTCTTTATGGTTCAGTCTTCAGTTCCAACAGGACTAAAACCAGCGACATTCCGGCCACGAGTTCATGACTATAATCACTAGGCTACCGCGCCCACATTGTCTATGTTAGAATGCAAGTTTCATAAGAGGCTAAGAGATGAACTCGTGATTTCTTTCAAAAATATCATAAAAAAAGGTACGCACACTCAGTTGAAAAGGTGAGATGGAGTTTATAAGTTTATATACAGGTAAGAGATTAGGGAAGGCGATTCTTTCCGAAAAAGATCGATTTTCAACCGATTCGAATCGTACCCTGATGAATCGATTCACAAAAAAATCAAGGTCTAAAAGATTGTCTTCATTTACAATATAAATATAAATCCATTTTATGAAAAACAAGAAAATACCACAATAAACGATCTCTTATCAGTATAAAATCAGGGAATTTACAATTACAATTATTTTTATTACCATATCATAGCATCAGATATAAAAGAAGACATTTATTTTCTAAATTAATTTGTTGCAATAAAAAGTTTAGAAAATGGATAATACAGCTTATAGTTCCCAATGCTTAATATCTAAGATTTTTAAAAACAGCAGTCTGTCAAGTCTACTGGGATCCAAGTGGTTCCGCTCATCACTTGCGATGTTGCCGGCAATCGAAAAAATGCGCTCACAAGGAACAGATGATCCCACGATACTCATATACATCATAGCTATTGAGTGAACGTGATGATAAAAAGAGTTTTTTTGTTCTTGCCAGCAAGGATCATACTTTAGGTGCACAACTGCCTGAGATAAATAGTGTTTAAATTCTTCGTTTACGCCCTTACTTTCCAGTGCAAGTGCATTACATGTAGATAGTTGCTTTTTCACAAGCAACTTAGGAAAATCCCAAATTTCTTTTTCCATGTCAGTCCCTTCTATTGCTTCCACTTCTTCACTATTAGTTTGTGGAAGTTGTTTTGCCGTGATTTATTATTTAAAATTGAGCTATTGAATTTATATAGGTATAAAAGTTTAAAGTCTAAAATTGAATTTTATGGTTTTTACCGAAACAGAAAAAAATCAAATATCGATTTTCTTGGATGAAATATCGATCCAGTGCTACATATCGATTTAAAAAATCGATTTTTGTGGTCATAGAAATCGATTCTTCGATTAATCGATCTCAGATCACCATCCCCATAAGAGATACAAAAATTTTCAAATCTCTCACAAAAACCGAGTATTTAATAAACCCACTTCAGAGCCCCTTACTAAAAAAAGCCTCAAATTGTATTAAACCTTTAAGGTATCCGACTACGTTCGGAACCGTGATTTTGCAAAAGCGTATAAATGGGTAATATTTAGGATATTTAGTGTCACTTAGATTAGAAAATGTATATAAAATTGTTTTAAGAATAGTATTACAATAAAAAATTATTTAAGTACAATATTCTGACAAAAAATGAACATAGAATGACCCATTTTCAAAATATTCTCCTTTTGTGAAAAATGCTTCTATTATAATAATATTTTTCCTGTCTATAGCTCAGACCTCTGTACAGAGGCTCAACTAGAATTTTTGAAATGTATAGCTTAGAAGTGGGTTTATCCATGTTTTATGACAACAGAGTGGAGAAATTTTAAGAAAAAAACGCCGATAATTATTTCAATTGGATGTAACTCTGAAAATAATGCGAATTTTTCTTTAAAAAAAATAGTTCAGACTCTGGAGAAGTCTTTGCTTTATATAAGCGCACACACACAAACTATTATTATTTTAGAAGCATTTTTTTATAAAAGGAGAACATTTTGAAAAAAGGTTATTCTAATTTAATTTTTTTGCCAAAATATTGAATTTAAATAATTTTTTTTTTCAAAATGTCCTTAAAACAATTTTATACATGTATTCTATTCTAAGTGACACTAAATATCACGAAAATTATCCATCTATACGCTTTTCTAAAATCCCGGTTTCAAACGTAGTCGGATACCTTAAATCCGGGGCGGGTATTAAGTCGATCGCGATCGACCGGTGGACCGCCAAGACATTTTGAGGTGACCGCCTTTAAATAAGATCTAAGATGCGCATATTAACAGATATATATATTTATGGAACACCGGCGCCAGTAGATTGAAGAATCGGCTTTTCACAATCCATGCGACTATGTGTAGACGACACATTTACCGTTACTGGAAGCTCACTAAGAGGCTTAACACATTTTCTGAGATTATAAAGGGGGATATGTGATCAACACGATGCCTGCAGTAGAAATTAATTCCCCCCACACGCAAACTAAAGGAGAAAATAAACGTTGATCAGCTCTTTTTACGATAACACGGGATTAGATTCTTGTGTTTACGCGTTACGTCCCACGATAGCGTGGCACCAGCAGCGAACGTGTTTAATACATCAGTCAGTAACAGATTCATTAGTTCCTTTTTATTCGTAGATTTGAAATCGTTTGAAATGAGCCAGCAATCGTTCATAGTTTTTCAAACATTCAATTTGAAGATTTTATGTTTCTTTTTTTTTTAGTTAAAATAGTAGTCTATCATACATATCAAAAGACACATACAATGTTGGAAACAAGTGTTAAAAAAAGAGAAACACCTACAATTTTTTAATACAGAGTGGAAAGAACATTTTTTTCTTTACGATGGTGAATGCAAAATGTGTGTGATATATAAGCCATGCAAGTGTGGCACTTCCAAAAAAAAAAAGTGTGTATGTGTACTTATGTATGCACGTAAGAAGTTATACTTAAGATTAAAAGATTAACAAGATTAAATCTTAAGATTAACAAGATTAAAATCTTTCTAAAAATCGAGCAGGGCAAGCTGGGCCAAGGACGAAAGGTGGTCAAGAGCAGAGTTGAATGATTTTAACCTTAAGTCAATCGGACAAGCCAAACCCGAGATAATCACGATTTAAATAAATTTAAACACCCCCGCACAGGGACAATAGGACTAATAATATGGGGACGGGGTCGAAGGCGAGAATGATCTGTCCCGTTCTGCATATTTCTAGACAAAACGTTTTCGTATACGTTTCTACGGAACACAAAGCAAAGGTTCACTGACGGGGGTGTACAGCTCAGTGGTAGAGCATTCGGCTGCAGGTCGAGAGGTCTCCGGTTCAAACCCGGGTGTCCCCTTCTTCAGGGAAGTGAAGCGAAATATTTTTCTGGGAATTTCGAAGGCGGGAATGATTTGTCCCGTTCTGTATATTTCTAGACAAAGGATTTTCGCATCCGTGACGGTGTGCATTACATCCGTGACGATTTTGCGTCACATCCGTGACGGTGTGCGCGCGCATTGTAAAAAATTACCCTCATCCTGTTTCTCTAACGCCACAAAAGAAGTATAACTTCAAAAAGGAAACGTTGAAAGACATTTCAAAACCATGCATGGAAGTTTTGATACACACTTTCCTTTAAAAAGCGAATTGCGTAAACAAAAATTAAAAGAATTTAATCTTTTGTTAAATCCAATACTTCATCTAAAGCTGTAACTGTTGCATCTCTTCCTGTTAGTCATCTGTTAGCAAAACATAAAAAACCTTCCGCAGATGGAGAAATAATAATAATAAAAAAAGCGTTTCTGGAAGCCAGTGACTCTCATTATTTGATTCATTCTAGAATAAAACTGAAATTATTTCCGCAATTAAAGGTATTCAACTTTCGCGTAGAACTGTTACACGCCGCATAGAAATGATGAATTCTGATGTGGCTGAGCTGATCGAAGATATCACAAATTGCATTTGCTTTTTGCAGTTTGACGAATCTGTGGACGTGGTTGATATTTCTCAAATTTGTATCTTTGTAAGAATGGTTTTTTTTTCAGGATATGAGTATAAAAGAAGAGTTATTGGCAATATTACCCCTAAAGAAGAAAACACGAAGCGAAGATGTTTACTGTGCCTTCAAAAAATACATAGAAGAGAAAAATATTCCAATTTATAAAGTTGTATGTATCGATGAAAACCGATGGGGCACCATCAATGACCGGCACAGTCAATGGATTTTTGGCTATGTGTATGAGAGACGATGACTTTCCGCATTTCTTTTCTTATCACTGCATTATTCACCAACAGGCCCTGTGTTGCAAAATTCTCAATATGCGTCATGTTATGGAAATCTGCATGAAAATTGCGAACTCAATTCGAGGAAGAAGTCTTCAGAGAAGAATGTTTCGAGCCCAACTAGAAGAAAACGAATCTGATGACGGGGAAATTGTTATATCATGCTGATGTCCGTTAGCTAAGTCGGAGTACAGTGGGTGATCGGTTATCGAACAGATCGGTTAACGAACAAATCGGTTAACGAAAACTTTCACGAAAGATTTTTGTGTTCGGATGACGAACACATATTCGGATAATGAACAAAACGAATTCTAACGAACACTTCTCGGCTCTGAAAAAAAATTAATATTAAACATTAGTTATCATTTTGCATACAAAATAAGATCACTGAAAGAAGAAATGTTTAAAGCATGCTTAGTATTGATAATTACTAAATGAAACTTGAATTAACAATGAGGTCATTCAATAATTATTTATTATGACTAAAATCAATACACACTTAAATACTAGAATTTCAATATGAATATCAATATTTTCTGACAGCTGATAAGTTATGGGCGAGTGTATTTGCTGACATGGCAAATAAATTAAGCGGATTCTTAATTTTTTTCAAACAGTGCAGACTATAAAATATAAAGGTGCCGATGACGCACTGCCACCGTAAAAATACGTGAAATATGAGAAACGGACTATAAAAAATCGTTTTTCATCTCTCCTGAATTATGTTGCTTACCAATTAAACTTCAAAGTTCTGTTGAAAAAAAATTCCAATAGAATATTCATACAATTTAGACCATCAGTTTCGGTTTTGATTTCATTTTTTTAGGGTCTCCAGAACGAATTAATCGATTTCACATAGAAGTCTATGATGAATCGATAATCGGTTAACAAACAATTCGGATAGCGAACGTAGTCTTAGAACGGATTATGTTCGTTAACCGATCACCCACTGTATATTTTTACAAAGATTCAGGGACCTACTCCAAGAGGTAAAAGATTTTTTGGAATCAAAAGAGGAAACATACATCGAACTAAATGATAAAATTTGGTTGATGGATTTAGCTTTTGTTGTTGTTATAACAAGCCATCTTAATGAATTGAACTTACAATTGCAAGGAAAAAATCAAACAATATTAGAACTGATAGGATATGTTAATACTTTCAAAAACAAGTTAAAGCTATTATCTTCCCAGCTAATGAAGAATGAACTAAAAAATTTCAAAAAGATTTCTGACGAATTGTCTAAAAACGGGGGTACATTAAATAAAGAGAAATATTATGATGAAATACGAAAACTTCACTCATAATTTGAGAGACGTTTTCAAGAATTCACACTAGACTGGAACCAATTGTCACCTTCATGTGTTACCCATTTGGCAATATTCATGTGGAAGACATAACCAAAAATATAAATGATATATTCTCTTTATCTCTTGAGGAAAACGCGAAGTTCTTCTCCTTCAAAATGACATAATTTTAAAAGCACGTAGCTCAGAGCCTAAGAATAACTTTTGGAATCTAATGGACGAAGCACAAAGTATCCTAATTTAAAAAAGGTTGCATTCCATTTTTAACATCGTTCTTTAGCTCTACCTACCTGTGTGAATCAGCATTTTCAACGATGAATATAATTAAGAATACAGTCAACCCTCCTATAACGCGGTGAGTGCGTACCGCGTTATACGAAAACCGCGCTATAAGAAACTCGGATTTAACCGTACAAACCATGCTAATTCGTAGCGCGTTGTATGGAAACCGCGCTATAAGAAACTCAGAATTAGTACAAATCACATCATTCGTACCGCGTTATATGGAGACCAATAAAAACCTTTTTGGCGCAATTCCATCCACGTTACTTGACTATGGTTCAAAATTACGTGGTTCGTCGCCAAAAGCCCTCGAGTAGCTGAACAGTGCGACGTCAATATTCAATCAATCATTCAATCAATCAATCCTTGACGCGATTCCTTAATCATTTTGTTTTGTCTACGCCATGCATCAGTGCACGCTCCGCTTTTAATTTATTCCTCAATCAATCACTACTTTTTATATTTCATAATAAAACTAGATTTCGAAGGGAGAGGTGGTGGCAAGATTTTAACATAAAATAAATACAACAAAAAGTAATATTAATGTATTACACTTCCAGATATATAAATTATTTACACTATTTTAAGCGTTCATTACACAAAATTTGTAACAATGTGTTACTTTTGCTGAGCAGAGATCCTGCGGGAAAAAAAACAATAAACTAACACTAATATACGTTATCCCCATGGCAACCACATTATCGGACAATAAAAATATCAAAGTAACGTTGTTGAACGGAAACCGCGCTGTAAGAGTGCAGCGTTATAGGAGGGTTGACTGTACATATCGGTCCCGTCTCACAGACGACCATTTAGAATCAAGTGGAAGATTAGCAGTCAGTAACTATATACCACGATATTCAAGTTTGGCGGACAGTATGCAGACTAAGTCCTCTACAAACTATATAACTGTTAGAACTATCTTAGGTAAAAATGACTTTTTTCTTGTGTATTTTGAATAGTTTGATTGTTAGTGCATCATTTAATTGTATTATATTTGTGGCTATTGTGAAAATGTTTGTATCTTGCATTTTGCTTTAAATGTGGCTTAAAAAGAGTTAAGGTATACGACTACGTTCGGAACCGTGATTTTGCAAAAGCGAGTAAATGGATACTATTTATGATTTTTAGTGTCACTTAGATTAGAATACATGTATACAATTGTTTTATAAGGACATTATGACAAAAAAAATTATTTAAGTACAATATTTTGGCAAAAACATTTACTTAGAATAACCTTTTTTCCAAATGTTCTCCTTTTGTAAAAAATGCTTCTATTGTATTAATATTTTGCCTGTATTCAGCTTAGACCTCTGTACATAGGCACAACTAGAATTTTTGAAATATATAACATAGAAGTGGGTTTATTCATATTTTACGACAACAGAGCGGAGTAATTTTAAGAAAAAAACGCCAATAATTATTTAAATTGGTGGTAACGCTGAAAATAATGTGAATTTTTCAAAAAATAATAGTTGAGCCTCTGTACAGAGGTCTGAGCTATATACAGGCAAAATATTAATACAATAGAAGCATTTTTTACAAAAGGAGAACATTTGGAAAAAAAGGTTATTCTAAGTTCATTTTTTGCCAAAATATTGTATTTAAATAATTTTTTTTGTCATAATGTCCTTAAAACAATTGTATACATGTATTCTAATCTAAGTGACACTAAATATCATGAAAATTATCCATTTATGCGCTTTTTTAAAATCACGGTTCCGAACGTAGTCGGATACCTTAAGTTTTCTTTATTGTAATTATGTAGATAAGTACATATTCCGTTTTTATGACTAGCAGAAGAAACGAGCTCTTGGAAACGAGTTAATTTTTTTTCATATATTATTCTTGATGTAATAGCTGAATTGTAAGGAGACTATTTTTTTAGTGTCAGTTCTAAAAAGAATTTTGTAAAACGTTTCTCTTCTTTGAGAAGACTCAATTATAAATCTTGCCCAAATAATTCTTTAAAATGCCCTCTGTGCTTTTCCAAATATCTTAATACTTTTACATGAAAAAAAAAGCTTAACAGAAATAGTTTTTTTACGATTTCACTAAATGAAGATGAAAACATATAAGGAAGGGAGAGAGGGAACTCTAACGATGCGTGTGTGGCGGTGGTATCTGTATAAGCCAGTAACAACGTCCGGACTAAAGTGTTCATTTTGATCCAGCGGTAAGTTACATGCTAAAGGATCGGAATAATTATAATTCTCCGAGTTATAATTTTCCGCAGTGCTTTTATGGTATAGGGGTGCTTCAAGTAGACGTCGAGCCGCATGTCCTAACGTAAGGTTGGTCGAGGGAGAAGAGAGGTTGGAGGCCCCTGACCACCCTTAGGGTGTTCTGCCACAAAATTGGGGGTGGATTTGAGTCAAACCGTACTGCCATCCCTATGGTGCTCAAGGCTACGGCCAACTACAGGCGTACATCTAGAAGTCCCACCTGTCTCAAGCTCATATGATTGTGATAGCCACGTGATTTTAGCCAATCAATTCAAAACCTCATGTGACGTCATCGCCACACGATAAAAACTGTCTTGCGTTTTCTGCTAATCAGTTCACACCCTCCGGTGTTGCCCAGTTTTGCTCTTAGCAGAAACTTTCTCTTAAAAAGTACATTGTATACAAAATGCATTTTATTTAGAGGTATAAGTATAAAATACAATTTTTTTTAATTTTAAAAAATCTTTTTGAAGAAACTTTTTCCTAATATTTAAACGTCTTTACCAAAATATGAAGTATGAAATTTTATTTCAGTTTTATAAATAGAACAACAAGTACAATTAGTTTAACGCTTGGTTTGAATTCAATGGAAAACACATGTTTTTTTTTATCATGTGACTTCATGAGTTGAGCCCATTGTACAGTAAAAAAAAGACAGTCCAATAATACAGAAACTCTTACTCCAAGATGGGAAATGTTTTCGTGTTAAGCGATTTTCGTTCTGCGTTAAGAGAAAAAAACTGCAGGAAAATACATAGTAGTTGGTCGAGACCGCGATGTATTATTTCGTGTTAACCAATGTCCCTTCGGGAAGGACCAAACAACAAGATATGTATATTCTAATTCAACTAACACTAAATGTTCAAAAGTATTCATTTATACGCTTTTGCAAAATCATAGTTTCGAACGTAGTCAGTCACTACGAGGTGTGTTCATAAAAAAAAGATACCGTATTATAATTCTTCGCGCACAAATATAAATCTAGAAAACCTTGGTTTAGACACTCACCTTGTGACATCTCTCGCGTTCTTCTTCTAACATAACTCCTACGTTCTTTGACGGCCACGATTAATGGCAAAACTTTTCCAACCCAATTCCAAGAGGAAAAACGAAGTAACAATGCAAATAAGATATCCTTTAAAAGGATAGAAAGTTTAGCCTCGTTCAATCCAATGGTACGACCTCCTTCAAATTCTGGCAGTTGCTCGTAATAAGCTCGAATCCTGCGGCAAGGCATTTTTTCAGTCGTTGAAAGGTATGCTAAATCACAATACATCAGAAATTTTGACCATCTGATTGAGAATCACTTCTTATAGATATCTGCTGAATGCGCAGTTCCGATGCGCTGTATCTCCCGGCTATTCATTTACAGGACACCAAATTTTAATCATTTGCATGTTTGATACAAATGTCTATGCATACGAAATTTCATCACAATTGGGCAACTCCTTGATGCGTCGTTTTTTTTTGTTATGGAGTGTATTTCGACTATGCGATCCGGCACCATTGTCCTCACGTTACTTCAAAGTACGACGTTAATGTTATGTAAAAATTATTAAACTGTTATATTGAAGAAAAATGTAATACATACAGTATATATACAGGTGTTAATTACTCGTTTTACGAGATCCGTCGCCAATAGTCCTAGAGTAGCTTTAAAATGCTACGTTAATAAAAGTAGATATAATGATATCTGATATTATATCATTTAGATATAATGCTAAAAATAATTATAAAATAAAAATGGTATGAAATTTACCCTTGTTTTTTTATTTATTTATTTTTATTTTATACACTGAATCCTTTGTGCAATTTTACTTTGTTCTATCGTATTTAGAATAATTTTCCTAAACTTATGAAAACACTTTTTTAAGAAATGAACAGCATTCATTAGTTTTTCCACAAAATATTTCGGTACTTACGCATAAACTGTCGACCCATTTCGCCAATAATCTAAATCAGGGGTACTCAACCTTTTTTTTTCTGCTGGGAAGCATACATATGTCAGCTATTTCACGCGGGCCGCATACGTATGTTAGTTATTTCACGCGGGCCGCAACATGA
>BMAV01010030.1:295466-308166 GCA_019973955.1 Trichonephila inaurata madagascariensis | reverse complement strand
CAAGATAACATTGGAAATTTAAAATGTGCAAAATTGATCAAAATATTATAACTCCTGTTTTGCCTTTTTTAATTATTATTTTTTATATTTTTTATTTGTCACTAAAACTGAATTAGAAGCATTTAAGAAACACTCTTTCACAATTTCTGCATCGGTAAACGGTTTCATATGATTACCAATAATATAACAAACTTCACAGGATATGTCTTTGTTAACGCTGCGATATTACCACTGACAAAACACTTCGTTACTGTTGCAAAGATTATTCAAGAAAGCCTATTTATCACCTCTTAAAAGAGATCTTCCAGGTAAAGTGTCATTGAACGATTCCTGTTTATTGGTATTTTTTAAATACAGCACTTTCGTGACAAATCAAACAGTTACTGATGCATGTTTGTATTTCACAAACATGCATCAGTCAACCTCCCAATCGTCTTGAAATGATATTTTTTTCTAATATTTTTCGCTTGTAAGATATGAAAGAAAGTTAAAAATTGGTAGTTTCACCCATAAAATTGTCGCTACTCCACTGGTGTCTGTTATCTCTGACCGTAACCGTTCCAAATAGAAAAAGAATATCAATTAAACCCCGTACGGCAACGGCAGCAAAAAGCAAAGTGATATATATTCGATTTCTTGACAAAGAATTTCCCACCAAATTTTTAATATAATGTTCTTAAATAAGTAGATTTCTCAGAGCAATGGACCATAGCTGGGCCACTTAAAAAGGCTCGGTGGGCCGCAAGTTGAGTATAGCTGATCTAAATTCATGACGGTCACGTGATAAATACAATTACGTGATACAATTCAAAGCAAACTGATATTAGATTTATATTTGTGGCTCTACTTTTAAAATTTAGATAAAATTTCGAATATGAAATTTGACCAAAGATGTTCAAATATTAATATTCTTTAAAAAAGGTTTTCAAAATTAAAAATATACATATTTTACGTGTACTTTTTAAAATCCAATGCATTCTTTTCATCTATGTTCATTATTATTATTAACAAATATGTTCTCTTTAAAAGCAAGTTTCCGAAAAAAGCAAACGTTGGCAATAGCAAAGAGCATAAACTGATTCCTTGGAAACACACGACTGCATTAATCGTGCGACTATGACGTCACATGAATTTAGCCCATTCAAAAAATGTCGCCAAAGGTTATCCTCATCACACTGTCATCCATTTCATTTTCGCGTACGAACGAATTTTTCATCATCTGATTTCGCCTAATCAAAAGACATCAACTATTCAAAATGTGTCGCAATGCTTACTTATTATACCAACAACCAATTTCGCCAGTTCAAACCAATATCGCCAAATCCGATCATCGTTATTCCAACATGCGTGGGAACGCATTTTCACTATTGGCTGCTTATTGCAGCATTTGGCGACGTATTTTAATCTGACGAAACTGATCGATGACATAATACTAATAAGTAGTAATATTTATCTCCAAGCACTGTCGGGAGGAACAAATTAAACCTGAGAGACAGAAGGTTTTTCATTTTTGTTTAATAAGTATTGATAATATTTTACCGACCCTTGATTCAGTTAAAAGATTTAAAGGAAACTTATATGTGTAGCTAGGGATTGCAATATCGGACTAAAAGATCAATACCGGTAAACGGTATTTCTTAGGTCTTAATAGTGGTATACCGGTTTTTAATACTGGTAGTAGAAATTTTTTAAAAAGTAAGAAAACACAGGTGTTCTTTTGTTTTATTTGCCAGTTTTATTAGAGAGTGTAAATATTACAAAAAAATAATGTGTAACATATAACAGTATATAAAGAATCACAAAAAAGTAAAAAGGAACATCTTATTTATATAAATCATAAAAAAAAAGTGTAAATATCGCTATTCAGTCTGTGATCTGTGGTTTTTATCATATAAACAATGAAAACAAACCGAAGTATTATCAACTGAATTTTTATGTTCTTTAAAGTTATTCTTATTCATTATTAGGGGTTATTATTTATGATTATATATTAATAAATCTGAAAAATATTTTGAACCTTAACGTATGATATGAAAATTCACTATGAATAACTAACTCCCGAATTTAAAAAATATCGAAATATTACGCACTTTCTTCACAACTACAACTTTGTTTTTACAGATACGAGTACCAGACTACGAATCCTGCGCGTGTGCAGTAATAGGATTTGGCCTATTACAGGCCCACCTTCTTGGATGATTCACATATTTTATCACTTATTTTGATTGTGTGATGCAATTTTGTATTCAGAGTCTGATTAATTTCTCCCGTTAGGGAGACATAAAAACAAAAGTGTATACTATTTTGCTATGTTGGAGGTCCCTGAACATATAGTGGAGACAATTTTTAAATTTCTAGTAAATACCGAAAAACGGTAATTGAATACCGGTATTTGTACAAATGGCTCAAAATACCGGTATTCGGTATCCAGGAATACCAGTATTGTAATCCCTATAAGTACCTTATGTCTTCCCTGTATATTTAGCTATATTTTGTTAATTTATGAGTAGAAACCAACTTTTGTTATTCCTCTTAATTCGAAAGTGGCTCACAGTTACGAGATCCGTTTCCAATAGCCCTCTTTTTGTTTTATAGTCAGAAAATAAAATCACATACTCACTCAAATCGAGAGCTGTAAATATCTTTTGAAGAAATACAAGTAATATAAGAAAAAAAATTTAAGTCAATTCCTACTTAGATCAACAAAGAAAATTTTTGTTTTATTTACTTTTTATTAAATAGTTACAATTAATATAAATACATATTGACATATGAGCAGAATCACAATAATAAGTGACAAAATAGAAAGCGATTTTCCTTGCAATTTTCCATTTTCCTTTCCATGTAGGGTGTTGGACTATGTTTGTTTGTTACAATGTATTCATTAATTAAATTTAATTACTCTAACAAAATTGTATAGTGGAAAAGAAACCACATTCTCAGAAATTAGATCATCACAGGTGGTATTCGAACCGAAAACCATTGGATTAGTAGTCCAACGCGCAATCCATTGCGCTACTACCTTTCTATATATGCTGTTCAACTGTTATTTTTGATTGTAACTATTTATTCATTCTTTAATTTAGTTAATGAATTAATATTTAAAAAAATGTATTAACATTAAATGCCATCCACTACAAGTTCAAAAAGATGTATGTGAACTTGAAAGGATGAATAGAAAGTATTTTATAAACGATTGAAAGTTTGAATAAGATATGTATACAGTCGGACCTCTATATAAAGAAGCCGCTAAATCCCCCCAAAAAGTTCGTTATATGGAAAATTCGTTATATAGAGGTTCATCTTTTAATATACTTAATAAACCACATAAAACCAATTTTATATGCATAAATACTACATATTTAAAAAAGTAATTACTCACACCTTTTTGTAAATTAATAATATTTTTTTTATATATCTTACCTATCAAAAAGAAAGAAAGGATACTGCAAGAAAAGTTTCTTGACGCCTTTATCCATTTCCTGAACAATTAATTGTTTTTCCTTGATCATTAAGCACTTACATTTTGACATTTTCGAGGCACTGGAAACGAAGTTACTAATACGACTGATCAATACTACAAATGAACGGAGACTAAATCAAGGATACGGGGACACGAGACAACTCAACTGAGGGTGAAACGGGATATCGAATATGTTTCCAGTGAACTAGACGCAGGGGGTTAAAGGTTGCACTCTTTGGATGAGACCCCCAGAATTATATTGCTCTCGGTGAGCTAGATACATAAAAAAACAAGTTCAAGATTTATGACCACCATAAAATGAGATAAAAGAAAAAATAATTTGAAATGTCCAGAAATACTTTTAAAAAAAAGGGAGGGAAAAAATTTAATCACAAGATCAAAAGTTCGTTATATAGAAAATGCACTTCGTTATTGGGAGTTTATTTTACGCAGAAAATTGCGAAATGTTCTTGGCTCCAGGAAAAAGTTCGCTGTATAGAAATATTCGCAATATAGAGGTTCGTAATATGGAGGTTCGACTGTATTTATATATAGGGAAAGAGTGAGCTATAATAGTAGGAATTGAAGAAATATTTATAGAGTGAGAGTAAACTAATAGTAGGAATTGAATAAATATGTATAGGGAGAGAGTGAACTAATAGTAGGAATTGGAAAAGAAAATTGAGCTCTTATTCTTGAATAAATTCCAAAAAGTACTTTAGAAAATAATTATAGATAATTCTCAGGCAGTCAACAAAGTTTTGTGAACTTAAATGAAGTATTTTCGTAGCAAGAAGCTTTTTGACAGCAAATTTATTGCCTGCTTTATTTTTTAGTCAAGAAATAGCCATTAAGAAACACATCACGCACTCAGAAAACATACTCTATGTTTATTTTATGGATCCAATATGCAATTTAGGACATCTTGTATTATAATGGTATTTATTTGGCTCTGGTGTAAAATCAATAAAAATGAAAAATGACTACTTTGGTAGAAAACAAATATATTGATATAAAATGAAATTAATTAATTTTTATAAGATATCCAAAAAATGGGAATCTCGATACCACTGTGTTCCATTACTGTTTTTATAAGTTTATAAAATATGCTTTTTTTGATATCTAATCAACACCATAAAGTTTTTAAAGGTCTAATAATATTTTTCATGTTCAGTGAGGGCTTTAAAACCAAAACTATAAAAGCATCTATTGGCAGCACTAATTCTCCTCTGTATTGTTACACTCAACACTCATCGCCATTTATAAGTTATATTAGAGTCTATAGCAGTGATTTTCAAAGTGGTCTATATCGACCGCTAGGGATCTATGACGACATGCAAGGGGTCCACGTCAGCGAAAAAATATTTTGGGGGTCTATGAAGTGTAAAGTGGGGTCTATTTCAATGCCTCTCATCAAACCAGATCGTGACTAATTTTAAAAGAAAATTAAATCAATTGGAAACCAAAATTTACCAATTTAACACATTTATTTACTAAATTTAATGAGGTTACTTTGCAGCTAAAAGGTGACAACATAAATTTTATTAAAACCAGAACCATCATTTCAGAGTTTCTTGTCAGAATTAAGCTAAAGAAATATAACATTGAATGTGTCGTGAATTTTCTCGGTTTCTCAATTGGCTATAGACAATCTGCCATTATGATGACGTTTTAACCTACATTCAATATTTAAATAACCTTTATTAAGATTTTGAAACTAGGTTTGAGAATGCTTCGACTACGGATAAACTACCGAAGGCAATGAATTCTTTTGGTCGCAATGGGGAAAAAAATGTCATGTTACAAAAGGAACTGATTGGAAATGGTACCAACGGAGTAGA
Source organism: Trichonephila inaurata madagascariensis (assembly GCA_019973955.1). Lineage (NCBI taxonomy): Eukaryota > Metazoa > Arthropoda > Arachnida > Araneae > Nephilidae > Trichonephila > Trichonephila inaurata. Next base: position 302,862 of record BMAV01010030.1, on the reverse strand, counting down.
ATTTAGAAACGGATGTCAGCAGTTTCGGCTTTAAAAAGACATACCAGTTATTTATCCCACATTAGGGAGTATTGTGATAAAATTTTTAATTGCTTTTCCTAGTGAGAAGGAATTTCTGAACGGTTGCCAATCTCCAAAATACAGAAGAGAAAGAAAAAAAACCCTGGACTCTACTAACCCGTGATCACTCGCGCGGGGTGTTCTGTACACCCCAGCAACAAGAAAATCCTAACAGGATTCTAAAAAGAATGCGCAGAACCACGATTTTTTCTGTAGCTGCACATTTTAGGTCATTGAACCTTCAGGCCTGATGGCATCCCTCTTTCTCGAACGATTGGAATGTACTGACCTTCAAAAATTTATCTGGGGGTCTGAGAACTCCCGCGAGAAGTTGAGCATATGTATACAGTCTGCTCTGGATGTTTGGAAAATGATTAAAATATTATTTTTCTACTTTCTACTATCATTATCTCATTAAATATAAAGTATATTTATTACTGGTATATACGTTTTATATATATATATATATACTGGTTTATGAAAAAATATAAAATTATGTGTTTTAAAATGAAAATTTTGTATGTTTAGTTTAAATTAATATTAGTCTCATTTGTATGCAATAAATTTAATAATTTTATTTGTATAATACAAAAAACATCTTGTACTTTATAAATATGTATCATAATGACTTAGTTTTATTTTCATAATTAACTACACGTGTTTAAAGTTTGGGGTGTTCTCTACACCCCGCGAGTAACGACGGTAGCAAAAACAGGCGCGAGTGACCGCGGGCTAACCAAGAAGATTTAAGTTTAAACCTGACAAAATTGATGCCAAATGTTGAAAATTTCTTACTGAAGAACTCGATTCATCTATCCCATTAAAAGTATTCGCTTGTTGATCAGTTATTTTATGTATTTATTAAATCTTAATTTAATTAATTAATATGTGTTACTTAAGTTTTAAACACTATACTTTACTATAGTTAGAAATTTAAGTCTTTTAAAGTAAGTAGCTCTATACAAGTTATCTAAAAGGCATTTAAGTCGATAAATTTGAAAGAATTCAGTATTATGCAAGCAGGGGTCTACTGAAAACCGAAAAACAGGAAGGGGTCTATGAGACAAAAAGTTTGGGGACCTCTGATCTAGCAATCTATTCCTGAGAATGTCTGCTTCTGATCTCCTAAAGATTCATCCACCTCATTCCATTATTCAAAAGTTGGTGGCTATTTATTGTAACAGTTTGATTTTAAACTTCATCGACTGTTCTAAAGTACCCCATCACTAAATTTGCCAAACGAACGAAACGTGGAAATTAGCATGAGTGATTATAAGGAATATCCGTCTAAATGTACAGTTCACAGGTACGCGCACGCTTTCGTAATTGACATTAAAACTACAGTAAGACCCTGCTTAACGCTGTTTCGCTTAGCCTTGTTTCGGTTTAACGGTCTTTTATTTGAATTGTGGGATTCCCTGAAATTACACTCAGTGGTAGACTTCCCGATATCCGAAGCAGTTTATCTATTTTTCTTCATTCCAGCGGTGTTATACGAATGTATTTTTATCGTTTCAAACATTTGTTAACGTTATTGTCAGTATAAATTTATATACTATAACGATTGCTATAGTGACAAATATGATTTTTAGTTTTCATCATGGGTGCTAGTAAAAAACACGAAAATAAAGCAACAAGAAAAAAAAAAGCAGGGGCAAATTTTGACAGGAGTCCAAAGGAAAGACGGTGCATTATGGATGACTTTCCGCTTACTTACAACTTCTTACAGAGCACAAAAGGAAAATGCAAATTACATTAAATGCCTTCTTGATAAAAAGGCAAAAAATTGGAAATACAGAAGATACTGTATGATCTGAAATGAACATTCTGACTTAGAATTTTATTTATTTTTATATGTATATTCATTTATTATGTTTTTATATTTGAAGGAAATCACATTTTTGTTTTATTGTTATAAAACACATAGTTAATAAATTTAATGGTAAAATACCTGGCCACAATTTTCTATCCATCTTCCCCTAACCGCATTATTTACATGATGAGGTAACCTCGTTTAACGCTTTTTCATATTACGCTCTACTTTGATGGAACGTATACCCCCAAGTCAAGCGGGGTCTTACTGTATGCGTTTTTGCTTAGAAGTATTACTTTTACCATTCGTTCAGACCCTTTCAAGAAATTAGACTAAATACGGAAATTCTCTGAATTTTGTGAACACAAGTACAACTATTAACTAAGAAAAAAAACATAAAGAAAGTACATTGAAAATGTTTATTGCTAATTATTCCTCCTTCTTCCTCACGGGGGAACGTATTTTGAAAATGAGCTGACACTTAGAAGTGCAATAAGATATGAAATAACAATAAAAAAACGTTTCTGAAATTAGAAACCCTTCCTATGTACTGTAAGACTCAAGTTCTAGAGCAGGAGTGTCCAACTCAAATGACTTCGGGCCACTTCGGAAAAACATTATAGTCTCGCGGACCGCGCATAAAAATATGTACCTTTATATCAGATTTGGAAACAAAAAACATTTATTGGAGTGAAAATTTAAAACAGAAAGAATTATTATTATTGTTTTCATTATTTTTCATGTATACAGACATAGATAACATAATAATGTTTTTGTAATATAATAATGTAATGATCAAATAATGTTTAAAATATATGACAGTGGCCATTTTCTTAAAAATTACGGTGTTCCTATTGAATTGATCTTTCGTTACTCATTGTTCAAATTTGATAGTGCCGCCATTCGCAAACGATTAAGTATATACATTGTCCTTTATCTTAACAGTCCTGAATATTTTTTTTAAACTTTAAAAAACATCTCTGACTGCCTCTTGCTTTTTGGGCATTCCAAACAGAAAAGGAGGAGAAACAAAAGTCGCACACTCAGAGAATCATGTACCATCCATAGAAAAGGATATGCGTAATGCAATTCGAAATTTATTAAAAAAGTAATTTACTATAATAAAATCAAATGTAATTGTTTTATAAAATATATAAATCTATTTTAATCTCTCTAAAGGACATTTCTATTATCAAAAAGGATTTATTTTAAAACAAGAACAGGTAACAGGCAAATACATTGTATATATATACACATGACTTTCCCCTCAATTAAATTTCAAAATGAAAAACTTTAAAATCTGATACTTGAAAATTTTTTAAAAAGAGTCGGTCGGCAGGCCGCAACTTACGTACTGGCTGGCCGCGTGTTGGACACCCCTCTGTTCTACAGTATACAATAAATTCTGTAATATAATTCTAAATACAATAAAAGTCGCAAGACCCAGACACAGAGAGTTTTTACATAAGACACACAGAAAATAACGCTAATATGAAATTATTCAAATCTTGAATTTCCATAGCTTAAATTCAGTTTTAATAGAATTATAGAGAAAAAATATTAAAAGAAATTTTGAAAGACGGATTGTAATATAGGGTAATGTAATACTTAGGTATTGTAATACTATGATTCCGAGTTGGTATATTTTTGTTAATTGGTCTTGCTTCCTTCCTCGATGTCACAACAGCCCAGGGTGGGTCTTGTGGCCTTCCTAAGAATTCCATTCCAGGCTGTCCTGTTCTTAACTTGACTTTTCCAGTTTCTGACTTTAATAGTTTTCAGATCTTTTTCTAGGCACCTGAGTCTTGGCCTTTCTCTTTTTCGAGTACTGTATGGTCTGGCCACAAAGCTCCTTTTTGTGACTCGATTGTCGTCCAGTTGTATCAGGTGTCCCACCCTTTTTAATTTTTGTTTTGCAATGAATTTAACAATATCATTTTCTTCAAAATGTTTATAAATTTCTAAATTCGTTCTTCTTCACCAAATATTATCACATTTTAAACCACCAAAAGTACTTTTAAGGACTCTTCTTTCAAATATAGCAAGAGTCTCCTTTTGTCTCTGGGTCATGGCCCACGTTACTGCAGCATGTGTGAGAAAGGGCTTTATCAATTATTTGTAAAGGAGTAGCTTTATATTTTTCTGCTGATAAAATTAGATTTTAAATATTTTTGAAGTCCATGAAAACATCTGTTAACAACAGTGACTCTGTTGCGAATCTCTGGGGTTATGTCATTGAGTGTGTTCAGTTCAGAGCCTAAATATCTCAAACCATTGGCAGCTTCAAATCTATATTCTTCTATTACAAAATAAGTTCGTTGAAACTGGTTCTTGACGTCAGTTTGGTTTTGTTCTGGTTAAGGTATCCGACTACGTTCGGAACCGTGATTTTGCAAAAGCGTATAAATGGATAATATTTATGATATTTATAGTGTCACTTAGATTAGAAAAAGTATATATAAAATTGTTTTAAGAATAGTATTACAATAAAAAATTATTTAAGTATAATATTTTGACAAAAAATGAACATAGAATGACCCATTTTCAAAATATTCTCCTTTTGTGAAAAATGCTTCTATTATAATAATATTTTGCCTGTCTATAGCTCAGACCTCTGTACAGAGGCTCAACTAGAATTTTTGAAATGTATAACTTAGAAGTGGGTTTATCTATGTTTTACGACAACAGAGAGGAGAAATTTTAAGAAAAAAATGCCGATAATTATTTCAATGGGTGGTAACTTTGAAAAAAATGTGAATTTTTCAAAAATCATAATTGAGCCTCTGTATAGAGGTTTGAACTATATACAGGCAAAATATTATTATAATAGAAACATTTTTCACAAAATGAGAACATTTTGAAAAAAGGTTATTTTCTAAGTTATTTTTTTGCCTAAATATTGTATTTAAATAAATTTTTTTGGTCAAAAGGTCCTTAAAACAATTTTATACATGTATTATAATCTAAGTATTACTAAATATCATGAAAATTATCCATTTATGTGCTTTTTTAAAATCACGGTTCCGAACGTAGTCGGATACCTTAATGGTAAGGTTCATTTTATTTGCTTCCGTGTCCAAATAAAAGGTTTGTTTAAGTGCATCGGGTGACCGAGCGACTGTGACAATGTCGTCAGCAAAAGCAAAATTTGTTCTGATTTATTAAAAATATTTCCTCTAGTATTAGTGTTATAAAATTAATTCATCTATTACTTTAAAAAACAACAACGAATTACTCGTAAGTATGCCAGTATACTGAACTGCCAGAATGCATTTTCTGAATATTAATTTCGAATAAAATAAAATTTGAAAAAATATCGCCACTTGCACTTCTTGTATTCCTTTATTACTAAAAAATATATTTCAAGAGTAATTAAAATACTTGCATTTATTCATTTAAAAATGCGAATGAAATTTCAGTTTAGTTCTGACATATTTCATTCATTTGAATCTTCTTAAATCTTTTTACGTACACAAGATGGCAGCACGACTGAATTAAACTATGGATCTATTTTTAGAAATGTTTCGTATATTTTTGAATTTTGCGATACTTAAAAACCACATTTTTACATTAAGAGGAAATATTAGAAATTTCTCCGAATTAATTAAAATATTTATTCTATCAATAAAACCAGGTGTTTTTGAAAATTTCATACATGCTAAATATTCTATAATAGAATGCTAATATAGAATATTCTATTATATTATGCATAAATATTCTATTTATAGAATATTTGTTAAACAATGGGGTAGCTCGCGCTCTGAAGGGGCCTTGAATTAAAATTCCTTCGGGGCCCTTTTTTAGATATTGGAGCCCTGTTAGTGGAACTGTAGTTTCAAATCTTGGTGCCCCTATAGCTTGGGGGCCCCGTATCATTGATACGGAGGTAGCTACGCCCCTATCAAAATGTAAAAATGATAAAAAAATATATATCTTACAGATAATTTAGGTATTATTTCACTCAAAGAATATATTACTCAAAAAGTTAAATAGATGAAAATAAATTGCCAATGTAATTGAACGATTCATTCAAGTCATCAAAAAAAAAAATTATGTGTATTATTTTCTATATAATTTATGAAAACAAGTATCAAAACATAATAAGCACATCAAATCTATAAAATATGTGTTGTGAATACTAAAATCATAAAAGGAATTTTAAATTAAATAGATGAAAATCATTGATAAATAAATTAATTTTACGAACTTGGGGGTAAGTGTATTTTCCACAGACTTATAAAGGGTCAGAGGGTTGATAGAAGAATGAAAAAAGGAACATACTCTTTAAAACAGGATCGATAATTAAAAAAAATGCAAGTTATTATACAGTCATTTAACATCTCCTAATCTTAAACTGCAATTTCAATTTTGTATATTTCTTGGATTGTAATGTATAATGCAGTGATTCCATCCTTATAATTGCCTATTAGAAATTATTTCTTGTGTATTTATCGACTGTTATTTTTATTTTTCCTCTGAGGGGTTGCATACTGCTAACTAAGCCTTTGCAAACACGGCAAGTCCCTAATTGTGAGAGACATTTCATTGTGGCACCATCTAGTGGACACACTCCCTACCAAATTTCGACACTTGAATTAATTAGCTTATTGATTTAGTCGGCTGTTATATATTATTTACTGTATTTCCACATTTTCATATTTCTGTCATAATATTTGCGATTTTTCAGTTGTTTTATATTTTTTAAATTAGTAGAAAGTTATCTATTGAAATTTTTGAAAAGCTTTGGTTGGAAAATGCGTAAAAGTTAATAAAATGGTTTTTAAAAAAAATGAGGTTTTCTGTATTTATTTATAAGGTAATTCAAAAAAAATTTAAGCAAATGCTAAAAATATGTAGAAATAATAAAAATATTGAAATGGGGAATTAAACCCCAAAGCAGATAAATATATAATCCCATAATTTTACCACCAAAACTTTCATTTTTTTTTTTAAACATTCTTATTAATTTTTGCAACATTTCAATATTTATAGAGCTGAAAGGATTTATAAAGAGCATCATTGTTCTCATTGAACAATACTAAACATATTTAATACTTTTAATGTAATATTTCTATAACAACCTTCTGTTTGGCATTGATTTTTTGTCCCAATGGGCTGCATATTAGCAATCTAGCCTATCCAGACACGGCAAGTCCCCAATGTGAGATCCATTTCTATTGTGGCACCATCTAGGGACGGATCTCGCTACCAAATTTGGAAACTTGAGTTAATACATTGAACATTGCGTGAGTGAGTGAATATTAACATCGCATTGTTAAGCTACGCGAGGGCTTTTGGCGACGGACCTCGTAATTTGATCCACGGTCACGTGAACTGAGCTGGTATTTTTTTTTTTTTTTTTAAGTTTTCGCGAGTAGTCAGATACCTTAATATTTTTATATTGCATTCTGTCGTGGACGCAATTTCATTTTTGGACACGAGAACAACATATTCCATACTCTTAATAATACATACACTTTTCGGAATAAAACTCGCCCTCATTCTAAATTTAATTTGAATTTT
>BMAV01010030.1:231960-245572 GCA_019973955.1 Trichonephila inaurata madagascariensis | reverse complement strand
TAAATTATTGATACATCTTCCATTTTATTTGCAGAAAAGCCAGACATCCCCATTGCAGGTACATTAATACAAGTATTTGAATTAGGAGATTTAGTAAAACATGTTTCAGAAAACTAGATCTAATAGCTGTATTGTATTTATTCGTTACAATACTCGGCCAATTAAAAGACCGTTATCTATTGTTTCGGATAAATTTGGAGGAAACAAATTCTTAATTTTCAAGTTTTATTTTGGACTTTTCCTCTGATTTTTCTCAAAAATATTTTTAAGCTTTTTTTTAAAAGTCTAAACCAGGGGTGGCCAACACGCGGCCCTCCTTGAATAAATTTACAGTCAGCGAGACTTATAGTATAACTTTACAAAACACGATTATTTTGTGCAATAGTTTTGTTTTTAGTGTAGTGTTTTGTAACAAATATATCCTATAACTGTTTCTGTTTTATTACGTTGCTTCTATTTTTATACATACTTCGCAATATTGCATTGCAACGATCCCCCTCAGCATCATGCTTGATTCCTGTAACTATTACGCTGCTTATTGTTAGAGCTATGCATATTTAATCATTGCATTATTATTATTAAATTATCTATGTTTGTATCGGAAACAAAATAAAAACAACAATAATAATTCATTCCGTTTTAAATTTCCTCTCCATTAAATGCTTGCAATGGATCCAAATCTAACATAAAGATATATAATTTTACATGCAGCCCGCGGAATTATAATGTTTTTTCGAAGTGGCCCGCAAGCAGTGGCGTAACGTACACCCCCGCAAATCCCGCATCACGGGGGGGGGGGGCAGGGTTCTAGGGGGCCCAAGGCCTGACTACCACCAAGTGCCTACCCTTTTTAAAATCCAACTTTAAAGCCTTAAACCTGACTTTGCAGGGGAGCCCAAATGTTCTCCGTTACGCCACTTCCCGCAAGGTCATTTGGGTTGACCACCTCTGGTCTAAACACATGAAATATACCAAAAAAATACTGCAAAAACTAGCATTTTCATATTTTTGAAATACGCAATAGTTGTGATCAGGAAAAAAAAATATTTTTGAATTTATAAGCACCAATTTTTTAATACAATGTTTAGAACGAACGATTCGTATTTCCCAAATAAAAAAGAACATTATGGCCCATTGAAATGCAATAGTGGAATATCTTTGAGAAGCCATTGAAAATTTTCATTTTTCTCCCAATAAAAATTATTTTGCATACATATTTTTCCAAGTAGATTTCTTTTTTTTTTGAAAAAGTTGAATGTAATCGCATCGAAAAAGTTTATTAGAAAATGGATCGAGAGATACTTGAATTCTCAAAATATATATATATTTTACTTTGTAGCACGTCTCAAAATATTAACTTTGCTTCTTTTAACGCCACTTTGGATGGTTGGTTATGTGGTGCTTGATCCCTTTGGTATTAATCTAAAAAGGGAATCTTCTTAATGCTTTTTACTGAGAGATGCTGATAGAAATTTCTTAATCTTATGTATAGCATTGATGAGAAATAGGAATAAAAGTATCTTATGAGATATATTTCAATTGAAACAGATTAAAAATCGAAAACAAACATCAATGAGACATATTAATAATAGGATATAGTAATAACGAACAGTAATGAAAAATGTGAAAATTTATATTGAGAATATTCATGAAAAATGCATAAAACCTTAAACTTCATAATTAAAATACATGAAAATGAATAAAAATAAGTACCGTAAAATCCGGCGTATAGTGCGCACTTTTAACACAAAAAATAAGAACGAAATTTACGGGTGCGCGTTATACACTGGGTATGAAAATGAGAGCTTTAAAAATAAAAAAAGATGAGCATAGAAAAAAAAATTAGACTTCTGCATAGATCGAAATACCGTTAATTTAACAGAAATGACATTTCTTATGAAGGGTTGTAGTCCAAGAGGTAAACTACTTTTTTCTAAAGCTTGGAATAAAATAACTCGAATAGGTGACTTCAAAACATAAGAGTATTATGTATGTACGTTTCAGGTTTCTTTTTAAAAAAGGGGGTACGCGTTATACGGCGAATATACTTAAAAACTAAAAATTGTAACTTGAAAGTATAGGTGCGCGTTATACTCCGGATTTTGCGGTACATTTTAATCTTATTTAAGCATGTTTTAAATATAGGAAGAAAACTAGTTACAGTAAATCATAAAAATAAGTCACAAAGTGTAAATATCAAAAGAAAAATAAGTAACATAAATAAAACAGCATTTATGCTGGAAAAAAAATAAAACTTATACTGAGAATGTATTTATAAAAAATGGTACTTTTCCCCATTTTGGGGGTCGTTGGCGAGGGTTAAATATTTTTTATTGCTAAATTGAACACCAAACACAAAAGAGGTAATAATCTCAATTCCAGATTCAATTTTTAAATAATTATTTTATTGTTGACTTAACACTTTTACTGCTTCCAACGTTGAAGAAAAAAAGTTATTTTATACAATCGATAAGCGATTCTTTGTTGCATTTTTACGACCCCCCGAAATGGAAAGGTACCAAAAAAATACATAAAACCTTAGCTTCCATAGCAAAACTACCTAATAATGAATAGAAACAAGTACTTTTTATTTTATTTAAGCATATTTTATATACAGAAAAAAAATATTTACGGTAAATCATACAAAAAATAAGTTAAAAAACCAATTATAAAAACAAAATTAAATAATATAAAAAAAAACTCACATTTACAATATAAACATAATGGTTTATTACATAAAAAAAGAGATCACAGTAAATATCAATACTTACACTAGAATGATTCGAGAGTGAATTCATGATTTTGAAGATGGATTGAATGAATCTGAATTCGAATTGAACTAAAACTGAGATTGAGAATACATATTATGAACAGTCAAATGCAAGAACATCATTTCTATCGACGTCGTGAGTTATTTTAATACGATGAAAATTTGCGCAAAAAACGCAGAATTTTATCAACAGATATAGTTGCATATTCAAGTGCTTGTTCATGGCTAAGACAAGAGTAGAAACATATATTCATATTCATATATAACATATACATATATATATTCACAAATTTCACACAACGACTTTTATATGTACAAACACAAATGTATATCGACTACCTCCATTTAGGGGATCGAAGTAAGTTCATCTAAGGATAAAAGTTACAAGAGAATCAAAGTATACAGAATTAGAACTTGCGATCTTGCTCATTGTTATTGAGTTAATAATCGTAAGATGTTATGCGCAGAGTGCCTTTGAAGTTTCCGTAAATAATTTTTTTTTTAAATTCACTCATACGGCAAAGTTTTTTTTCTTAATGGGCTGCATAACAGCAACTAAGCCTTTAAAAACACGGGAAGCCATTTTATTGGTGGCACCATCTAGTGGCGGGTTCTGCTTCCAAATTGTGGCGTTTGAATGATTTTATCCATTTAAACTCTCATCGAATGATAAAAATTGCCGTGATTTAATTTACCAGAGTCAAATGGACACTCAAAGGATCTTTTACGTGCCCCATTATCATATGACATGCTCGATTTTTGCATCCAGAAAATCTATCGACTCCAACCGAGGTCGAACCCACAACCTCGAGCTTACGAAGCCGGCACGCTACCTCTAAGCCACTGGTGCCGACCGGCTAAATTTTAATGCATTTTTTTTAAAACTACAATTAATTTGATTCGATTTATGTAACTACTGAGTTAAATAAAAGTTATTAACTGTAAATATAAGGCATAATTTTAAGAATGAAATGATTACTACGCAGGTACAGGGACATCTTAGAACTTCTTGAGGCCCCGGGCTTCTATGTAAAGTAGGTCCCACCTGTGACCCATAAAATTAGATAATACATAGCATGCGTTGTAAAATACTTGTACAGAGAGTAACCCGAAACAAGTGTGCATGACTCACAATCTCACAAACCTATGTAAAAACTAGCTGCACTGATCACTGCTTTTCGACTAAATGAAAAAGGATGGTGTATGGTGGTAGTTTTTGACCTAGACAGGAGCGACAATCATCTCATAACGCTGTCTTGCCACTGTTGCCAGTTGGCATAGAATAATTCCGGGAATAACACTTGATCTTTAAAATTATTCGGATCACTATTTTATTGAAGCTGAGTCCAGAACGAGGCGAGACTTCCACCGAAGCTGAGGCCTGCTGGTCTAGTTGACCCATGCCTTAAGACGTCCCTGTGCAGATAATACTTTTTTCGGCTAGATATATGCAAGAGAGCTGGTTCGTAAAATATGATGAACATTTTCTGTTACCTACTTCACTTCACTTCCTTTTTATGGCTTGATTTTTTTTTTGAACAATGGATGTTTCATATTTTTCAACTAACCGGTGAACAATGCATTTACTGTGAGAGAATAATCCGCAGTTACACATTAAATTATAGTGAGATTGATTCTGAATGAAACATAAGCAAACATTCAGTTGACTAACGGAAAATAACGCATATTTTGCATATTTAACCCACAATAGTTTTTTTCAGCTAGTATTAAATCTTATAATTCGTACATAAGCTGAATTCATAAACGATGTTTTTAAAATCATTTTTAAGAATTGTTATGATTTTATATTACAAATTCTGGAACGGGAACTTTCAAGACATTCTCTGCCGCTTTGAATGTGTAGAATTTTTTCTTTCCGTAACATGAATACCGGGAGATATTTCAATTGTGATAAATATGAACTGTCTGAAAGATTTATATTTTGAGCTTTCTTGATCCATTTTATCTAATCTATATACTTTGAATGGGAAGGATGTGTGCTCAAGTCACAAGTAATCTATCAACAAAAAACAAGAAATGTAACTTCTATTTTAAATTGTCAAGTTTGTCTAAAATTATTATTTTTTTTGCTTGTCTTTTTTTAAAGATTCAATTGCTTCGTAGTTCATTAATTTTCTTCTATCTTTCTGAAATTTCGAAATGATAAAATTTTGGTTTAGTATGAAATGAGTCCATATATGAAATGATTTTTAATGTTAATTTTCTTTATCCAAATTTTGCTCCTTGCATATTATGAGTTAGATGAGCAATGACATTAAACTTTTCATTGCACAAAATAAACCACTCTCTGCATCGAGCTATCACGATGATTTCCTATACAAAGTTGATAAAGTAAAAAATTTAAGTATAATGATATATTTTTTCTGAAAATCCACAAAATTACTGAAAGTTTATTAAGGGATGAAATGTAAGAAAAATTATTAAATGTAATGATTCATTATTCGTAGACATTGCCATTTATTTAAATAGTATATTTAAATTAAACTTTCCCCCTGAAATTTTTTCTCACATTTGCTTTTATTCCGGAAAAAAATTCTATTAAATTCGACAATTTGTAAGAAATTAATAATTACATGAATAAATATATTTATTGCGAAAATAATTCTAATATTTCCTTTTTTTTAAATTTGCGATCACCAAGTTAATTATTTAGCCAAATTCAAAAAGTTAAATAATTTTGAATAAAAAAGAAAAATCTATTCTTACGTTTGGGCAACAAGTAAAAGGGGTACAAGTATATTTTTTTATCTTCATAAATAATCTAACACAATGTTAGTATTCAATGATAGATTAATTTGCGACTGAACACAGAAACTTGATCCTAAAACACCAGGAGGAGCGCGAGCACAAAATTTTCTATTAATTCATTGGCTGTACCTGTATTTACTATAAGACCATGCGGTAATCCTTTACTATCATACCTTTTTCTACATGCAATTCAGACTGCTATTGAGAAAAAATCTACTTGGCCAATTCAATAACCTCGAGTAACTCGAGAAGAAAATGCCTCTTTTATAGCCATGGCATTTGTAACGCCTAATACATTCGGTATTCTGAAATCTTGCCTTGAAGCAACAGCTGTGGTCTCTTGCAGGCAATGTGCTTTCAAGTCGGTAGCCGTACAGCATTTAAAACCATTCCATCGACGCTCCTTCTCGCCGGAGGATATGGAATACAATGGTGGGATGGTGTCAGAAGAATTTGCCACAACAGAATACTCTAGTTGTTGTAGTAGTAGTGATGGCTGTTCAGTGTCTGCTGGCTCATGATGACCATGCCGTAAGCCATGATGAATTCCACGATTCTGTGGGAGAAAGAATTATTAAGTAAATATTTGTTCTTTTTGTAACACCGGCCGTGAACACTCTTTTGCAGTATTTTCAAGAGAAATGAAAAAATTAGAGCTGTAACAGTGATGACACGGCTAGCTAGTACAGTAATACCTCGACTTAAGCTATCCCGACGAACGCGAATTCGGTGTAACACGATTTTCAGATCTCGTCGATTTTTTTAATTTTTAATTTCACCACTCAAACTCAAGCGGTATTAGTGCCATAGCCTGATGAAATTGGTAATGTGCTTGAAGAAGTTGTCGATATTGTTAAGCAAGTAAATTTAGAAGGGGATAGTGATGACGTTCAAGAACTGCTAGATTCCCACAATCAAGAGCTAGCAATGGATGAGTTCACAGAAATACACGAACAAAGACATTGAAGAACTTGAGTCTTTAGATCTAGTTCAATCAGAAGATCGAATGACGGTTGGGAATTTGGTAGAAAGCCTCAGTTTTATTGGAAAAAGGGTTAAAACTTTTAGAAAATACAGACTCCAACGAAGTATGTATTTTTCTGCAAAAAAAGGAATAAAAAAAAACTTATTAGCTTGCTACGAGGATATTTTGCGGGAAAAAAAATCTTTTAGCCAGTAGACCAGAGGTTCCCACACTTTTTTGTCTCATAGACCCCTTGCACTGTTTTTTTTGGTTTTGTATAGACCCCTACTTACCTAATAATAAATTTTTGCCAACTTATCAACTTAAATGTTTAAACGTAGCTGTGGTATAGCACACTTACTTTTAAAGTTTTTTTGTTTCTAACTGTAGTTAAATTGTGTTTAAAACTCAAGAAACACATGTGAATTAATTAAATTAAAATTTAATTAATAAATGAAATAATTGTTACATAAAATAACAAATGTTTTTAATGGGTGGGATGAATCTGTTGCTCTTAAATAACAAATTTTTAGCATTTGGCTTTAATCTTTACAGATTTAACCTTAAATCTCCTCGGTTGGTAGTATTCAATCTTTCTTTTTTTATTTTGGAGACTGAGAAACACGTTCAAACTCCTCCTCTCTGGGAAAAGCAATTAAAAACTTTCTTGAGATGTTCCATAATTTGGGATAAATAACAGGCATATATATATCTTTTTAAAGCCAAAATTGTTGGTATTCGTTTCTAAACTTTACTTTAAGATATTCAGGGCTATTAAAATCAGTTCCTTTTGGAATGAGACATTTTTTTTAATGTGACAACATTAATTCATGACCTACTGTGACATTACCATAGTCAAACCATTCTCAAACCTAGTTTCAAAACTTGAATAAATGGCATTTCAATGTTGAACATGGGCTGAAACGTCATTTTTCTGACAGATTGTCTGTTACAAACTGAGAAACTGTTAAAATTCGCGATAGTCAGTTTTATATTATTTTAGTTTGATTTCTGGTAAGAAACACTGAAATGCTGGTCCTTTTTTAATAAAATTTATGCTGTTACCTTGTAACTGCAAATTAATCCCAATAAATTTAGTAAAAAAACTGTTAAATAGGTAAATCTGGTTCACACTTGAATAAATTTTCTTTTAAAATTAAAGGTACGATCTGGTTTAGGCTATCATAAACCCCATTTACACCTCATGAACCCCCAAATTATTTTTTGGACCCCTTCTAGGTCACCATAGACCCCTGGGGGTCCATATAGACCACTTTGGGAATCACTGCTGTAGACTACTTAGTCAGATTTTATGAAATCTTTTACATCAAAATGATTTTGGTTTGCGATTTTTTTTATTTGTGTTAGATAAGATTTTATTAACAATTTTTTTTCCAAATAATTATTTTCTTTCGTCTCCGGCCCCAGTTAAAAATATTTTATGTGTATTTATATGGGCGCGCGCGAAATTTTATTCCTGCTTACGCGAATTCGACTTACTCGGTTGTCACTTAGTCTCATCTATGGCGCAAGTTCGGGGTATTACTGTATACATTCATACGTAATTATTCACACACTTCACAGTACAGAAAAAATAAGAAAAAGAAATAGGTAGAGTCTTACATGAGTACTGCAAAACAACTTAGCTCAGGGATTGTGAACTATTGGCACGCGGCTCAATATTTTCGGTACGCCACCGATCAAAACAATCAACCGTGATTGATTCTTCAGTCAAGGAATTTTCAGTGAGATTTTCTCAGTTCATATTGAATTATCAGAAATGCTCAAGTTTATTATGTACCCTGATGTGACATTATTTGATAAACTAAACTTGCCCCAATTCGATTGGTTGGAAATTGAAGAATTTGAAATATAACTTATTGACTTCTAGTCTAGTTCAATATGGATTCGAAAATTTGTTGAAACAAGGAAAAAGTTAGAATTGATTGAAACAGAAAGATTAACAAGCAATTTAAGTAAAAATGCCAGGAACGAAATTTTGGAAACATTAAATTCGATTCCAGATATGTTTAACTGCTTGAAGAGGCAGGCTCATGCTATTTTAACCATATTTTCATCGACCTATGCCTACGAGTCATTATTTTCAGGGATGAATAACATTAAAGACTCGCTTAGAATCCGCTTGGCAGAGGACTCCAATTCAGCATGCATTCTGCTAAAAGTAACATCTTACAATCCGAATATAAGTTATTTGTCATCTAATCTGCAACAGCAGAAATCACGCTAATGTTATTTATGTAGCTTGAGTTACACGTATAACTAAAACATTTACTACTATAACGTACGTAATGTATTTTTTTTGTATCGTTAGTATATTTAGTTTTATTATTTTCCCAATGATCACAAGTCAAAATTATTTGACGACACGTCTATACCTTACTAAGCATTTCTTTAGAAAAAAGGGCACGTTGATCCATAAAGGTTCGCCACCCCTGGCCTAGCTGCTGCTATCTCTAGGATTAGGGTTAGTCTGAGAGTCCTCAGAGACCGCTAGGAGGACTTACATTGGTTTTCAAAAGAAGTATTTTGTACCTTGTTTGAAAACAAATAAAAATAAAGACAAAAAACTCAGAAGCAGTATACGTTTTATGATAATTCCCTTCCCATCACATTCTATAGCCCATCATTTTTATGAATCACGTAAATGACATCTAGACATAGTTAAAATGAACTTAATACAATATATTGAAAATCAACAAGTTTAAAGAAATACGTAAGGGGGATATATGCACTGTGCTATATAAATGTCCATTTCTGTAAAAATAAATACGGGTATAATTGCTTCACATAAGATTTTATTGAAATTACTTATAATCAATCATACAAATCTCCATTTTCACCTTTATTTCCATGCGGAGCGTTAAAAAAACTGATTGCCATTTAACTTTCGGAGGCAAGTATTGAACAGGGAAATCCATGTAAAAAACGCATTTTAAACTGATCACTTAACCATTTCTTTTTATGATATGTAAAGCGACATATTTTTTTAATTTATCCCCGGTTACAATAAAAATCACTGTATTCAAACAAAAAATTGATTGTTATTTATTCCATCACAATGTATTTATATACACTGACATAAAGAGAGACATGTATGATATTAAAATATGTTATTATCTAAAAATGTTCCAAGCTTTTCCATGTGATAGTCCCCTGAAAAATTGACGTTTTTCTTCCAGACTTTGTAAAAGACAAAGTTAGTACTCCAAGATTTGCGTGTCAGATAGAATATTTCAATTTCCTCTACAATTCTTAGCATGCTACATTCAACATTATGATATTGACAATCGACTATAAATTTTTCTCGTCACTATATATAGCATTTTATTTAAAAATACATATAATGCTTTGCTTTATATTTGCTACCTAGAATTGTGATTTTTAATATTCCTTAAGTAGAATATTTCATAGGCGTGCTTATTATGTTACGATATTTCTAAGTAATAATGATTTTCCACAACAAATAATAATCACTGTAGAAATGGATTAAGTTAATGTTTAACTAAATTTTATTTTTATTTTTTATTTATGACCGCGGAGAATAAAGATTCTTTGAATAGAGTGTTTAAGCGTTAAACGAGAGATATAGCAAATGTGAATACATATCTTTTTTGCCTTTAAAACGTTTAGTGATTATGCATGCAGTTCACTTGGCTATACGATATTCTATCGAACTTCGAAACTTTTGTTAAATGAACATAGGTATGGATTTCACAAGAATGTGTTAATTTGGCACTTTTTATTTCATAACTAAGCTTAAATTAAAAACATACGGCCTCAGCAAATAGTGCATTAAATAATATCAAAATGCTGTCTACATTTTAAATGAAGAAACCCAATTTAAGTCTATAAAACTGAAATTATAGTCAATAATTTAATTAGATAAATTTGAAAAAGTGTTTATGGTGTATATTACATTACGGTAGATTTTATAAAAACGTTATTTACGAGCCTATAAAATAAAATTGCAATACAATATAGAATAACTGAGAAGTGATTCATATAGCTAATACTTAATAATTAGGAAGAAACCAAATTTATTTGCCGCAGTTTTTATTTGTATTTTTCAATTCCTATAATTCAATTAACTCACACTCTCTATGTATTTATTTATTTATCCTGGTGGAATTTTCAATCTTTAATAAAATAGATTTTAAAGCGCTCAATTGAGCTGAAATTTTAAAAAACATGATTATTTTGGATAACAATACAGTAATTTAATTATAATTAATAAAAATTAATTGATTAAAACTAATTATTCAAAAAATTACAAATACAGCCACATTGGCATCATTTTTGGCGACTTAGCGACCCTTTTGACGATTTGTGTCAAAACTTGAAAAGGATTTTTTATCACATTTTAAAGCATTCATTTGAACTGAAATTTTATATACACGATTGTTTTGGATGGCAATACGATACTTTAATGATAATTAATAAAAATGAATTACCCCTTAATTTTGTGATTCTGTCCTATGTATATACATATTTATATTAATTGTAACTATTTAATAAAAAAGTAGGTAAAATAAAATTTTTCTTTGTTGATCTAAGTAGGAATTGATTTAAAATTTTTTTTTTTATATTACTTGTTCTTTTATAGTTTATCATCAAATTGAAACAATATTTATAAAAAAAGTTTTATTTATTACATTTATCATATGTGATAACCTATTATTTATTTTATAATTATTTCTATATAAAATATTAAAGTTTTTACAGATGTGAACAAATCTAAATTATTTTAAATCGCAACTTTTATAGAAAAACGGTGTATTGAGATCTTGTTAATATAATCAAGTCGCTGAATACTTTTCATTAATTGTTTATTAACGTTGAACTTGTGCTTTAGAGACAGATCTCACGATTCTGGATCGTGATCAATAGACCTTAGAGTTGTTACCTTACTCTCTCCTAACTTCGACACCAAGCCATTGTGAGGACTTTGAAACGAAACGGTGAATTGTTACTAATTGTTACTGATGTGCATCAAGACTCGAAGTATCGCAACATGATTACAACAATTCCATTCGCGAGCTCTTCAATATGGTCTTTCGTCTATGAGGTTAATTCATGTGACGTCATAGTCACATGATAGTGAAAGCCACGTGATTCTAGCCAATCAATTCAAAAACTCATGTGACGTCATAGTCACACGATAAAAACTATCTTGTGTTTCCAACTAATCAGTTCACGCTCTCCGGTGTTGCCAAGTTTTGCCCTTTGCAGAAACTTTCTCTTAAAAAATACATATGTATACAAAATGCATTTTATTTAAAAGTATAAGCATAAAATACGACTTTTTTTAATTGAAAAAAATTTTTTTGAATAAATTTTTTTCCTTAACATTTAAACATCTTTACCCAAATATGAAATTTGAAATTTTTTCTGAGTTTTACAAATAGAACAAGCATAATTAGTTTAATGTTTGTTTTGAATTCAATGGAAAACACGTGTTTGTTTTTATCATGTGACTTTATGAATCAAGCCCATCGCAGCCACTTGTATTCACTTGATTATCATTCGTTGAAAAGACATTATACTTGACTTTAGATGAAGACTAGTTGAAATGAATATAATTTAAATAGTACCTTTTCTTTAGCCTTTTGTTGATCAGAATAAAAATATATGAGTTCAGTACAAAACTATATTTTTAATTAAGTAATTTTATGAGCCCTATATACAAATAAAAAATACTAAAAAAGACAAAATTTAGTCTAAGAGGCGGATTTCAAAATTGCTGAAAGCATTTAAGTTTTGTGACATAAGCGATGCCATAATAATTCTATGAGGTAGCATTTGTTGACGTTTATCAAGCCATTTTTCAGAGGTCACACAAGCCATACTCCGGTGCGGTATGACATCAAATATGTGGATGAATGAAATTACAATCACATGATTGACTGTGAAATATCCATAGTCGTCATTTGAAAAAGTTTTTCTATCGTTTATTTGTTTAGGCAATCTGAAAAAATAATATTGTAATTCACGAAGTTTTCCTGTATCATAATCATCAAGACCTTAGCACAACTATAGGAAATGGTGGCCAGAAAAAAAAAATCCTCAGTTTTACACATAAAACATCCAAATACCGGTTGAAACGAAAAAACACGATCAACGCTATTTTTCTTCTTCTGATCCATTATACGAGTCAGTTTATCCGCAAAAAATTCTACTAAATACATGAAAATCAAAAGATCAAAATCACGAGCGTGATATTTGCATAATCACGTGTCACGATATTTGGCGTGATTGGAATCTTCCTTCGGCGCCCTTGCTCTTGTTTTTGACTGGGATCACGCTAATGGAAAATTAGAATTAATCTTTTTAATAATATTAATTTTCGACAACAAAATTGAATCAGATAGAAAAGCTCAATTATTTATTAAAGATCAATCTGCTTTTACTTAAATACTAGTATAACTAGAGTTAAAATTATATATGGGGATTACTGTTAAATTAGATAATTTATTTAGTTCCAGTAGACTGAAAAAATAACACAAACCGGAGTGCCATCCAAAAACTAGATTCTAATTTTGCAAAAAAATTAAATTTATAATAAGGGATTGCCAAAAATAATAACTTTCCAATGCTTAGAAAATTTTGCTATCTCCAAAACATTATCCATTACAAGTTATGGTTTAGGAAAAGTTTTGTTTTTAAAATACAATTTTTATCCGAAAAAAATAAATGAATAATGAATACGCTTAAACGTAATGCTATAACCTTAATATTATTGAATGGCTATATATTTTTATACAATATATAGCAATTTAGATGTAATTAACATATGTCATTAAAGGAAAAAGTGAAAAATAGCACTGAAATGAAAAACACATACGCTGAAAATGTATTTTTTGGCGATGAAACGGATGATATACTTTGAAGTTATTATAGGAAAACAAAACAAAAGAAAACAGAGATATTAACGAACAGTGGCGTAACGAATAATATTAGCCCCCCCCCCCCCCTGCAAGTCAGGTTTTCGGTCCCTAGCCGAATCTTACAAAGAGCATCTACTCAACCTTTTTTTCTGCTGGACCGCATACATATGTTAGTCATTTCACGCGGGCAGCAGCATGAAGATA
>BMAV01010030.1:206716-228941 GCA_019973955.1 Trichonephila inaurata madagascariensis | reverse complement strand
AATTTCTCCCTTTTGTTTATACTCAACAATAAATTGATTTCAAAATCCTTTCTTAGAAACAGTGTTTCTAATTTATCCACATAGTCGATAAAACGAAATTGTGAAACTTTCTACCTTTTACACGCAATATGTGAAAGAAAGGTATTATTGACTTACTTTTTGCTAGAGAAAATAACTAGTTTAAAGATGATTATATACGAAATGATATATTGATGAACAATCTAGAAAAAGAATCTTATTATACACATGGTAAGTAAAAAAATAACCTTCGTCAGTTTCGTGTTTTACTTTGAAATTCTTTGTTATGCATTTAGTTATCGATTACAAAAAAATAAAAATAAAATAAATCGCCCTTAGAAGTTGGTGTTTCTTTGAAAGCAATTGACGTTCTTCAAATTCTCTTAAAAAACATTTCATTTAAAAATAAGAAACTCCAATTATTTTCTAGAAGTGTTTTTGTCATGTTCTTTTTAATACTTGTATTGATTCTCTCTCAGTACGTTATACTTCGTGCATTATTTATGAACTCGAATAAACGTAAGAGATCGATAAAAACTAGGAGGAATAGGTCCGTCGGTTTAATTTTTCATCGTAAAAAGTCCTATTAATATTTATTCATCAATATAACTGCAGTCAGATTATGTTCGTCACTAAAGTTTACAAAACTGTTTCTTTTGTTATCTTTTGTTATCTAAGAGAGAGAAGAGAGAGACTTAATTGATTTAAAATTACATGAAATGAAGAAAAAATAAAAACAATATATATATTATACTCTTTATATTTTATTCTTTCATCTTATAAATCTAAATCAAGGATAATCTCAAAACTGTGATTCTAAAGTAGTTCACCCCCTTAACTCTGTGATTTGTCCGTACACCGTACGGGCTACCGAAAGCTGGATACAATCGGTTTGCCCGTACGCTGAACGGGAACTGACAATTTCTATATTTGATTTGCATATATATTTTTTTTAAATTTTCATAGTGAGATTATTATGGCTAGTATATTTTTAAGAGATGCAGTTTGTCTATGGTACTGAGAAATATTTTTCATCCGGTTTTTTTCTCTGAGGTGAAGGCGGGAATTTTTCATTGAAGGCAGGAATTTAGATTCTTGTATATATTCGATGATGAACAGGGGTTGGCAAGGCAATGTGCAATTTGTTGTTTAAGAAGAAATGACAATGGAAAGATAATCCAAAACAGCCGATATTATCTCCGACTTCATAGCAATGTAAGGCTTAGTATCATGCCATGCTTCAAATTTTGTTGTGCATATATGTATATATATATATAAGAATGGTTAAATTATAGATTTAAAATTAAATCCTCCTATACAACATTTAACTTTTATTTTCCATTACATCTTCAAGTATTAAATTAATCACACAATTATTTCTCCGAAACAGATGGCCCAACCCCAAAACACTTATATCCCAGATCATTATATTTTATAACTCTACATGTCTATATGTCAGCATTAACTTGCAAGTACAACTCATAAAATAAGAGATGCTTCAAACATCTGGGCATAAGTGGTAAAGCACTTAGATTTCACTTTGGCGCCGTTTTCTTTCGGCGACAGAACATGTAGATGGCTCATTGAATAAAAACCATTTTTACGTAAGCTTGGTTTTAGCTTGAAACATGTCATATATATATATATATATATATATATATATGCAATAATTCCCTCTAGTATCCTTTTTGTTAACTCTTTGTACTAATATTTAAACAAAATTTAATTCTTTGGTTTAAAAATAACACTGTAATCTTAATCGTAATCGGCTAGTTCGAAATCCCTGTCCCGCCCATTCTATCCAATTAGAACTACTATTACGTAATAACCACTGCCGGTATAAAAGCAAAAATCTTGTGTAATTGCTCTTTTTTGTCTGCTTGCCTTCATCTTGTAATTCAGCTGGCTGCCACGCGTTCTGTGTTTGTCTTTGTGTTTGTGCCATGATGTTTGCTTCTTGTTATGTGTAGTGCCGTCCCTACTTGATCTTTATGTGTTTCCAGATGTGAATAAACTACATTATTGATTTACATGACTGCCTAGTCAATCGCATCATAGAAAATGCATCAACATACAGGAATCACTCACCACCGGCCACGCCCTAACATTTGGTTCGCCATTGTTTAAATCAAACACTCGACACGACCTAGTATGCACTTATAAAGTTTTTATCATTATATATATATATATATGCAAATACAAAATTCTCAACAGTTTGAAAAAGAAGTACGTACATGATTTTTTTTTTGCTAAGTCTGAGAGAAATTCTTTTAAGATATGTAAAACGTTCTTCATAGCACGTAGTGTACTTATATTATAAATCAAACATTTAGGGGGTTTTGTGTTCCACAATTATAAAATAAATAAAAAATACTATGAAAACTTTAAAATAGAAAAATAAAATAAAATTCTTCCATTTCCGCATTCTGTGAAGTATTATGCTTAGTTATATGCAATAAAAAAGATATGCCTTTGTTTGGAACATTTTGGACAAAAAATATTGACCGCTTAAGGGGTTAAGTTTAAATTAAATACAGATTACATGAGAATGTTTGAAATTTTTAAATGATGCATTTTCGATTGACAGATTGTTTATTAACGCAACACTCTAAAGCAAGGAGAGAGAAAATAGCGTCGGACCACGTAATTTTCAACTGAGGTGAAGCGATGAGGATGAAATCTGAATTTTGACCCTATTCTTCTAACTTCTACACCGCGACAACAACAGGACTTAATGTGTAACATCCCCTGCACACGGCGGGTCTTTATTGGTATTTAAAATCGAACTTATGACTTAACACCGGCTAAGATTGCGCGATCATGCCATACCTTTTAGAAGCAGCATTAGATTTTACAAAATATGCAAATACATAGTAGAACACTTTTAGTACTGGACAGTTATTCCTCGTTTATGCCTTACAGTAAATTGGAATTAATTGAGTTTAATAACATAAACGATACTTTTCTTAACTTGTTTATTGCTATTATGTATCTCAAATAAGCAAACATAATAAATACTAGGCACTAGAAAATAAACATTTATTTATTTATTTTTGCAAAGGTACAGATGAAAAAATATATTAATTGTATTACATTTTTAAAAAAAAAATTATTATTTTTTCGGTCAATGTATCTTTTTTTTAAAAGTAGCATTTTTAAGTAATTTTTTTTGGCACAGAATTACAATTGTTAGTATGCAATCAATTGAACAAGTTATTATAGTAAAAAGCTTCATTAGTATTTAAGGTATCCGACTACGTTCGGAACCATGATTTTAAAAAAGCGCATAAATGGATAATTTTCATGATATTTAGTGTCACTTAGATTAGAATACATGTATACAATTGTTTTAAGGACATTATGACAAAAAAAAATATTTAAATACAATATTTTGGCAGAAAATTAACTTAGAATAACCTTTTTTCTAAATGTTCTCCTTTTGCAAAAAATGCTTCTATTGTATTAATATTTTGCCTGTATATAGCTCAGACCTCTGTACAGAGGCTCAACTATGATTTTTGAAAAATTCACATTATTTTCAGAGTTACAACCCTTTGAAATAATTATCGGCGTATTTTCTTAAAATTTCTCCCTTCTGTTTTTGTAAAACATGGATAAACCGACTTCCGAGTTATGCATTTCAAAAATTCTAGTTGAGCCTCTGTAGAGAGGTCTGAGCTGAATACAGGCAAAATATTAATACAATAGAAGCATTTTTTACAAAAGGAGAACATTTGAAAAAAAAAGGTTATTCTAAGTTAATTTTTTGCCAAAATAGTGTATTTAAATAATTTTTTTGTCATGATGTCCTTAAAACAATTGTATACATGTATTCTAATCTAAGTGACACTAAATATCATAAATATTATCCATTTACGCGCTTTTGCAAAATCACGGTTCCGAACGTAGTCGGATACCTTAAGCATTGCAGTACAGAAATCAATACAGAAGAAAACAATTTAACAGTAATATTTTTTTTCCATAAAAATTTAACATTAATACACGTTTATTAATTGAAACATTTTATCGTCTTTAAAATGTGACTTTTTATTTGCACATATTTCAAACATGTTTTTTCCTTTTAAAACCTACGACTCGATCTGTATAAAAATTTCCATTTTCCATTATGTGCGTGTTTAAGAACGTTAACAAATTTCGAATAATAGAAAAGAGATGAGTTTTTACAAATTCCAATTATATTTCGTTTCGTAACAGTATACGAGTGATAATAACTCAAAAGTTATTCACAAAATGACCATTTTTTTATATCATGGCAACTGCATCTGGCTTTTGTTTCGGAATTTATAAACTTTTTAATAAAGTAATTTGCATTCATTACGTTATAAATGAAAAAAAAAAAAACTATCTTTGTACTTCTAAAATCTCTGATTTATCGTACTACGTAATGTAGTTTTTTTAAAAATTTTTTAACATGTTTGACATCATATTGCATCTTTTATTAATTAGTTATGCAGTTATTATTAAAGTTAATGTTTCTTATGCGCTTTATGTTTCCCCCTAACTAATAGTTTTTATAAAAATATATTTTAATGAAATAAACATTTAACAAACAGATATTTTCAAATGTTACTAAGAATATATTTAATTATGGAAATAATCGTTAAAAACAATGGATAAAATAATCTTTTATTCAGTATTAAAGAGGCAATATTTTTTTCTATTCTAAAGAAACATATTTTTGTATAACTGTGCTAAATGTGCAATTATGATAAGATATCAGATTTCAAACGTTAGCAAAACTTTTTTACATTTGTCTGCTCAAACTTTTCAGAATGTATTCATTATAACCGAGAATTTGGACTACATCACGAACACATTTTATTCTTTCAGTCAACACAATCTTCTTTTTCCTTCACCTGTTCCCATTCAAATTTCCTGTACTTGGAAAATCCCTAAATACGGTATTTTCCTCGAGGCTCATAAAGACCATTTTAAACTAAAAATTTACGTTATTTTTATGAAAACAAATATAATATATTGACACACGTTTTACTATCTAACATTCACTTAGTTGAGCCTTTGAGTAACTGAAATTAATACTGCGTTTGAACAGGTGTGCAGATTAAAAAAATAAAGATAATAACACCCCGACTAATATTTCACGAGCAAAAAATTAACCACAGGTCGGTAGGTTACAATTGTACAGCCACAAAAAATTGAGTACTTAAACGTTATTGTACCCATGGCTAAGCCTAAAACAAGCTTCGAAATAAATCAATCAGTAGATGAAACTTTTCGATCACAAAATTGAAGTATTTATTACACGTGCATATTGAATATTTATTTAATGGAAGTTATGGGAATGGCAAAAATTAAAACAGAAGTTTATTATTTTTGTTTTATGAGCAACTAGAAAGCGAGGAAAAATATGTTAGAAGGATGATAGAAATTTATGCATTGAGAAAGTTCGATAAAATACACTCACTTCCAAAAGTTAAGCACAGAGAAGAAAATGCTGATTTCCGGAAGCCAATCAGAATCGAAGAGGATGCAATTCGCTGCAGAGGTAGATGGAAGTATGCAAATATGTTAGGTAACAGCCAATCGTGCTTTAATGTCAAGAAATATACAAAAAGGGCAGTCTTATAAGAAGCCAGCTTTATGAAGGGTTAAGGAAGTTGATTGTAAGTGTTGATAGAAGGTGTTTAAAACTTTCGTACAATTTGCTTTCAAGACATACGTGTTTTTATGACTTCCAGAAAACGAATGGAAGATTCTGAGCGCTGGCGTGCTGCGGGGCGCATTGAAGCAGGACAGTCGATCACAGATATTGCTCTAATCTTCGGCGTTCATCATTCTGTAATTTCACGTTTATGGAAACTATTCCAAACCACACAGACAGTTGTCCGAAGGCCCGTAGGTGGTCTCCCAAAGGTTACAACCCCCGCGGAAAAATCGATATATTGCTTTTGTAGCCAAGCAGAATCGCAGAGCGACCTCCATACGTGTGACATCTATGGTTACAGAGTCCATTGGTAAGGCTATATCTGCAGTTACTGTACTGCGAAGATTACATATGAATGGACTGTATGCCCGGGTACCTCGAGTTTGTGTTCCTCTATCCGTCCAATCAAGAGGGGAATGATTAAAGTGGTGCCGGGAACATGGAAATTGGACTGTGTCTGACTGGGGCAATGACATGTTTACTGATGAGTCAAGATTTGCTCTGGAGACAGATGACAAGCGTATAAGGATATGGTGTAAACAAGGAACACGCAATCAGCCCCAAAACATCGGCGAACATCACGCATTCTGAGGCAGAACCATTATGTTGTGGGCAGGGATTTCATTAGGATACCGCACCGACCTGCACATCTTTAAACGGGGTTCTGTGACGGCTGTATGGTATCGATATGAAGTCCTAGAACCCATTGTGAGATTGTACGCTGTAGCAATTGGCCCTAATTTTGTTTTAATGGACAATAACGCACGTCCCCATAGAGCTGACATCGTCGATGACTACCTGGAGAGTGAAGAGATTGCGGGTATGGCGTGGCCAGCATATTCGCCCAACCTTATTCCCATTGAAAATCTTTGGGATGCTCTCGGCCGTGCTGTATCTTCACGTTTCCCATCTCCAGCCACTCTTATTGAGCTGAAAACTGCTCTACAAGAAGAATGGCGATTGCTTAATTCTGCGGTGGTTGACCACCTAATTGAAAGCATGGTCAGAAGGTGTAAGCTTTGCATACAGATGAGGGGGGATCACATACCCTATTAATGTCATTTTTTTCATTTTATGCTGTTTAGTTTCCCTTTATACATAATTCTGTTTAAGTCTCCAGTATGACATTATGTGATAACTTACAAAAATTTAATATTGTTTTCATTTCTGTATATAATTATTGATTTTGTTTTATGTATAAATATATATGCTACTTTACTGCCAAATTTTGTATCAATCAAAGCAGTATTTGTTGATTATTTTGCATTTTACATCTTCGTGTTTAACTTTTGGAAGTGAGTGTAGTTCGATATGAAATAGCTATAGAATTCCATTTCAATTCACGAGGTAACATTTAACATCGTGATACAGATAAAATAAATTGCTTACTATACTCTGATTTTCAGACCAGTCCGGAACTACACTTTTCCAATTTGGAGGCATGCAGCAAAAACTTATTTAAGTAATTTAGAAATAGTTCAAAGAGTATTATAATTAGACAGATCCTTGACGACGGATGGTTTGTGAGCAACTCTTACTTTAGAGTGGCAAGAAAAGTTAATGCTTCCAGACAATTTATTAGAAAACAAGCGTCAAAATTATTCACTCAAATTGATAACTCGACATATTTGTATGTTAACAAAATTGAAAAATACATTCTCACATTAAATTTTCTTAGGTCAAGACAATTCTGACAGATTTTGAGTTATACTAAATTACCACTCTTATTGTATTTCTTAACTACCACTTTGTTAGTTCCACATCTTTGTGGAACTATTTATTGATGTCCAAATTTTTTGAACTTTTAAATTTTTTCGGTTCATCTCAAACTTTTCGAATCACCTTTGATACCCGTTGACGATTTTTTTTTATCAACACAAATATATTATCTAAAATTAGTATTTAATTACCTTTTGAACTTTTTTACTGCATCCAGATTAGCTAGGCTTGCGCCACCTAGAGAGTTCGAATTTTATTCTATATTTTTCTCTATTGTAATTCTTTAAAATTTAATTTTAATTTAAAATTTTTAAAAATCAAATTTTTCTCGATTTTTTAAAAGCTAAATTTTTTCTTATTATAATCGATTTCAATTAATACTGGGTAATGGAGAATCTTTCATAGCCATCTTAATATAAAGATGGAATATTAGGGCCTGATAGGGCTACTTGCTCTCTTAGTTATTTCCAACGATCAATTAGGTCAAATGCAAATTTTATGCAAAAGTTTCAGAATATTTAAATAATAACTCTTAATATTCGCATTTTCTTTGGATTTCAACTAAATATTGAAACCTGTAAAAATTGTTCAAAATTACCACATTTGGTGCAAGATTACCGTATTAGTATCTATTGTGCGGAAAGTGCTCTAAAGTTTCAATAAAGTATTACTATCAAACATATTGTAGAATTTACAGTATTTTTGAAAACATACCATGCTGCTCACAACCATGCAAAAAGAAAAATAAACATTGAAAAGGACATATAAAGCAACTGAACAGAAGAGGTGATAGAGTTGAAAATTATTTTTTGGACTTAATTTGTATTACACAAGGTAGATCAACTATTGGAAAAAACTAAAAAAATCTTTGTAAAAATTTAAAAAATTCTAATTTCAGTCATTTTTTTCATTAAAAAAGAAAACTTTAAGATACAGTCTAATTATCAAACTTTCCACTCATATGCTAGAAAGTCAAAATAATAATAAACAACTACAAAATTGATTCTGTTACTTTTTACGAAAAGCCTGTTGCAACAAAAGCAGTGGAGAAATATCTTTCTTTGAAAAGATTAAAACACTCATAAAACATGTCGGATTCACTAAAAATTATAATATCCAATGAGCTTGAATAAAAGAACACGATTATTCAAAAGCGAATCGTAATTTAATTTTGCAAACACAGCCATTATATCTTAAGAAGTCAAGGTACAGAAGAAAAAACGGTTCTTATAAAAAGAAACCTTCGACCAATTTTACCTAATCACAAACCATCGCCAAATCAATAGACGTCGCCAAATACTGCTATCGTAAGCATGAACAAGATTATTGTGTTTGTGGGTATGAACAGCTTTCCACTACTGGCTGCATATCGCTGCTTTTGATGACGTCATTTATTTTGAAGAATTGGTCGATGGTATACGACATAAGTACCGAAGAAACAAATTTTCAAGCAAATCTTACTTTGAAAGAGAAAATAACACATTTTAGGAGCCAATTTTTAAAAAATTCCTGTTCTAAAAATTAAGATGTAGCTTAATAAATCAACTGTACAGTTACATTCTATAACATGCACAAATTAACTCTTCTATTTTAATAAATGAAAATTTCAGTTATATCTGAAACACAGTTTTGTGTACAAATGAAGTACAGAGAGTAAAAAAAAAATTGCTGTATTATTTGTCTCACAAAAAAAAAAACAACAACAATTTTATAGTTCCTACATTACGTTAAGAATTTTATGTTCATTGTTCTTTAGGAAGCTAGATAAAGGAACAGCAAAACAATAAAACATGATTCATGAAGCAATAAAGGGTAGAGGGATCGGGGAGAGAGTCTGAACTGAATAAGAATTTACAACCTGACCCATCCTGTTGTCCAACAAGACCACGTAATCATCCCGCACCAAATATACTTCTGGTAGGAAACGCATTCTCTCAACTGATGAATAAAGACAATCCACCTACGTAACAATTAACTACTGTAAGTATGAACTCTTTCGATGTCTCAAAAAGTAAAATTTTTTGCAGACTTAACAAATAAAGATAAAGAACATTATGTCTCTATTACAACTAGAAGAAACCGTTATATGAGTTTAAATGTTTTTATCGAGTGAAATATCGGTCCATATATTAACCTGGAATGGGTTAAATTCAAGTGAGGTTATAATCACATGATAAATGCAATCATATGTGTTTCCAGCCAATCAATTCATAAGTTCATGTGACGTCATAGTCACATTTTAAATGCAATCACGTGTTTACAACCAATCAGATCACGCGCTTCCTTGGTGCCATCTTTTGTTTTTTTTTGCAGAAACTTTCTTTTAAAAAGAACATATTTGTCAACAATATGCATAAGGCTTAAGCGTTTAAGGCTCAATATGCATAATATAAGATTTTTTTTTAATCTCAAAAAACTTTTTGAAAAATCTAATAAAATATTTATAACCAATTATCAGACATAAAATTTTACCCAAATTTTACAAGTAGAACAACAGGTACAAGTCTAATATTCAATGAAGAACGCGTGATTTCACTTATCATGTGCCCGTCATGAATTAAGCTCATTTAGTCTAGTCATATTTTATTGTACAGAAGTTTATTTTTTTTGCAATTATGAGTTCGGTTTAAGATTTGAAAATGACAATTCATAGCTGGTATTTTAATTCCTAAACATCTACAATAGTTGAAGACTTAAAAGGTCCAGATGATATTAATATGATTTCCATTTTTCATAAGAATTTTTTTTTGCGACATGAACCTACTCTACGTCATGAATCTCAACATACTATTGCACTTTTATAGTTGTTATTGAAAATTCGAGCTATACTTAATGAATCAAAAAGTATTTTAATTTTACAATTATTTATGGAGGATTAAAATATTAAATTTGGATAACAAATGTAATCAAATATTGTTCCAGAAAAAGAATTAGTTTCTCAAAATATTTGAAAACATCGATACTTCAAAAAGTTTGTAATCCAGAACAAATCCTTAAGAGATTTCATTCTCTCATTCGATTTGAACCCCATTGTTATTATTCAACATAACTTGCTACATGATCTGTAGGATTCCGAAAACATAATCAGGAACTGAATCATTTATTGAAAATTATTAAATCTTGATATTATAGATATTATTATAATCGATCGATTATATATTACATTATTTTGATTATTATTTTCATAATAGATTTCTCTCTTCTCGCGCGCACGGTATTATTACCGGTGGAGAACGGGAGTCTTGAACAACCGATTTTCAGTGGACGTTCTGAGCAAACCATAATCTTCGAAAGTATATTACAGTTTTCTCCCTCCCTCAAAACACTATAATAAATGGTTAAAGGATACATTCATTAATGAAGAAGATTGTAAAAAATATTTCTCTCACTCAAAAGCTAAAATGCTTTTATATCACCATTTTCTAAATTATCAGTTAAATATCTACTTCGAAATTTCTTTACTAACCACGCGCAGTGATGAGACCCTGCACACCTCGTGGCATCAAATCATAAAGATTATGAATATTATGCTGAGGAATGGCTTTCTAGATGGTCTCTATCTGATGCTGAATAAACGGTACAACCGAGTTGCTAGCTGATATAATCTCAGGCATGTTAAATGCGACATATCTGGGGAATGTTTCAGCCATGTTGGGAGCGAAACCTTAGGCGTACTGAAGAAGGCTTGTATACATTCTAAACAACATGTGTATTGGCATTGCCTTGCTGAAAAAAACGGGAAAGTGTAGTGGAAGGGTATGACCTTAAGCTCTACAGCCTCTCTGATGCAGTTTCCATTGTTGAGGAACTAGAAAACTTGTATATTTGGAATCGTTCATGATATCCAATAGTGCTTCACAGCATAATGCCAGGTGTTCGTTTAATATGACGCTGAATAAGATACTCAAGGAGTTGACGTTCACCTATGTAGTGTATAACGAGAACGTGTGTTGATCACTGTAGTCTAGACTGCAGCGGGATTCATTTGAACCAACTTGTAGCCAATCGGCCCGTCATTGGCTGTGTTGGCGAAGAATAAATTGAAGACAGGGAATCGTTCGCGTCAGGAGAGTTCTGTACAAGGTAATCTTTGGACCCTGTAAACTTCGACAAACCATTCGAACAAACAATGATACACCTGTAGATGTGTTTCAATGTTATACCAAAGTAAGAGAGAATGGTATTCAGGCCACCACCATGTGTGTGGATAACGTGTTTGTCATCAAGTTGTGACGTTATATCGTAAGATTTGACATTATATTGCTGACAGAGCTTCGATTTCTCTGAGTTCAGCGTACATTTCTCATCCATCTTCGAATCACTGTTTTTGAATTACGATCCATTCCACTTGTTTTTACACTCTAAGAAAGTAATTTATGCGGTCCTACTCGGACTTTATTAGTGTTTCTTATGACACATGCATCTTTGAAGAGGTGTATAGTATTCTAATCAATCATACAGCATTCGAATGACTACATACACATTTCAATGCACCTATACAGGGCTTTTTATATATGGCTCACTAGCAAGTTTAGAGGGTGGTTTTCAGCCCACACGAAAACAATCACTTTGCAATTTTAATAAATTTCCTAGTCTAGCTTGTTTTATGTTTCCTAAAAATTTCATTTAATTTGCATGATTCCCTCAAAGTGTTGCAATTTTCGCAAGTAATGGTGTAAATTTGAATCATTTTTGGAAACTAGTGCATTGTAAATTTGGTGTAATATGAGCTTCTTAGTAAAACTTTTTCGGAAAAAAATAACTGCATCAAATTTCATTATACTAAATGGACATATGAACTTTTACAATATTTATCTGATGAAATAGGAGCAACATATTTGCGATAGAAAAATTTGTAAGGGGATTCACATTTAAAATTAATTTAATTCCTGATAAAAATAATGAGAGATTTCTTTAATTATTTTAGAATGCTTTTAAAAAAAATCTTTTGATAACATTTTTGCTCTTGATTCTATACGTCTTCAATGAACAACTAAAATTTTCTTTCTAATTACCCCCCTCCCCTCTAAATAGTTTCCATCCATACAAGAACAAATCATGTTAGTTTATATATTTATTATACCCTCTTCAGTACTCAATTACAAATCAAATATATGTAGTCATCCATTTTAAAAAAAATTGTCAATAAATAAATTTTGCATACCTGAGTTGTTGAATGGGTGGTGGTAGTGCTTGAACAGTTGAAACAGTCGTTGGAACCGTAGCTTCCCTGTTCTGGTCTTGTGAACGTTGAGGAGCCTTTTATACAAAAATAATTTATTTCATTTTTTATTACAACATAAAGAAAACACGTTAATGCTGAAGGTTTTACTGGGCATGTAAAATATAAAACTAATAAAAGCTTTGAAGCGAATTGTTGACGTGTTAACAAAATTTTTCTTAAGATATTAAATTTAAATTAGTATGTATTGTAATGTTTTTCCGCCTCCACACGTGCACCCCTAAAATACTGCAGGATTCTTTCATCTGACATCATGCCGACAACTGATGGCCATGAGAAAAACGAAACTCCACCTGCGAATCAAACCCCGAGTGAAGTTCCAGGTGTAAGAAAGGACCGCTTCACCCCAAGAGAGGGCATTCCACTTGAAACACTCGAAAAGAGACGTTGTGTTTTGTGCCTCCTCCTTTACCAATAAAATATTTTGTAGCGATGACATACTCAATAGCTTACACAACTTGTATCTAAATGTAAATATTGTAGTTAATAGATGCAGACATAATAAATCAATAATTTAATTTTTTGAGTCTCATGCTACTTATCAATTTTCTCAGTTCGTCGCAGTATTTAATCAAGAATACATTTCAATAAGGCTAGCGTTTTCTTTTGTTATCATAGTTGAAAATAATTTTAATGTAGCACATTGTGATTTTAGATAAATGTTATTCGTATGTTTTTTAAATTGCAATCAGTGATTGCAACTTAATATCTTAAAATGGTATGGATGATAGTACATAAATTATTTATATTTATTTTTTTATTTTAGCAACCTTGTTGACACCTTCTAGGGTTCGC
Source organism: Trichonephila inaurata madagascariensis (assembly GCA_019973955.1). NCBI lineage: Eukaryota > Metazoa > Arthropoda > Arachnida > Araneae > Nephilidae > Trichonephila > Trichonephila inaurata. The sequence goes on along the minus strand of BMAV01010030.1, from coordinate 215,481 downwards.
ATAATCTTAGTCAAGTTAATGCTGGGAAGAGTTTCCTTGTAAATCTGTATTTTCCGCAAGCAATATATCACTGAAGGAAAAACAACATACTTCGTGTGTTTTACTACTAATGCAATTATAAATCTCATACTTTTTAAGGAAAGGGTGGAAAAGTATCATAGGGTAAAATACAGAGAATTTTTTAAAACTTTCTTACAATTAAAAAATTATTAATCTTTTTATGGTTAAAAGTAATTATTTTTATACTAATTCATCACGTTTTGATTAAAAATCAGTATTTTAGTACAAGCGAGATATTTCATTTTCATTAAAAAGTTATACTTTTTAAAGATAATGTATTATACTTTTTCTGTTGAGTTATAAAATTTTTAAACGTCCCTTTCTCTGATTTATTAGTTTTATTAAGAATCAATTAGTTATATAAAGTTGTATTCTAGAAAAGTCAACTCTAAGCTTTATATTTTTAATTAAGGATAAATAAAATTCTATATACTAATGCGAGAGAGATTATATTTTTGACTTTAGTTTACACTCGTAAATGAAAATTAAGTTTCTGAATTCAAAAGTAATCTATTTGATTCAGTTATCATAAAGTACAGTATAATCGCAAAAAGTATAATGTATGTATATAAAGTTAAAGTAAATATTCACAAAATCAATTCTGATTCCAATCAAAAAGTTTCAAGCAAAATAAGCATCAATTGAGTGATGTTATGAATTTAAATTAAAGTCTTGACAAATATTTACTATGTACGTAACTGAATGTTTCTTTTTGAAATATAAGTTGAAATTTAAATACCAATAATGATGTTAAGAATTATCTTTCAATTATTAACGTCATTCGTACAAAAAGATTTTCTTTTAAAAACTTAATCCTTATTTCGAATTATTTATTATTCCTAGAGAAACTGTTATTATGATGAACTGAAAGACTTTCACGAATTTTTAATTAAGTAATTGTTGAATTTTAAAATATTTGAACTCACGATAAGAGGTTTTATGACAGCAGGATCTTCATTCGGTGAGGTCGGTTTGCTGCGGTTTTCAGGAGGTTTCCAGTGGGTTGGAGAAGACGGTTGGAGGCAATTCAGAGGGTATGCCTCAGCATCTAAGGACAGGGAAAGTATTACTTAGCTAATGATTCTAAAGAATGTGATTCAATGGAACATTACCAGAAAGATTAAATCAATGCATTTTAAAAAAGACCAAAAAACTAAAAAAAAAAACAACTTAATATTATTTTGTTAAATTTTTAGTCAATTTAAACTCTTTCCGTATATAATTCGGGCGATTTGTTTTCTTTTTGTTATGAGAATGATGGTGCTATTGAGATATAAAACAATTCAAGAAATCCCCCAAATTTTTTCACATACAAAATTTTCTTGTAGCTTGCTAATAATTCGTTTATTCCTTGTTTTGCTGAAGAAATACGCTCGTCGTTGGAATCTATATTTTCTAAAATTTGTAACCCTTTTTCAATTTCACTGAAGCCTTCTGTCAAATTCCCAACCGTCATTCGACCTTCTGATTGAACTGGGTCTACGGACTCAAGTTCTTCAATGTCTTGCTCATGCATTTCTTTGAACTCTTCAATTGTCAGCTCCCGATTGTGATATATATAATTCAGTAGTTCTTGAACGCCATTACTATTCACTTCTAATATTATTTGCCTGTCAAGAACGACACTTTTTTCAATTACATTACAAATTTTACCAATTTGTTTTTTCTCAAACAAAAGACGAACCGATGAGATTTGAAAATCGCATAGGTGTTACTATATTTGCAAATCAATGCTCTGAATGAGTCCAAAAATAACATTTTGTGCACTTAGATATAAAAGAAGAAACAGGACTGCTTTTCCGCTTAGGCACGTGCCTAGGGTGCAAAAGATTTGGAGGCGCAAAAAGAACTCTAGGGTGAAAAAAGAGAAGAAATTAAAATTATTGAACGTACCACACAGCCTAGTTAGTTATGAGAGAAGCATTCCTGCCTATAAGAGCAGTGCTTCTCAAACTTTCACTGTTTGCGACCCAATATTCAATCATAATTTTCATCGCGCCCCCTTCCATACAATAATAATGTATTGAATTCAATAACACTGTACTTTGACTCTAAAGCTACAACACGACGTCAACCTCAAGTGCCACCGACGTATATAAACGTCTCACTCAACCAAAACGATAATTGCCCCGGACGTATATATACTTCTTTCCGAAGTACGATCTTTTCTGTGCACTGCTATCCATAAAATTATTCCGAAGGCCTTGGAATACAATAAAAGGACATTGACGGTGTTTGCGAACTTACTTATTTCATGGGATTTGTTTATTTATTCCTTTTCTCCCCCCTCCAAAATATCACATACGCGCGTCTACATGGAAAATAGTGGCATTGGGACACCTTTTTATTGGCAGTTAAGGGATTAATTATAAACCATACAAAAAATTATCAAGATAAGTGTTCATTTTTGTATTTAATTTTATGCTTGGTCTTTAGTTAGTATTGTTAAATTACCTATAAAATACATGGTGCAGTACTGATATAAGTGTATTCTATATATCAGTGTAAATGTGTATTTTATTTTTTATTATGTCAGAATGTATTTTTTTGTTTACTTTCCATAAATTAATAATTTTCTTAAATAATCTTTAGTTTTCGACTTTTTAATATGCTCGCGCCCCCCTCGTAGAGTTATCACGCTCCCTAGAGGGGCGCGCCACACAGTTTCAGAAACGCTGTTTAAGAGGGTAAAGATTGAAATGAGATCAACAACGGAAAAAGAAAAGCTTTACAGTTTGAAGTTGCTACGCAAACGAAATATTACAATGGAAATTGATAACATTGATGTCCTCAATGATTTTACAATGAGCCAAGCTCTTGAAGAAGTCTTTTGTTATAAGAGTCAAAAGACAGTGACTCAAAAAAGAATAAGGATGTCTAAAAATAAAAGACAGTAAAGGACAAGCGATGAAAAAGATGATAATTAACACGTTGAAAACTGTTCATGCAATAATGGATACACTGTACTGTAATTGCAAATGATTTCATTAATTTACTGTACTAATTAACAAAAGGATGGGTGGGTGGTACGTAATGCCTTAAGGTAAGAAATGAACAAGAGTGGCCAAATCAGGTCACTATTACTTCCTTAAGGCTGCCCGTCACCAGTCCAGTGCACGGTGGGTCCATAGGTTGTGGATACTGGAAAGAATCTTCAAAGAGTCAAAACAGCAAAGAGAGGGAAAATGGAATAAGAAAGTTAAGGGAAAATCCCTCCCGAACCAAAACTGGTAAGGCAGCGTTTCTCAAACTGTGGGGCGCGCCCCTTAGGGGAGCGCGAGCATATTGAAAAGTCGAAAATAAGAGATTATTTAGGAAAACTATTAATTTATGGAAAGTAAACAAACGAAATTCATTCTGACATATTAAAAATTAAATACGCCTTTACACTGATATAATACATTTATAAATATATCAGTAATGCGCAATGTATTTTACAATTAATTTAACAATACTAAGTTACTAACAAGTTTAATAGTTACCAGTGATACCATGGGCTTGTCATATAAAAAATTATATCGAAAAATTAATATTTATATTGGAAATTTGAACGGTTTATTATTAATCCCTTAACTGCCGATTGAAAGTTACAGGATTCACTCCCCATTGCCACCGTTTTCTACGTAGGCGCGCGGATGGGATGTATTGGGAGGGGAGAAGAAGAAGTAAAGAAATTCTCTGAAATAAGTAAATCCTTCGTTAACACTGTCAATGTATTTTTATTGCATTCCAAAGCCTTCGGAATAACTTTATGGAAAGCTGTGCACAGAAAGGATCGTACTTCGGAAAGACGTATATATACGTCCGGGGGAATTATGAATTTGGTTGAGTAAAAGACGTTTATCTGCGTCGTTGGCGCTTAAGAAGTTAATACCGGGCTGTAGCTTTAGTGTCAAAATGTAGTATTATGTAATTCAATACATTGTTCTTGTGTGGAGGGGGGCGCGATGAAAATTATGATTGAATATGGGTCGCCAATAGTGAAAGTTTGAGAAGCACTGTGGTAAGGGGAAAACTGAAGGAGGGAAGCAATCTGGAAATAATGTTAAGGGAAGGGGTATAACAATTTAAGTGCCTAGGGCACCGGGAGGTTCAAAACGGCCCTGAGAGAAGAAAGGTACCAAACTTACAAGCAATAAATTTATGTTAAACATTTTAATTTATTTGTAAATAATGCAAAATAATAAAAAGGACAAATATTGTTTTCATTGAATAATTTTTAAAAATAAATAAAAAAAGAGAGAGAGAGAGAGAGAACTTACGTTGTGGAGACATGACAATGCCTCTGTGGTCGTTCCGTGCTGCAAGAGACGCCTCGCTGGCGTAGCTGTAAGTTTGCTCGTTCACATCAGTGATCCGGATTCTAGGTTGAGGCGGCACCGGCTGCTGCACGTCTCGCGACTGCTCACTGAACATGTCCACGGGCATGATGCCAGTGATTTCGTAGCCAGGATCAACCTGATCACAAAGAAACCAACATTTGATGAAGTGATCAGTTTGAAAAATAATCCACAAAGGTGCTATTGTTTCAGCTATCAATAAATTACGTAGTGTGAAGATTAAATAATCGGACTAGTCTTAAAAATTAGCTTTATTGATAACAATGTACGTACAAACACCTTTTAATACTCTTTAGCATACTCTCCTTCCCTGTCAATATATAGCTGCATGCGAGTTTTCCACCTTTCAAAGCAGTGCTGTATCACCATCTTTAGTGTCTACCGATTTTGCCTTAATATCTTCTACAGACTGAAAATGTGTTCACATCAATGCATTTTTTGCTTTAAGAAACTGGTAGAGTTCGTATGGTACGAGTTCTGGTTTGTACAGTGGTTCCTCGAGCACAGTAAAATGTTTGTCCTCCAAAAACTGTTTTACAGAGAGAGCAAGGTGCACCGAGACGTTGTCTTGGTGCAAAATCCCCATGTTGTTGCTCTACAGAGGTCTGGCTTTTTCATCCTCCCTCTTCCTCTAAGCTTCCTTAGGAACTTAATTTAGTATTGCTGTTTTACCGTTTGGCCTTGAGGTACCCTGTCAATCTTGGTGGTGTCATTAATATCAAACAAAAATGATGAGCATGACCGGTTCTTGAAGTCACAGATCGACCAGAGGGTGACTCATCATCTTCAACAGCCTCCTGATCTTCCAAAAATCGTTTATGCCATTCAAAAATCTGGCTATGTGACGCACAACTATCTCCAAACATCTTTTAACAATTTAAAACATTCAGTTAGAGTTTTTTATAAAAAATATTTCACGAGGAATTCCAAATGTATGCGCAGCTCGATTTTTAAGTTTGTCATGATCGCGGCACTTCGACACAACAATTTCTTACTCAAACACGGATGTGAAACATACAGCACTAGATAGAGGGATGGAATAACGAGGCACCACTGGAAGGATCAAGGTCAACTATATTCCATTCCCACCCTGTCACACCAAACCTAACGGCTAGGACATGCGTAGTCCGGGAATTTAACTGCCACACCTTGTATACCTACCTACTTTTCAAATGCCTATTTCAACGAAAATTAACTTTCGAAATATTAAGTTCATTTCGGTGAATATAAAAAATGAAATAGCGATAAATATTTCTTATAATTCGAATAGGATTAAAATAAAAACCACACAGAAACTAAGTAATCTTTTTTTTTAATTAATTTTTTAAGTATGATAGTACATATATAGTTGGTAAGTTATCGGAAATTCAAGAAAATAATTAATTCTTTTAAAATCATCAGAAATTTGTATTTTTTTCTAAAATAGAATAAAATTATTTAGAATTTTATGAAAGTAGTGAGACTGCGTCCTGTTTTTCTCTCATTTGACTTTCTTTTTGACCTAATTTTTGGCTAAAGAATTTTTCACTCACAGTTTTTGTATAAGACTTGACTAAAATTATTTCACTGAAGTCGCAAGTACAGTAACTTAGACTGGAAGCATCATAATCATAGTGGATTGTCATATAGAATCAGAATATCAACAATAAATTCAATTACTTAACATACAAAACAAGCACACACATAATTTACATGGGCATAATTGTTAATATTTTTTAATTTTACTAGAGAAACCTACAAGACACATTTTTTAACATAAAATTGACAAATATATATACTCACATATATATAACTAAAGACGTTAATTCTGTTGGAATGTTGTACGGAGTTTGAAGAATATTAATAGGAGATAAAATACAAAAATAATTAGTTTTAGTTAATTTATAATATGAGGTAGTTTGTAAAAAAATATCAGTAATTCAGCTTCTTTTGACTAATGTTAACTGTTTTATAAAAGTCTAAATTATAAAATACCATATCTTACAATAAGAAATATGCAAAATTTTTTTTAATGGCAGTCTTCAAATTCAAATAAAAGGTCAAACATAGCCGTAATGGATGTAAAAAACAGAAGCAAAATGAAGGCAATTAAAATTGAAATAACGTCGAAATAAACCGCTAATGATGCATTTCCTATTTAAACAGAGGTTTAAAAAACAAACACCGTTTTAAAACTAAAAATAAATTCAACAAACGACGGGCTTAATGAAGTAATAAAAAGAAAATAATTTGTTGGGTGAAATTAGGATTCTAAGAAAAATTATTCTTAAGTTAGGAGGTGAGCCACAGATTGCTTCTATTTAACCAATGAGTATAACTTCTGTAACCTTCAAGAATAAATACTATTGTTTTAAATTTTTAGCATGATATCAATGAAAACTCACATAAACACATAAACGCACGCTCACACATACCTATATTCCAAAATTTACTAAAAGATTTCATTTAAGAATTAAATAGACAAAAAGTATTTTTGAAATACAATAATTGTAACCGAAAATTTGCACACGAGATGTAATATACTTGGAAACTTACCAAAACTAAATGACTCAGCACTGAAAACCTATTATATGGTTGGACGAGTTAAAAGTTTTATTTTCATGCTTCAATATCTCTAAACATAGAAGCATTGAATTGAATTAAACCGACGGCTCTTAAACTTTGATTGCCGCGGCCTCTCCTTTTATGTATTAGTCTCACATCGCAGACTTCAAATATTTTGAGCAACCCTTCTTGATTCACAACACAAGACTGAGTGATTCAAAGGTTTCTCCATAATCCTGCATCTGCTACTAGTACATATTTTTAAAACACTTAATTGTTTTTTAACGTTTAAGAAAACAGTAAACATCTAATTAAAAAAAATTACGTTGTAGTAATGGCTATAAAGTCGAAAAAAAGAACCAAGTAATAAAAAAATTTTTTTTTTAAATCAATTCCTACTTAGATCAACAAAGAAAAATTTTATTTTAGCTACTTTTTATTAAATAGTTACAATTAATATAAATATGTATATACATAGGACAGAATCACAACATTAAGTGCTAATTAATTTCTATTAATTATCATTAAAGTATCGTATAGTCATCCAAAACAATCGTACATATAAAATTTCAGTTTAACTGAATGCTTTAAAACGTGAGGAAAAAAAAAACATTTTCAAGTTTTGACACAAGTCGCCAAAAAGGTCGCTAAGTCGACAAAAATGATGCCAACGTGGATGTATTTGTAATTCTTTAAATAATTAATTTTAATCAATCAATTTTTATTATTTATAATTAAAGTACTGTGTAGTCATCCAAAATAATCATGTACATAAAATTTCAGCTCAATGGAGCGCTTTAAAATGTATTTTATAAACGATTGAAAATTCCACCAAGATAAACAAATAAATAAATGTATAGAGAGTGTGAGCTAATAGTAGGAATTGAAAAAAAAAGCTCACCTGAATTAATATTTTTGATCAAATGTATGTTCAAGTAGAGTTTTTTATTGAGGGTAATTTAGTGATCTTTTCTAGTATCGCACATGTTTTAATTTTTCCACGAGGCCTTTCAGAGTCTTTCAAAGAGGGAAATCTTAAAATTAAAGAAAAGACCACGGATCCCCCCGAAAGGCGGTGAATATTTTCGAAGGATTACAGTTGGAGAGCCACTGAATTAAACAGTTATGTCTCTTTGGTAGAATAACATATATTTTTTAGTAACATCAAGAAATAATGATGATAATAAAATGATGACCGTATTTTTATATATTTATTTAAACCAGAAAATTCATAAAATAATTTAAGAACCATGATATTGATAAATTGCTTGGAAAGCTGCTCCCTTGGGATAAAATTTTAGCAAAATTTCAGAAAAAACTTTTGAAAAAAAGACAGAAGTCTACTCTTTTTTTCAACGACAACAGAGTAAAATGGGGCAAGTCAACATATAATTAATTATAATATGCAAACATTTAGTATAGAAAGTTCGTGAACTAATTTTCTAATGAATTAAAATGATCGTCAGGTTAGAAATGCCTTTAAATATCAAAAACTCAAATGAACTAATAGGACTGTAATTGTTTGATAAAAAAATTTGAAATATAATTTAGCTTTTGTTTACAAATTTAATTCATGACCAAAATTGAATCATGCTATTGAAAAAATATGCATGGTAATTTTACTTCTGATATGTTGTGACATCTCTCGCGTTCTTCTTCTAGCATAACCCCTACGTTCTTTGACGGCCACGATTAATGGCAAAACTTTTCCAACCCAAATCCAAGAAGTAAAATGAAGCATAGATGCAAATAAGATAACATTTAAAAGGATAGAAAGTTTAGTGAGCAAGGATGGCAATTTAGAGAAAGCTCAGTTCGGAG
>BMAV01010030.1:192650-206616 GCA_019973955.1 Trichonephila inaurata madagascariensis | reverse complement strand
AAAAAGGATAGAAAGTTTAGTGAGCAAGGATGGCAATTTAGAGAAAGCTCAGTTCGGAGATGAAAAAGTGTTGATCGACGGTTTAGAATCAAGACGCCCACCTCGCTAATCTATACAAGGTGCATACTATTGCACACGAGCCCATCAGTCTACCTGAAAGTAATTGAATCATTGAGTATTCAACCAAGGTAGGGAGAATATATTCTGAACGCTAGTATGTTATTGAAACGAGATTAGGTGGATCTAATTAGTTATATTGATAAGTGATCTAATTGCGCGATCTGAGTTAGTTAAAACGGCGTACTTTGATTTATTCTCACTTAATATAAGTTTGTTCGATATCTAAGTAATTTAAATTAAATTATTAATAAAAGTCATATTAAGAATTATAGAATGTCTCATCCTTCCGATAATCCCACACCTCTAACTTACGTGGAAACCCCAAGACATAGCTATCGACAGATGGCTATGTCGCAATGTTTGTACAGAAAATAAGAATTTGTATGTATATAGATAGAAGGACTCTTTACCTGCCGTAGAAATTGCAGAGGCACCTTGACAATGGAGCGGAGCAGTCGAAGGCAGCCGAGAAGGGAGGACAAGCACAGAAAACCTCCCCAAATGATAAATGCAACCTGCGTTAGCAGCCATAAAATCTATTTAAAAAAAAAAGAAAACATCATTTTTTAAATATATTATCAATGAAGTCTGAAAACATGATGAATATATGATGATCATTCGCTTTAGTATCTAAATTAATGTTAGTGTATTTGCTTACAAATGTTTTTTGGGCTGTGGGTAGCCTAGTGGTTAGAGCATCGGACTCCAGAGCGGAAGGCCTGGGTTCGATGTCCGATGCCACCAAATACCCTCCGAGTACACACGGAGTTCGTTCTCGTAAAATCAGTGGGTCCGAAAGTCTTGTGTGCTGATTCACGAGTGCAGGAGACTGGAGAATATTTCCCTCCCCTTCAGTTCCATGCCTAAATTATTAAGGTGGAAGGTGTCGCCATCTATCATCCCTTCGAGGAATTTCACCGAGCCAATTCGTACTGTCATTTGTACGGTGCTCAAGGCCCAGGCCAACGACATGCGTACTTTTAGCCTCTTGCCACGATGAATTTCGTGGGCCTCGATCTGACTACGTCAGACAAGTGGCATTAGAAACAACAACAAATGGCTTTTGGTTTTTACTGCACACGATAGCATGCCAGTTCTTAATTTATAAGAATCTACTGATAACTTAATTCTATCATCATTTTTTTTTCCCGATTAAGTCGTTATGAGACTCATAAAAACCAGAAAAAACTAACAGAACGTTATATTCAGTACATTACATGTTAACATTTTCATCCTAAAAGAAAACTTTTTATTTAATTTATAAATAGAACATTTTTCTTTAAAAAAAGTTAACGACGTTTTTAATTTCACAAACTATTAAAACAAATTAGCTAAGATGTTATCAACGACAAGGTGTATACGAATAATTCACATTAAATTAGGAGGCGAATAAATTTATTTTGCCAGAGAACGAATTTCTACAATTAATTTGCCTCTTAAAATTAGACAAAATAATTTATTTGCTTACACTCATGCTAGCGATAAGTTTGAAGAAAATATTCTAGTAAATTAGTATTATCTAAAATTTGTGGCGTAGTGAGTTGTTCTGAGTGTTTTATAATCACAAGAAAATATTACAAAATATTAAAAATGATTTTTTAATACTTAGTACTAATTTAATAATACGAAATAATTAGTTAACTTAATATCGTAAATTATTAATAATTTGATAGTATTTTTCCAATTAAGGTATCCGACTACGTTCGAAACCATGATTTTGCAAAAGCGCATAAATGAATAATTTTCATAATACTTAGTGTCACTTAGATTAGAATACATGCATACAATTGTGTTAAGGACATTTTGACAAAAAAAATTATTTAAATACAATATTTTGGCAAAAAATTAACTTAGAAAATTTTTTTTTCAAAATGTTCTCCTTTTGTGAAAAATTCTTCTATTATAATAATATTTTGCCTGTATATAGCTCAAACCTCTGTACAGAGGCTCAACTAGAACTTTTGAAATATATAACTTAGAAGTGGATTTATCCATGTTTTACGACATCAGAGGGAAGAAATTTTAGGAAACAAACGCCGATAATTATTTCAATTGGATGTAACTCAGAAAATAATATGAATTTTTCAAAAATCATAGTTCAGACTCTGTACAGAGGTCTGAGCTATATACAGGCAAAATATTATAAAAGAAGCATTTTTCACAAAAGGAGAACATTTTGAAAAAAGGTTATTCTAAGTTAATTTTTTGCCGAAATATTGTATTTAAATAATCTTTTTTGTCAAAATGTCCTTAAAACAATTTTATACATGTAGTCTAATCTAAGTGACACTAAATATCATGAAAATTATCCATTTATGCGCTTTTTTAAAATCACGGTTCCGAACGTAGTCGGATACCTTAAGGAGATAGTTATAGAGTAATTTGTAAAATCCATATGTGTTATATTCATAAATCATAGTTACTCCTTGAGCAATAATTTCAATAATACATAGAAAAATGTATCATAATTCCAATATTTTTCAGTATATATTTTATTTCAAGCCTCTCAAAAAAAAAATGAAGACTGTGTAATACTCTCATAGAGAATATAGAAATTATTCAAATTTAAATTTTGAGTCGAAATAGCTTTTTTTTTAAAAAAAATTTCGATTTAGGGAAGAATATCTTTATAAGCTGACCCTTAGTGATTGCTGCAGAGCTCCGAGCACTCCCGAGGTGATAATGAGGCAGAAGTGGATTGTGATTATAATGGTGATGGCACTCTCGTCGTTCAGTCGTGTCATCTTGACTTGGGTCATGCGAACGAATGACAGCTGAAGCAGGGCAAATGCTGAGACGAGACATGGATAGCCCAGATCCCATAGAACTTGCAGCAGAACGATGGGCAGCGCCTGGAGATAAATTAAACTGTATAATTACATTCACACCAGTGTATATTGTCATATAAATATAGTATACTTGAATACGACTTGAAAAGCAATGATCAGCAACATAAATACTTATGCGCATGCTCAAAAGAATAAAATAAGAGAATGTAATGAAGAAGTAAGGTAAGTTTTCAACCTTTGAAAGTTACTCATCTCCTGCTTATAATTTTTTTCCTCTCTCAAGACATTACTCAGTTTTTTGTTGTAAAGGGGACATGGTACGATTTACGCAAACTTTTTTAATTTAAGGATTCTTAAAAATTTTTCTGATTACCTCCTATGAGTGTATACCATGTAAAACAGATTTTGTGCTCGAAATTTCATAAAAAGCTGGCCATTTAATTTTTTAAGGAAAAAAACTTAAAATTTGTGATTTTAAAATGCTACTCCTCCTACAAAAATTTACGTACGCGCATGAAATTTGATTTACAAGTACGTCAAACTATGTATAAAACCAGTTAGTATGTGTTTTGCGATAACATTATTGGTATTCGAACAATACCTCTTCTTCTGAATGCTTATTGAAAAAATTCCTTAAAAAATGTATAAATTCTGAGTTCAATTATTTTTTTAAAAAATAAGTATTGCTTTGATTCAAAAATGCATACCAACTTTTGTTACGTTTACTATTGGCAATAGGTAAAAAAAAATTCAAAGCATTAGGCACAACATTAGCATTTTAAATTAGCATTAAAAACCATTAGCATTTTAAATGAAGACAAACTAGTTATTTTATCTTTCTGAGATAAGTAAGTTTAAAGTTTTGATTTGCCATAAAGATGTGAATAAAAACGAACGTAAAAGCTATCATAATTTTGCATTTCTTAAGTTTAAAGCTTTCAAATTTTGTGAGGTTACAGAAAAGTATATAAAGAATAATTTAAACTAAAAAAATTAGATTTGATTTTTTGACTGATTTTGGTCAATTGAATCGTACTGTGTCCCCTTAAATTTATTCGTAGAGTTTTTCCCACGATGTAATGTTATCAATGAAAGGACCCCGCCAGAAATATTTATTTGTTTCATATTGAAAAGAGAGTTTTCTGAAATAAGAAAATAAGAACAATCAATAAATAAATGATAATTTATCGTTTTTTTAAAGAAATTTGGAATGTAGACCACTGTTCATTTTCTTAATGCTTTTTTTATTTGAATGCATCTGTGTAACTTTGTACACATTTCAGTTTATTTTCTTTTCCACAGACGGACTTATTCTCTGAAGCTAGACGATGTTAATTGTGTCAGATTACAAAGTATTTATATTTTTGTAGTGCGCAGCAGGAAACTTGTACGATTTTTGTCCCAAAAATTTAAATTCATAAATTAAAGTTTTAAAAACTTATGAAGTTGAAATAGTATGAAGTGGAAGAGCTTTTTTTTTGAAAGAAGAAATGATGAAGGTTTATACTTAAAACTTTTAACAACACAAATGTTACATCTTCCATGTTATTTTTCAGAAAAAAATTCCCCCTTATTGCAAAAAATTGATAGAAACCCATTTTTAACTTTTAACGGGACATTTGTGCACAAAAAGAATTTCTGCAATAAATGCTGACCGCATTAGTCTAGTGGTCAAGTTCACGAAGTGGCCTGTGTTGTCGAGTCACGCGTTCAAGTCTTGATACCACTGAATACCAGCAGTCTAGAGAACGTTAAATCTATAGTGGTTCAAAGTCCTCCCACTAGGCATAACGTTTAAGTTTGGAGAGTGTGGTGTCAGGTGTCGTCCTCATCACTTGACAGTGATTCAGAATTACTAAGTCTGTCACAAGCAGCCCTCTTGCTGCTTTATAGTGCGACGTTAATAAACACAAACTAGCAAAGAATAATACTAGAAATGAAAATTGATCAAGATTAGAATTCCTGAGACAGCATTTGGGAATATGCGGAGCCAAACTTAAACTTTGCAGAGAAAATATTAAAAGAAATTAAACACAGATATCTTATTAAAAATTTTAATATTTTTGTAATTACAAACAATGATTTTTTTTGTTGAGATTTTTATTTTGTACTCAAGTGATTTTAAAAGTTAGAGAGGTCAATCTTGCATCGAAGTCAAGGCATGAAAATTTGTATTGAGCATTTTAGTAAGATGTCTTTTTCATAAATACAGTGAAATAAGGAAACTACATTTAATCTTGAAGGTCTTTTGTCATGAGCTTTGTTTTTCTTTTCTGATTAATCCGCAGAATATTGTTGGAAGTTTATTGTCATGTTTTATGTGACGTTAACTTTTACCTAAAAATACAAAGTTGTACAAATAGATTTAAATTGAAGCTGTCAGTAAATATTTTAGGATTTTTCTGTTTATTGACGAAAAGTATTCCAAAACGAAAATAAAAAGAGGGAAAAAAAGTTGTATTATGGGTGTTTCTAATATATTTTATTTTATCTCTAAATTCACAATATTTTACATTTTTTGAATGTTTTTTAACATATTCATGTAATGTACATCTTATTAACAATACCGCAAAGAATAATAGATTATTTTTCAATGCATCAAAAACTGTACAGTGCACTGTTGTATTAATAATATAAAGATCACCTAGATAATGAGAAAAATGAATATTTCTTTCAAACAAATTCAATTTTACTGCAATTTACTCCATTATAAGAATATCTAATTAATTAAAAATACGCCCAAAATTCAAAAGAATCAAAATTCGTTTTTTTTAGCTCCCGCTGAATGTCATCAAGTAAGAAAAAAGAACGAACAGAAACGTGGAACTATTCGGAAAAAAAATGGATTTATTGTTCTTTTCGTAAGAAAAAAAAAAGAACTCCCACACATAATTCTTTTTATGGACTTTGGATTCAATCCAAAACGTTTCGTAACGTTTTTTTTTATTTTTACAATAATCACATGACGAATTATGTGTTTTTTATTGTTTAAATGTCATCATGACAAATTATCTTCAGTAAAGATCGAATTTTAAGAATAGTGATTGTAGTTAAGCGTTTTGCAAATAGTAGTAATTCGTTTATCTCTTCATACAGTAAGTGAAATAAAGCAATTTTAAAATATTATCACAAAGAAAAAGTAAATTTATGACTATGATATAAATAACAATAATAAGCTTAAGTACAAATAAAAAAATTTTAAACAATGCTCTTTTAGTCAGATAAATGATTTTGTGTTTATGTGCCTTTTCACGGGACATTTATCACGAACTTTTACAGTTGCAAATACAGTTATTATCCCCGAATATAAGCAGATGATATTCATATTTCATTTTAAGAAGAAAATTATAGTTTGATCTGTGCTTAAAAGGATACATTTAACAATCATTGCATGGCATATGTAAAGAAAAAAAATATATTTAAGAAAATAATTATTGCGTGCATAATTTATTTTGCCGAAGTTCGATACATCGGAGGGAAATTATGTGTTGCTGATTCTTTGTCGATAACTACTGTTTATTTCAATGATTTAAAAAGTTCCCTATGAAATAATTCCATTTAATTTCAAAAACAATAGAAACGACTTTTAGTATCTTTTTCCTACTTTGCATATTTATAATTCTTTTCTGAAGAAA
This sequence comes from Trichonephila inaurata madagascariensis, assembly GCA_019973955.1. Lineage (NCBI taxonomy): Eukaryota > Metazoa > Arthropoda > Arachnida > Araneae > Nephilidae > Trichonephila > Trichonephila inaurata. The sequence goes on along the minus strand of BMAV01010030.1, from coordinate 200,072 downwards.
AAAAAGTATTTTCAATTCAGTTTACAGATAATTTCTTCTTATTTCTTAGTTTTAGATCAGCATTACATGAATGAAATGCATTATTAAAATTTCAATTCTTAGGATTTCAATTCCAAAAGAAGTTTTTATTTCATATTTAATTGCATATACAATAAGGTAATTTCATTTTTTTTCTTTCTTGATTTTGTTTTTAATAAGATGAATAAAAATTATTTAAAAAAATAAAAATGAGAATTATAATTAAGAACTGGTAATGCGTTTTATTTGAGTGAAATAAATAAAAATATTTCTTACGCATTCGTACATATAAATTATTACGTATAAAGAAATAATTAGCTAAGAAAGTACATATATATCAATATGTATAGCTTAGCATATGTCCATTAAGGTATCCGACTACGTTCGGAACCGTGGTTTTGCAAAAGAGTATAAATGGATAATATTTATGATATTTAGTGTCACTTGGATTAGAAAATCGATATAAAATAGTTTTAAAAATAGTATCACAATAAAAAATTATTTAAGTACAATATTTTGACAAAAAATGAACATAGAATGACCCATTTTCAAAATATTCTCCTTTTGTGAAAAATGCTTCGATTATAATAATATTTTGCCTGTATATGGTTCAGACCTCTATTTAGAGGCTCAACTAGAATGTTTGAAATATATAACTTAGAAGTGGGTTTATCCATGTCTAACGACAACAGAGGGGAGACATTTTAAGAAAAAAACGCCAATAATTATTTCAATGGGTGGTAACTCTGAAAATAATGTGAATTTTACAAAAATCATAGTTGAGCCTCTGTACAGAGGTCAGAACTATATACAGGCAAAATATTATTATAATAAAAGCATTTTTCACAAAAAGAGAACATTTTGAAAAAAGTTATTCTAAGTTAATTTTTTGCCAAAACATTGTATTTAAATAACTGTTTTTTGTCAAAATGTCCTTAAAATAATTTTATACATGTATTTTAATCTAAGTGACACTAAATATCATGAAAATTATCCATTTATGTGCCTTTTTAAAATTGCGATTTCGAACGTATAGTCGGATACCTTAAATAAATATTAACAATCGTGAAAAAAATTACATATGTCTTACAACTTTTGAAATTCTCATCACTAGTGGACAAAATTGGTATCTCTCATTGTTAAACGATTAGAAAGAACAAATTTTTTTATGTTAGTTAAGTTCTAATTGAATTTAACGTTTCATCACCTTCTAAATTTTTTTTATCGCTATGAAATCTGTTTTTTGTAGAATGAAGAAGAGCGAGTGAGTGAATATTACGTCGCAACATTCAGCTACATGAGGGTTTCGGCGACGGATCTCGTAATTTTGAGCCATAGTCAAGTGACAAGGACGGCACCAGAGCTGACACCTCCTCTCCTAACTTCCATCCATACCAACGGGAGTACGTTTGAGCTTCGACAGATTTCACGTGCATCGGCCCCCTCTATAGGACGGTTCTTCAGTGGTACAAGGCTAGAACTCATGACACGTCAGCCTCGAGTCCGTTACCTTGACCACTAGGCCACCACGGCCACTGGAATGAAGAAAAAAAATTGGCCAAATAGTTTATTGGCTAAAACCTAAATTACATTTTGTTTCAGTTAAAAAGGTTCCACATGTATTCGAAAGATATACATATTTCTCCATTTTTAACATAGTGTAATAAGAAATTCAATAGTTAAAACTACAAACTGTGTTTCGGTATCTTACGCCTCCATGATTTTCGATCATAAATTTTGACCTTGAATATGTCCTGGACTATTGAAAGGAATTGTGTGAAATTATCGATATAAGAGTTTTATGACATGTGAAATAGGAATATATAACAATTTTGATACAAGTAAAATTTACATTTTTCACAATTGTGTTAAATAATTTTTATTTTTTCAATTCCTTCTATTAGCTCACATTCTCTATATATTTATTTATTTATCTTGGTGGAATTTTCAATCGTTAATAAAATACATTTTAAAGCGCTCCATTGAGCTGAAATTTTATATACATGATTATTTTGGATGACAGTACACTAATTTGATTATAATTAATAAAAATTAATTGATTAAAACTAATTATTTAAAGAATTACAAATACAGCCACTTTGGTATCATTTTTGGCGACTTGTTTCAAAACTTGAAAAGGTTTTTTTCTCACGTATTAAAGCATTCATTTGAACTGAAACTTTATATACACGATTGTTTTGGATGACAATACGATACTTTAATGATAGTAAAAAATTAATTAGCAATAATGTTGTGATTCTGTCCTATGTATATACATATTTATATTAATTGTAACTATTTAATAAAAAGTAGCTAAAATAAAAAATTTTCTTTGTTGATCTAAGAAGGAATTGACTTACATTTTTTTTTTATTTTACTTGTTTAATATAATACTTGCTTTGTTCAATTTCACTTAGCATGTTTCCAGTTGTAAATATTATCCATCGTTTGTGTAGTTACAAAAACAATTTGTGTCGCTAAAAAATGTTTTTTTCGCCGTGCTTAAGAGTTTAATGCAACATTGGGAAATCTGTTTTTAACTTCTTTTATGTTGAAACTTTTAAGCATAGCTTTTGTAAGTTTGAAGTTTAAACTAATTTTTCGATAAGGAATCAAAACAGTGAAAGAAAAAACCCGGCATTGATAATGAGAAAATTCTTCCTTAGAAATGAATGATGATGAATTAGTAATTAATGATCTTAATTAAATTAATCTATTTTAATCGCAATTTAATTCACTTTGAGACATTCAGAATTATACCAATTTTCTCTAGCTTCGCGAAAAATTTCTTTAATTATTGGGGGAAGGGGGTCTTAACGTTTATGATGTTTGTACGTATAAATTACGTAACTATTCAGATAAAAAATTATATGTTGTAATGAATAAGAAATGTAAACCTATACCTAACTTATATTTAATTAGAAACTTTACTTAAGTAAGAAAACAAAACATGTGTGTGTGCTACACAGTTGTTATCAAGCTATTAAACATGTTTAATTGCTTAACAGTGATTTGTTTTATAACAGAATTTAAACGCCAGAGTAGTTTATGCAAAGAACCATGCCTCTCAATAAAATGAAATTCTGTTATAAATTTATTTGATAATAAAAAGAATTTATATGATGGGTTATTATAACAATTTAAAACGCGCTAAATATTCAAAGAGAGATTGCTAGAGATTATGGTGTACAAGAAGGTAAATACTAACAGAACATTCAAAATCAGTACAACTCTTGACTTTTTAAAAAAAATTTCTGAGTTTCTGTTTGACTAGAAATTTTTTTTTTATCAATTGATCTCTTGGTGATGAAAGACAATTATTTGAAGTATTGAATTTTCTAATCATTTATTAAAAGTGAAATAACCTATTATAAAATGAATGATGAATTTCTTGGCCGCAGTATCAGGAAGAGGATTTGATTAATTGAATTTCGATACTTCCTGAAACTGCGCATTGCTTATCACCATGATGCAGATTTAACCTGGAGTGCGATAACTGGAGATTTATAATAATTTATCACTTCGTGAATTGTTTAATTAGAGCTTGCGTAATATTACCGATTTGTATTAAATTGTATAATTCTTCTGCTTACCTCAAGATAAGGCTTTCTGTTGTATTACATTTTAGCCAAATGTTTTAAAAATAATTTAGTTAAATAAAATAATTGATTTAGTTCCATATATATTAGAGTCTTGTATGAGACTATTTCTTAGTGAGTGTTGATTGATGTCGCTCTTAAAACAACGCAAGGGGTATTGGCAATAGACCTCGTAATTTTGAACCTCGGTCAAAAGATGAGGACGAAACCTGAGACGACACAACACTTTCTTAGCTTCCACATCGTTCCAACGTGAGGACTTTGAACCATTAGATTATGTTCTTTAAGAACTACTAAGGGTGCTTAGTCTTTTACCGTCGACCAAATTATTAAAAAAAAAGACGTTGCCAAATGCCACGATATACATATAATAGTGGAAACCATTCCCACAAACGTTCGAACACAGTAATAATAACAATGGCAACATTTTGTGGCCGCGGTAATCTAGTAGTTTGGGTCAGAATTTGTAGCCTGTCGCGAGTTCGAGTTCAGGTGCCACTGAAGACCCACCGTATAGAAAGGGCCGATGCACTCTAAATCTGTCGAAGCTCAATGTCCTCCCGTTGGCATGGTGTGGTAGTTAGTAGAGGAGGAGGGCAGTTACTACTCAGGTGCTGTCTTCGTCACTTTATGACGGATCTTTACGGAATATTCTTACTAATCCTCTTGGGGAATCTTTGGGCTGGCATTCGCGTTTAATTCACAGCCATCCCTCTCAAGAAGAAACCCTGATATGTAGATCAGTTCGATTATATAAAGTCAGAGTTTTGTAATTGTAAGATAGAAGGAGCAGAGAAACTGTTACGGGCGTTATGAAAGTGAGATGTAATTGATTTTCACAGCTTAAGTTAAGAATGGAGTTTGTCACTATACTAAATTAGTGGATTGGGAAGTTATAGCCACAAAGATAGATTAGGTTAAATTGAATTCATTACTTGCGCTTGTTCTCTTAGGGTTAATTTCTTTCTCAATATCACTCCCAGGATATTCACTTGTGGTTTGACTTGTTGTTGATTAGTGTGCTTGAGTAAAAATAAATAATAATTATAAAGGAAGTTTCTGGTCCTACTTTGTTTCCTCCCACACTTTTAGGTAGACAGGACGGTGAGGATACGACTTCAGGGGGGAAGTCGCTCACAGCTTGATCGAGGATCAGAATTACGAGGTCTGTTGCCAATGGTTCTCGTGTTGGTTTAAGGTATCCGACTACGTTCGGAACCGTGATTTTAGAAAATCACATAAATGGATAATTTTCATGATATTTAGTGTCACTTAGATTAGAATACATGTATAAAATTGTTTTAAGGACATTTTGACAAAAAAAATATTTAGATACAATATTTCGGCAAAAAATTAACTTAGAATAATTTTTTCCCCCAAATGTTTTCTTTTTGTGAAAAATGCTTCTATTATAATAATATTTTGCCTGCACATAGCTCAGAGCTCTGTACAGAGGCTCAACTAGAAGTTTTGAAATATATAACTTAGAAATGGGTTTATCCATATATTACGACAACAGAGGGGAGCAATTTTAAGAAAAAAAACCCCAATAATTATTTAAATGGGTGGTAACTCTGAAAATAATGTGAACTTTTCAAAAATTCTAATTGAGCCTCTGTAGAGAGGTCTGAGCTATATTCAGGCAAAATATTATTATAATAGAAGAATTTTTCACAAAAGGAGAACATTTTGAAAAAAAGGTTATTCTAAGTTACTTTTTTGCCGAAATATTGTATTTAAATAATTTTTTTTTTGTCAAAATATGTCCTTAAAGCAATTTTATACATGTATTGTAATCTAAGTGACACTAAATATCCTGACAATTATCCATTTATACGCTTTTTTAAAATCACGGTTCCGAACGTAGTCGGATACCTTAAGAGTGCGACGATAATATAACTCTCACTCACTCACGAAGAAATGGGTTGACGGTGTAATACGTGAGTACTCAACGGGGGTGGGGGGTCGTTAAAAAATAATGAAAAATACCTCTCTCTCTAGTTACCTGTGTGGTTCCGTATGGGTCGGCAAAAAGCACGATGAGTCTGGAGAAGGCGAGTATGCCGAGGAAGATGTTGAGCGAGGATAGGTGCGGTCTCTCGGAAAGCTGGGCGTTCAGTCGTAGGACGGTCAACAAGCAGAGGACGGACAGCACCGAGAAAAGGCTGGCCATCCCGTACACGTGCAAGTCCCACACCCAGTGTAACTCAGACACCGCCTGCTCCCAGTCCGGATGCCGTGCCTCCCGCTGCCAATAGGCTCCTAAAGAGATAAAATTTAAAGTTATAAGAACAGATCACTCATCAACAAGTATCATATTAAATTCGTATCATAACGTTTAACATACGATCTCGTTAAAAGTTATTTCAGAATGATCGCTTTCAAGTAGAATAATAGTAACATATACAAATAAGTAGAATAGAAATCAAATTGAAGCTTAAATGAGTAGAATATTATTTAAGGTATCCGACTACGTTCGGAACCGTGATTTTGCAAAAGCGTGTAAATGGATAATATTTATGATATTTAGCATAACTTAGATTAGACAATGTATATAAAATTGGGTTAAGAATAGTATTACAATAAAAAATTATTTAAGTACAATATTTTGACAAAACATTAGCTTAGAATAACCTTTTTTCCAAATGTTCTTATTTTGTAAAAAATGCTTCTATTGTATTAATATTTTGCCTGTCTATAGCTCTGATCTCTGTACAGAGGCTCAACTAGAATTTTTGAAACGCATAACTTGGAAGTCGGTTTATCCATGTTTTACGACAACAGAGGGGAGAAATTTTAAGAAAATACGCCGATAATTATTTCAAATGGTTGTAACTCTGAAAATAATGTGAATTTTTCATAGTTATTAATCATAGTTAAGCCTCTGAACAGAGGTCTGAGCTATAGACAGGCAAAATATTAATACAATAGAAGCATTTCTTACAAAAGGAGAACATTTGGAAAAAAGGTTATTCTAAGTTAGTTTTTTTGCCGAAACATTGTATTTAAATAAATTTTTTTTTGTCATAATGTTCTTAAAACAATTTTATACACATATTCTAATCTAAGTGACACTAAATATCATGAAAATTATACATTTATGCACTTTTTTAAAATCATGGTTCTGAACTTAGTCGGATACCTTAAGTAGCATAACAGAATAACGTTGTAATTGCAAAGAGGAGTAGCTCTAAGTGGGTATTCTGGTCAAGAAATTTGAAAAAAAATCCATCTTTATTTTCATATTTTCAAAGCTTAAGAAGTTAAGAATATGTACTTAAGAGGATTTTTCAAAATGAAATCTATTTTCGGAGATAACCTGTATATTAACCAGTTCTGTCAGAGCACACAATTGCAGTTTGCATTTTTAATGAAGGGTTCATTCCCATTTTAATAATGTTGACCCGGATGGGTGTAAAAACCAGTCCAGAAGCTCATGCATTCACCGTTAAACGTGACAATATCTGGATTAAGCTCTCTAAAATACGAGATTCTGCGTTTTTTGAAGTAGGGGAAGCCCCATGTATGTAGTAGGATTCGCAGATTGAAAAAAATGTAAGTATAAAGTACCATTGTATGCCCTAGTCTGTGCGTAAGTTAATCCGAAACTTTAAACGCGTTTTTCTCGAAACTACTTTTTTCGAAACGCTTGTCATGTTATTTCAATTACTACTGAACCTTTATTGGAAATTTGATGTGAGCTTTACTCAATCGGTCTAACTAAAAAACTATACTAAATTTTAAATTTTTACTATTTTTAAAAAATTCTGAAAAGCAAAAAAAAAAAAGTCTTTTTATTTCAGGC
>BMAV01010030.1:165936-192550 GCA_019973955.1 Trichonephila inaurata madagascariensis | reverse complement strand
TCTTCAAAGTTTGGACGATAGCAGCATCTTTTGTGGATAAAGAATTATTTTGTTTCCAGATTACTGCGAGGGGGTTACAATCATGACAGGCGCAGCGCGCTATTTTTTTGAGAACCTCCACTTCAGCAACCTGTAACTTTTTAATTCGATTTTTTTTTTTTTTTTTCATTTTTCAAATATTAAAAAAATATCTGGTAAAATAATGGCTGGTAAAAATATTTTTTGGTTTTTCTTATTGCACCTAATAAAATACCTAAAATTCAGGCCTCAAGACTATAATACCCCCTTAATTCTAGAATTATATCTTACAGAATATGTGGAAAAAGGTTTATTAATTTTGTAAAATAATAGTAATGAAAATGATTTTTGTTTTTAAATGCTTACAACGACGTTGCGTTATCAGAGTTAAAAAAATATTCGCAATTTATGAAGATTACTGCCGTTAGAGAGTATTCAAACAGTGTTAGATCCATGATATAATCTGACTTGACGTTGTGTAAAATAACAATACATAAATTTTCAGTCATCTTGATTAATAAAATATTTTTTTAATTTTAAAAATTAACATTTCCTTCCCAAAAATTTTCATAAAAGAGGGAAAAGAAATACATTTTATAATTTGCTGTAAATATATCTTTTGATTGTTAACTATATTTTTTCTACGATATTCAACAGGATTTCAATATATAATAACAATATCCCTTTCGGGAGAAAAAACTGTTAGAAATAAATTCATTTTTGCTTACTTTTTTTCTGTTCTGGAGAAAACAATACGAATTTGGTTTCATTACTGTTTGAAACACAAAGCCTTAATTGTTGTCTTCAGGGATACAAAGAAAAAGTTGTATTCAGGGGTATATCGATGGAAAAATTTAAGAACCACTGATTTAAGTATTTGAAGTCCGTTAAAACAATTATTCAATTCCTACTATTATCTCACAATCTCTCTATAAATTTATTTATTTATTTATCTTGGTGGAATTTTCAATCGTTGATTAAATACATTTTAAAGTGCTCAATTGAGCTGAAATTTAAAAAACATGATTATTTTGGATGACAATACAGTAATTTAATTATAATTAATAAAAATTAATTGATTAAAACTAATTATTTAAAGAATTACAAATACACACACAGCCACGTTGGCATCATTTTTGGTGACTTGGCAACCCTTTTGGTGACTTGTGTCAAAACTTGAAAAGTTTTTTTCTCACGTTTTAAAGCATTCAGCTGAACTGAAATTTTATATACACGATTGTTTTGGATGCCAATACTATACTTTAATGATAATTAATAAAAATCAATGACCACTTAATGTTGTGATTCTGTCCTATGTGTATACATATTTATATTAATTGTAACTATTTAATAAAAAGTAGCTAAAATAAAAAATTTTCTTTGTTGATCTAAGTAGAAAATGGCTTAATTTTTTTATATTACTTGTTTTTATCAATAAAATAAGTAAAAAATACTCTAAGAGAGATTAAATATTCTTTCATCTTACATGAGAAAGTTATCTATTAATTGTGAAAACAGGGATACGGACCTTCTGTGCTTGCCGGATGGGCTGTAACATTTTCCCAATCCTCTGTGGATGCCGGGGCCGTGTCTCTATAATGTTGGCTGCTACTCCCCATCGCATCACAACAAGCAGTCTGAAAAACAAAATAATCGATTTTATTTCAAAGAAATTCAAACATTTGAAGATTTTTTTCCTATTCTATTTCTTCTGAAAAGAACATCAAAGTTGTTTTTGTAATTCCAGACTCTCGTGCAATGAACAAATTCCTCCATTTCAGTAATTGATACACTTATTTCTTTCCAAGAAAAAATTTAATTTAACTGAACGTTTTCATTTGAAGCTGTTTTGTAATCGAATAGACTTAGCCTTATCAAAAACATTTCTGGTATTTGGAGAAATCATTACAAGGAAACAACACCAATAAGACATGAAAAGAAACGAAATTCGATTTCTTCAGTAAATCTGTTGTTTCTCATACAGAACATTTCAGCCCCATTAACACTGAATTTAGGTCAAGGATTATTCAATCTATATGGTATGAAAGGAGAGATAAAATCATTTAGAGTTACAGATATGCATATACATATGTACATAAATAAATTCTCCATAAATATAACTTATCTAACTTTAGTAAAGAAAGCAAAATATATATTTTGGGCTAAGATTTCTATGGTTAAATATAGTTTTAAGCGACAACTTTTCCCTTTATTTGGATTTTTGTCAGGCTGAAATGAATTTTAGAAGAGAAAATGCAATGAGGTTGATTCATGTGACGTCATAGTCACATGATAGTGAAAGCCACGTGATTCTAGCTAATCAATTCAAAAACTCATGTGACGTCATAGTCACGCGATAAAAACTATCTTGTGTTTCCAACTAATCAGTTCACGCGCTCCGATGTTGCCAAGTTTTGCTCTTTGCAGAAACTTTCTCTTAAAAAGTGCATATGTATTCAAAATGCATTTTATTTAAAAGTATAAGCATAAAATACGACTTTTTTTTAGTTTAAAAAAATCTTTTTGAAAAAATTTTTTCCCCTAACATTTAAACATCTTTACCCATACATGAAATTTGAAATTTTATCCGAGTTTTACAAATAGAACAAGTACACTTAGTTTAATGTTTGTTTTGAATTCAATGGAAAACACGTGTTTGTTTTTATCATGTGACTTCATGAATCAAGCCCATTAGAAGTAATTCAGCAAAAATCTAAAAGTACCAAAATTAATTGGTAATAAATTTAAACCTACATACTTCAAAAATATATATAATGCATTACCTACTAAATAGAAACAACATAAAAGAAAACACCATACTGTTTACAAGTAAATAATTTATTAAAAAAATATTCCTTAATGAAATTAACAATAACAATGAGCAAAACGTAGGAAAACATACATATTAAATTTAAATAAAGAGAGTTTCCAAAGAAAAGAAAAAAAAAAAATCAAAATTAAAAAAAAAAATTCTTCAAAATTTAAAATTTTTAACAAAGATGATTACCAAAGCAAATGAAATAGTAGCGACATCTATGTTTAATTGAAGTAAATAAAGTTTAAAACACATTCTAAATAACGTTAAACTTATTGCAAGTACAGAAATGAAGAACAAATCGTTAGGATAATCATTATTTAAATAGTATATCTAATAATTTTCAGGTTTTTAATTTTATCACAATCTTTATTGACTAAACGATAATTACAATAATGATATAGTTAAGTAGTATATTCTAATAATTGATATATGAATATTAATGTTTGAGAACGGAGTGTTAATAATGTTAAAATTGAAAACATCTTTTATTATCGTACATATTTCCTTTCAGTTTTTTAATCATTATATGTAAATTTGTATCTATGTATTCTGTTGCAATTTGGCTATCGTTAGATTTAATAAGGTTTAAGAAAGTTTGGTAAAAATATAATATGAGATATAAATTCTATATTTTTACCAAAAATAAGTATTTTATCAATATATTTATATTAATAAAAACTATTATCACAAATATGTTGTTTTTCATGTAAATGTGTCAGCTAAATTATTGCTAATAGGTTTATCCTGTGGTAGGACTTTATATAATTTATATATATTTCTATACATTTACTATTGTTATTGATATAATTTTCTTTAAGAGCTGAATAAAAGTATCACAATTGTGAAACTCTTTAACACTTAAGACCATAATTATAAATTTGTAAAAGAAAGCACATGCACAGACATAAATTATACAGCATGGCTCAATCATAAAGAAAAATTCAGATTAATGCTTTGCATCATTGATCAGAAATACAAATTTTGGCATTGAATACACAGGAAGGTACGAGGCATGTCCGGAAACTAAACACTATTTCGTTCTACTACAACCGCAGCGGTAGTATCTTAGTTCAACCCATGCGCACACGTGTCTCTGGTTGATTGCCAGTCCAGTGACACCATTAAAGCCGGATTGTAATGTTTTTACAAGTGTTAGTGAGCGTTCAAAATGTTTAAGACGATTGCCGATCCCGCCGACTGTGAAGTACGTTCTCTAATTCGTTTTTTGAATGCAAGGAATGTTAAGTCAGTTGAAATTCATCGTCAACTTGTAGAGGTTTATGGTGAAATGTAAGGAGTGACTCAAAGTTGAGAAAGTGGGTTCGAAAAAATTCTTTCATGGGCGCACTAATGTTCATGACGAATCACGGAGTGGATAACCTTATGTTGTCATCGATGGTTTGGTTGAAAGATTTCTTAGTGATGAGTTTCCACAAAGAGCTGTTCAGCAATGGCTCTCTTCACAGGTAGCATTTTTCTTTGAAGATGATATAGACCAGAGGTGGGCAAACTTTTCCTAAATACTGGTTACTTCTAATTTTTTCAAGGTGTTGCGGTCCACTCAGTGTGTCAATAATGAACACAAAGAGGGGGAGGGCACCGGTCCACACTCTCCCCCATAGCCCTTGAATTAATTATAATCTCATGTATTAAGAGCGTAGCTACCGCCGTATCAGCTGTATCAATGATACGGGGCCTCACGCTGCAGGGGCCCCAACATGTGTAACTATAGTTCCACTAACAAGACTTTCATATCTAAATAAGGGCTCCGAAGGAATTTTGATACAGGGCCCACTCAGAACAAGCTACGCCAGTGTCATGTATATACTACGTAGAATTTAATTCAGTATTTGTTATTAATAATTTTTTTTATTAATTAATGGTAATTATTTATTCAGTAGTTTATTTTTTTTTACTATTTTTTGTTCCCGGTAATCTGCAAAATAATATATATATATATATATATATATATATGTGTGTGTGTGTGTGTTTGGATGCGTATTGGGGTAAGATACGAGAATGGTAGACTTTTGCGACCTTCGCCCCCCTCCTTTAAAAATTTTTGTGGGCGCCACTGCCCAGTGTCATAGGTGTGGTAAGATAAAGAAGAGGTCTACAATATTTATTATAACTAAATAATAAATATAGAATATGTACTTACCTGCACAGAACTAAAATAAAAAAAACTAGCACTTTTAAAACTGCGTTTAAAGCAAAACGCAAGATACAAATAATAACCATAAAAATAATAATATTGAATGATGCATTTATTATCAAACAGTTCGAAATACTTTAAAAAATAAAACTTTTTTTTTTTATCTAAAGTTAGTTTTGGTTGTTATAGTCAGTAGAAGGCTTATATATATATATATATATTACATATCAGCCAATCTTGAATATTTCCGTATATATAATTACTAACTGCTAAATCCTTAAGGTGGTCAACCCAAAATGTCTTAGTGGTCCACCGGTCGATCGCGTTCGACGTAATGCCCACCCCGGATGTAGACGAATTAGTTTCCCCATATGAGACAATTGTCTTAACAATGGTTGTAACTAATGTAGAAAAAAAGTTTCCGACATGTTCTTTCATGAAAAAATAAATTTTGTTTTGCAGAAAGATTTTTTTTTCGAGTTTATCCAAAACAGTACAAAGTTTCTGGACAAGCCTCATAAGTAGCACTAAAAGCAAAAAAATAGGAGAATTTGTAACAATTTTGTGCAAAGGATTTTAACAGAGTAATTAATGCAAAGCATTTTTAAAGACCATTACAAATAATTTTTTTGCAATTCATTAGAAATTAAACGCTAATATAAAAAATATAGCTAAAGAAACTGAGGAAAGGTAAAAACAAATATGATTAAAACGCATAAAAAACATTAGAAATTATTGAAAACAAAACAGAAATGGCAAGTGCACGATTTCCATTTTCGTAATGAACGGAAATAAATATCCAAAAATCGTTATGAAAAGGCAAGTCTTGTAATGGAGGAAATAAACATGACGAAATCTAATTACCTCGCCAAAACTTTATAGCACTGTCAACATTGTTTATTCTTTTGCTGAGGGAATCGTTTACTTTAGCGAAAGAGAGAGACTGTTAACTGCTAATTAAATCGGTTATTATGATAATATAATAATAATATTTTTTTATTTATGAATTTGGCGATTTGGGTTTTTTCGTTTAAGAGGATTTCAGACTAGGGATTCGCAAATAATCAAATATGTGCAATGTCAATTAGTCAAAAAATATTATTGGCATGGATATAAATGACAATTAAAAGCTGTTTCAGTTGGTTTCTAGATCATTTATTTTGCTATACATAATGAATACAAAAATAATTATATTTTCATAAAGTGTAATTTGTATTTCAATTAAATCTGTTTTTTAAAAAAAGAAATGCATACTTAATTTAACTTTTAAGGAGATTATATTTTTGAAGGAATTTTGCTTATTAGATATCATTCGTATTGCACACACAAAAAAATGTTTTCTATTTCAAAACACACTACATCCGAAATTGTAAAAGATTAAATACATAAAAATAGTTAAAATAAAAAATTGGTACATAAATACAGTGAAAATTTGATTTTTGGCTACTTTTTGACTAGCCGATGACAGAAATATTATTGAGTATTTATTAACTTTTTATCTACCAACGGCACTTATAAGTATCAGTCGTTGGATGCTTATAACAATAATTGGCGATCTATCACTGGAATTAAGCTAACCGAAAAGTACCATATTTTGCTTTAAGGTATTCTTTGATGTAATATCAGAAATCGTTTTTTTTAAAGAAATATTATTTTAATTAAGTGAGAGATTTTTCAATTATATAATAAATGATAAAAAGTTATTTTAATTGAATAACAGGTGAAGTAAATTTGTTGAAATAATTAGAAGATGCCTCTCAACTTAGATTTTTTTAATTACAGAACTTTCCAGTTCTTTATATTTAAACGAATTCGCTTACATGTATTTATACCATGGGATAGGAAATTCTTTATGCTCGAAAAAGAGTTATTAAAGTACTTAAAAGCCATATAAGACACCACACTCCTTTATCTATAATTTAATAAGAATTCAATCTAAAATTTTAATCCAATATATTTGAATATATTTGAATTATATATGGTAAAAATATTCTATTCTGAATTATTCTTAAAGAATCATAACTTAATTAGACCTCAAATGGCTACGACTTCTATCAAAATAGAAAAAAAGCTAATATACGAACTATATTATAATAATCAGTGATTATGAACAGAAAAGAGTGATAATACCTAAGTATTTTAATGAATTGAACTAGGTATAAGTGCAGCGTTATAATAACCGTTTTGAATTTGGTAATTGTTTCGATTTGTTTAGTAACTTAATTTACTCTGATGGACTTCATTCTCTTAGATAAAAAAAATGAATGAGTCATATTTAAGTTTTGCATACCTTGAACAAATAAATAAATTCAAGTTTACAATTATTATTATTATATAAATAATTAAATAATTTTTTATTTATTTCTTTTACACAAAATATGTATTTCTCCAATGTTCTGTATTTTTTACTACAACCTAAATTATATATATATATTATTATGGCTATATTTAAAATTTATATTTTATCGTAACCAAATTTTTTATGTACTTCTTCTTTACCTTAGGAAAGCTATAAAAAAGAAGTTAATGATTTTTGGATGTTTCGTCGCAATAAAAGACACTTAGAAGTGTATAATGTAGGGTTGTTCTTTTTTAAAATATTTTTATAAACTTTAATGTGTTACTTTTTTAGCTTACTGAATTATTTAAATAGCTTAGCATAATTTCTTTGGTTAATTTTTCCCTTTCTCATTGAAAAAAGTTTTTAAGACTTAATATTTCTCAGCTAACGAGTTAAATAATGAATAAGGACAGTAAAACAATATTTCTGCTGTAAAAGTTAAATTTATTGAGAAGATAAAGAGACGGTAAAGAGATCTCACGTGCTGATGAGGTTGAATTTTTAAGGCTCCAATCCTCCTCATAAAAGAACAAAACTATAATCCGATCAAGATAGTAATTTCATTATTTTTTGTTTGTATTGCAAGATACTTTATTCTACAGTAATCTCGACATCTCTGTAATCTTTTAAATAAAAAGGATTTTTTGAGCAGAAATTTTCTTACAAATCATTGTTATCATGTGATCTAAGCACGTTTATAATAAAAATTTTTAAAAAATGTCATCATGCAACAAAATATAATAATTTGTTATTAATGATGAATGAAAAGAAAAAAGAACATTCAAACATTCATGTTTCCAAACGATATAATTTGTTTCATCAAATAATAAGCCACTTACAATTTAACGGATAAAACCCTGTGATTATATATTTAATATACAGTTCTACATTTTTCGTATAATTTAAATTTAATTTTATTTTATCAGTTTAATGGACAAAGATGAAAATGATTCTTATTTATAATGAGCTAAACTACAATCATAAGAGTCCCAAGAATCGATCCTTACTCAATTTAATTTATCACAATGACACAAACAATAAAAAGGCAACATTTTCGTTTTGCAATGACTGCAAAAAAAGACACAGAATCGTCTGGCTTGATTCCAAAAACCATGAAAAAATTGTGTGAAGCTTATTACACATTAAAAAAAATCTCTGATTTTATTTTTCTTCAACTGTTGTAATGAAGTTAAAAAAAAATCTTTTTTTTTCTCTCTTTTCAATATCGAGTAATTTTTTTTGTTCAGAACATAAGAAATTGTTTCTTGATGGAAAAATTTTACATTTCTACCCAATAGAGCATTTTTTTCTATGAAATAAATTGTTAAAATAACAGAGGTATTAGGATGAAAATAAAATTTCAAAAACTGGGAAAGACCCAGATAAATTTTGATATTTTGTTAGTTTAAATTTTTTTTTCCCCCAGTGCCTCTGAAATATGATTTTCATCCAGGTAAAAGAGGCGGAAAACGAACGTAAGTATATTGAAATAATTTCAAAAAATGAAATAAATTACACTTTTAATTGGGCATTTTCAATTAAATGTAATTTTCAAATTATGTCAAAATTGAGACAAAGAGAAATAAAAACTGATTTTGCAATAAGCGTTTTTATCTCTCAATTGATTTAAGGTTTTACACCTACACTCAAGACATGTGATAGTTATTCAATAAACATTTATAAATAACTATGACTGAAGCAAACTATTCATATCTTCCTTTTCTTCATCAACAAAAATTGTATGGACAACGCTTGGCCTTCCTTTTTCTTTCAGATGGGCTACATTTTGGCAGACAAGCCTTCGCAGACACATCAATCCTCGAGTATGAGAGCCAAATCATTGGTGGCACCATCTAGTGGCAGCTCCCGCTACCAAAAATTTGACGCTTGAATTAAAACAATAACGGAAAAGTATTATAGCATCTGCAATGGAGATTATAATTTTTGACAAATTGTTGACAAGCGTCTCATCTCTCAATTTTTTAATAAAAATTTTTTCTGCCTTAAATGTTTAATTTGATGTTAAATAAGGAGTCAATGTCAGCTGTATGTGAAAGT
This sequence comes from Trichonephila inaurata madagascariensis, assembly GCA_019973955.1. Classification (NCBI taxonomy): domain Eukaryota; kingdom Metazoa; phylum Arthropoda; class Arachnida; order Araneae; family Nephilidae; genus Trichonephila; species Trichonephila inaurata. The sequence continues at coordinate 183,160 of BMAV01010030.1, read as the reverse complement.
AAGATTTTAAATGATAGAAATAATCGGAATTCTAATCAACACTGTTACTGATATTTAGCAGAATTAAAATATCTCAGGTCCCCCCAAAACAAGTAGCATTTATAGAAATTTTCAGCCCATAGTGTAAAAAAAAGTTATGTATGATGATGTTGTATGAGTGTTAAACTAGTTAAAAGATCTAAAATTATGAGTAAATTGAATGAATATGTCGTGTTTCAAGTCAAAACCAATTCTATTTTTAAAAACGGTCTTTATTCAGCGAGCCATCTGCATGCTCTGTCGCTGAGAGAAAACGACGCCAAAGTGAAATCTAAGCGTTTTCACCACTTATACCCAGATGTGAAGGACCTTCTTAGTTATGGGTTACACTTGAAAGTTAATGCTGACATATGGACTATAAAAAATAATGATCTGGGATTAGAAGTGTTTTGAGGTTGGGCCAACTGTTTCGGATAAATAATTGGATGTTTAATTTCCTACTTGAAGATGTAATGGAATAAAAAACTTAATTTAAGTTTAACATCAAATTTATTTAATAACGAACTATTTCTATTCTTTGATGAAAGAGCCTAGAATATTACATATTTAGAATACTACAGGTTTTTCTAGATTTAATATCCGGAAAAGATATTGTATAAAAATAGGAATGAAAAAATATATAATACATTGCAATACACTACAGTATCAAAATGTTTTAGTTTCAAAATATCGCAGAAAAAGCAAAATTACGAGTTCTTATTAAGGGATCCCGTAATTTTGATTCACGGTCGAGAGACGTGGAGGACACCTGAGCTGCCACTCCACTCTCCTAACTTCCATACCAGTTTAATATGAAGCACACTGCTGGTGATCAAGAACACTGGGTCAGAAATACATGACATACTGATACTAGTTCGTGATAATGATCAAAAAAGGACCATGGCTATTTTAAAAAATAGTTTGTAAGTACTGAGACGAAAATGGTAGTCTTGAAATTGCAATAATTACAGCCCCTATTTTCATACTCATATTACGATAGCGGATTACATATACACATTAGTCGACAAAAAAATTTTTTAAATGAATTTTATTTGAATTTAATAAGAATTTTGAGAGAAAATTTTTATTATTGTAGTGGTACATTTTATGAGAAATAGGTTCGATACCCTTGAAAGCAGGCAGTAATGGTGACATAAACTACTAGCCTACAAGCAACATATATTCCATTTTACACATTAAAAGTTCACGTTAGGAGCTGAATCATGACAGTAAAAGAAGGAGAAAGTGGCAAAATAGGAATTTAATCTTATTTCTTGTAGTGAATCATCGCAGAATGGTAGAAAAAGGGGAAAAAACTAGATTGTTTTGGCGCAGATAAGACAACCTTCTGAAACTCTGCCAAGGTTTCTCTTCAGTTTGCAACGCAAAAGAGACAATGACGTAGTAGATAAGAAGATCAATCCCGTAAATCATGCCTGGATTGTCCTGTATTAGCAGCTGTTGGCTACTCTTGCTTTTTTTAATATGATTTTTTATATTATATATACATTAGAAAGCGATGTTCTTTTATATAAACCATAATGTGACTAAAAAGACTCTCTTAGAGAGCACGTACGTAAGTGGTTACATAAAATAGGAAATAAATCTATCCACATTTGTTATATTAATAATATAATAAAAAAATATAAATTTGAATAATATATGGAATATTTTCCATTCTTAACTTGAGCTCGTGGTTCTGAATGTGAATTGAAACGTCCAGATCAAATTTTGATTTTAATAAAGTTTTCTTGAGTAAAATAAAAAAAGTTGGTCTTAAGATTTTTTGAGGCTCTTGTTACCTACGGAAAAGCAGGACCCTCCCAGCATACGTTGTCGAATATTCATACAAACGGTAACGCGTAACAAATAAATGTGCCTGGTTCATGATCTCGCAAACCTCGGAACAAACCAACAACCACCCTTCGACTAAATGAGTAATGATGGTGTATGATGTTAGGTCTATACAAATAATAATACAGTTTAACCACTGTTGTCAGTTGGAATATGGTTTGAAATTATCAGTTCGTCGGAGAGTATGCCCGGGAACAGCATTTGATGATTTAAATTATTCGTGTCGTAAACTTACTGAGGCAGAGTCGAGAATTAAACACCCTTACCAAGGCCGAGGCTCTGACCTAGTTGGATCATGCTTTAAAACCTCCCTGCTTGCATGTCAAAACGGACGGGGCTTCATGTAGCTTAAAGATGGAAGTATCAACTTAGGTGCTCGAAGTTTTGAAAAGCTCTCCGTCCCGCTGTGCTTCAAAATGTTCAGACATTTAACTAGGTCCATATAGAAAGTTTAAAAATTCAATTTATCTTTTATTTCAACAAAAGTCAGCCTCTATTTGAGATAAAAGTAATACGATTGAAGAATTAAGTTGGAAATTGTCCCTGCAGTTTAATAAGTGATACTAGAACTACAACTTAGTCTAAGCTAAACAGCAATCACGTTACAACTGTATTAAAAAGTTGTAACACAATTTAGTTTAAAACTAAATCTAACTACGGTACACCCCTTCCTTTTTAACTCTGCATCAGCGACTCTATAAATAAGGGGTCGGCAACCTATGTCACGCATGCCACATGCGGCACGGAAAACAATTCTCGGTCGCACTCTGCACCAGTCTACAAATTTGTCAATTTTTGAGTGGATGGAAGTTGATAAATTTGTAATGGTCCTCTTAATTGACAAACATCTTCAGAATTATGAACTTTTACGGAATTACGAAAAAATCTGGAACATAACTCTAAAGATAAATTTACAGCTGTTTTGTAAATTATTGAATGTCATCTATGGGGAGAGATTGCATTGTATTTAAGAGAGAAAATTGCATATATACTCTGCTTTCTGCTTTTGGTTCTACATATCAAAGTAAAAAATCTTTCCTCGAATGAAAAACATTTCAAGTCCGTAAAGAAATTGTTTAACAAAGAATGCACACAATCGTATCAATTGGAAAGTCACACATTAACGCTGATTTTGCGAAAGCAGAGCGCGGTACAAACACACTAGATTTGCACTAAAAGTTTTATTTATCTTTTTATTTAACTGGAATGAAAGGAAATGTTTTATATTTTAAGTTGTCCATTTCTTATTTTAATAAATATTCTGAAAAATACATTATATATGTGCAATTTTTATTTTTCGATGAAAAAATAGTTATATTCTATGCTGTTTATTTTAACATTAAGGTATCCGACTACGTTCGGAACCATGATTTTAAAAAAGCGCATAAATGTATAATTTTCATGATATTTAGTGTCACTTAGATTAGAATACATGTATAAAATTGTTTTAAAGACACATTATGACAAAAAAAAATTATTTAAATACAATATTTTTGCAAAAAATTAACTTAGAATAACCTTTTTTCCAAATGTTCTCCTTTTGTAAAAAATGCTTCTATTGTATTAATATTTTGCCTGTATATATCTCAGACCTCTGTACAGAGGCACAACTATGATTTTTGAAAAATTCAAATAATTGTCAGAGTTACAACCATTTGAAATAATTATCGGCGTATTTTCTTAAAATTTCTCCCTTCTGTTTTCGTAAAACATGGATAAACCGACTTCCAAGTTATGCGTTTTAAAAATTCTAGTTGAGCCTCTGTACAGAGGTCTGAGCTGAATATAGGCAAAATATTAATACAATAGAAGCATTTTTTACAAAAGGAGAACATTTGGAAAAAAAGGTTATTCTAAGTTAATTTTTTGCCAAAATATTGTATTTAAATAATTTTTTTTTGTCATAATGTACTTAAAACAATTTGATACATGTATTCTAATCTAAGTGACACTAAATATCATAAATATTATCCATTTACACGCTTTTGCAAAATCACTTTTCCGAACGTTGTCGGATACCTTAAGCAATATTTTTAAATGATGCAAAATTTATATATATTAAAACTGTAAATCTAAATTATTGACCTATCTTCTCTAATTCTGCATGCATCAGATCAGCATGGGAATCGAATTGTTCAAGAAGTGTCCTACTTTGTGGCACACTGAATCATATTAGTAGATTGGTTTGGTATGCCTCAACCGAAAGGTTGCCGTCACCTGGTATAAATAACCAATAATATCTCCTATACATGGGCATAAACTCGACTGAATAATTTCTACGATAATCTATCGTCTCAAATGCTATTGAAAAGGTTCTTGAATAGGAAAAATGGAAAGAATGGCAGTTCACTTCAATTTGTAATCTATTTATATCTACCGGAAAAGAAATTAAAACTCGCTGCAAGGCGTTGTATCAATAGAACAGAGTAAATGTTTTCAAAATGATGTATTAAAAACAAGGGCACAACTAACTGTGAACTACGAAGTCCATTGCAAATAAACACCTCTAGAAAGAAACGTCAGCGAAAATCAGGTTAACATTCTAAACTTGATCTATCTGAAATAGGAACAAATACTATAATGGTGATTAAAAATTGTGAAATAAACACAGAATAATAAATTAAAATTCTATAAAAATAAAATTTATACGAATGCCTATTAAACTAAGGAAATCATTTTAAATTGTGATGTTCAAAACTTTTTGAAAATCAAAGCAATTTGTATTATGTGTAATTGGCTCATCGTTTTATTTATTACGAAGCATTATAATTTCTACTTATAAAGATATATTGAAGCAAAATTAATGAATTAGTTAATTTTAATAACTTCCTATGTTTTTTTTCAAAACAATAAAGACATTATTATTATGGAAATTACTCAAGTGTGAAACAGTAGGAAAACCATTGTAACAAGAGTTTTGACAAATTTTTGAGAAAAGCAAAGTTTAATACAGTACAAAGAAATCTTTATGAGAGTAACATTGTTCTTTTCTAATCGACACCTACTAATGTTTGGAGGCGTGACTTATTTATTCACGTTAAAAAGAAAACGCATTAACTGTATGTGTAGGAGGTAATGCTGCTTTTTCAATTCCTGGTACTTTTCGTTGTGAGACACTAATTATCGTTTAATGGAAGCGCAAAATTACTTCAGCACTTTCATTGTACAGGAAATGCATTCCACCTTTAATGGCTTTTGTTATTATAATAACTGAACAAATAAAATATTTTCTCTGAAGCTTTTAGCACTTATGATGCAGAAATCTAATTCATGACTCCTCAGAGAAGATTAAGAACTCATTCATAAAGAGAAATATCAGTAAGTAAATAAAAAAAGGGTATTAACAAAAATATTTTTCTATTCCTACTATTATAGTTCAATCTCTCCCTATATATATGTATAAATATATATCTTGTTCAAATTTCCAATCGTTAACAAAATACTTTCTATTAAATTCAAGTTCAAATACACTTTTTTTAAACTTGTAGTGGATGGCACTTGATGTTAATACAGTTTTTCAAATATTAATTCATTCATTAAATTAAAAAATGCATGAATAGTAACAAAAATAATAGTACAACAGTATATATAGAAAGGAAATTCATTCGTTGTGTCCCCCCCTGAAGCACAATGAATAGCGCGTTGGACTTCTATTCCAAAGGTTGTGGGTTCGAACCCCACCTGGGATGATCTAATTTCTGAGAATGTGATTTCTTTTTACTATAATATTTTATTAGAATAATTAAATTTAATTAATGAATAAATAATAACAAACAAACAAAAAAATAGTGCAGCACTATATAGAAAGGAAAATAGAAAATTGTAAGGAAAATCACACTTTCTCTACTTTGTCACTTAATATCGTGATTCTGTCATATGTATATACATATTTATATTAATTGTAACAGTTTAATAAAAACTAACTAAAATAATTTTTTTTTGTTGACCTAAGTAACCTTTAAATTTTTTTTTATATTAATTGTTTCATTTGAATTGTAAGTAAAATTTTATATTTTCATTCACTAATTTTGAAAAAGAAATCTTATTTTGAATGAAGTATGAGAAGGAACCAAAGGCAGAAATTTGAAGCTAAATTCTTGTAAATTGTAAATTTTGGAATAGTTTTACTAAAATAACGCGAAAGTTTTAATGGTAGATTTCGTACCGTTGAATTAAGGTAAAGTGACAGGAACCTATAAGCTGGCACAACCTTTTCCTAATTTCCACATCACGGGTGGACTTAGAATTTTAGTAACAAGTCCTTTTCCCGCTTCATGTTGAATCTTTGATAAAATAGACTTGATTACCTAAGTTGACTTGACATCGCCAGGCACAAAGTCGTGAATATACCCCTTTTGCTGCAGCGGTCTTCTGTCAAAAGTGATTTTATGGAATACACAAGGCTTTTCAGCCAGTAAAGATTCAAAATTAGTTTGCAAAAGTTTGGACAGTAGAATAATTTATTGAAATATCTCATTAAGATAAAAGCCGAGAGAAGGTCATTTTTAATAGAACGCTTGTTGAAGAAGTACAGACATTTCGAACTATTGGTAATGGTCTAATAAAGAAATCATTAATCAAGTAAAAAACTTTTATTTAAAATAACTGTCTAATTGTATTACTTGACCAAGTGAATATAAAATCATATGTTCTGCATAATAAATGGTTACCATGTACACTGCTAATCTTGCTCTGGATTCTAAGTGGTCGTCTGTGAGACGGGACCGATATGTATTCTTAATTATATTCATTGTTGAAAATGCTGATTCACACAGGTAGATAGAGCCAAAGAACGATGTTAAATGGAATGCAACCTTTTTTAAATTAGGATTCTTTGCTTCGTACATTAGACTCCAAAAGTTATTCTTAGGTTCTGAGCTGCGTGCTTTTAAAATTATTTCATTTTGAAGGAGAAGAACTTCGTTTTCCTCAAGAGATAAAGAGAATATATCCTTTATACTTTTGGTTATGTCTTCCACATGAATATTGCCAAATGGGTTACACATGAAAGTAACAATTGGTTTTAGTCTAGTGAATTCTTGAAGACGTCTCTCAAATTCTGAATGAAGTTTTAGTATTTCATCATAATATTTCTCTTTATTTAATGTACCCCCGTTTTTAGACAACTAGTCAGAAATATTTCAGAGAGAACGTAATAACATCCAATGAAATGCTAAAATCTGTCAGAGAATAGAACACAATATCCACAGATGAAGCAACTAAGTTAGCTAAATTCTTGCCAAATATGTTGAGAGAGTTATAGAAAGAACGGAATAACTTAAAAAGTATTAACTTTTAGTTACATGCCATTATTGTAAAGGTTTTTTCCAGTGTACGCAGACTTTTGACGCACACGATTTGAGTCGTTAAGTTATAAATATTTGTATTATTTTATGTAATATTCAGGTGATGCTGCTTATACTATTTGAATTTACAACGTTAGAGGAATCAATAAAAACAGTATTGATTCAGAAATGATTCATTTAATTAATGATATTTGCATGAATATGAAAGATGATCGCCTGTACGCAGACTTTCGGAGGCAAGTGTATACCATGTAAGCATAAATATTTTTAAAAAGAAATTTTGGGCTAGTATGGATATTAAGCTCCTTTTAGTATAACATTCTATGGATCAATCTGTGAAACTGTTCGGATTTTTTTAAGTTAGAAAAAGTAGTATTTAACTGTTATTATCTCTATGTTTACGAATCTTTTAAAATAATTTTAAGAAATCGCTAATTATTGTTGAATTATGCAATATATGACAAATAATTAATTATATTAATAATTACTAAAACATTCTTGCGCGCTAGTACATGTCTATGTAACAGGCTTTTCCTGTTGTAAAAATACAATTAGCTTTCTTCTTTTTCATACGTAAAAATAAACATTAAATAGATATGTGAATAAAAAAAACAGATACGAATTACTTCAAAATAAAAAATAATAAGGAGTATGCGACAAAAGCAATTCATACATATTTATTTATTTCAGAGAGAGCCATTAATGTATCGGAAAAGAATATCATCTTTTGAATCATAAGAAACATAGAAGAAACAATTTAAATTGGAATGCTTCTTACAATCTTAAATTTGTTTTTTATTAGCCTCAATTAAATATTATTTTATAGTAAATTGGGGATGTATCTAATAATAGTGCATCTTATGGTCCAAACAATACGATGTGTATTAATTAAATATCGTAGCTTTTAAACAAAAATACTAAGAAAAAATAAATTTCTGGGCGATGTATGATATTTCTGAAATCAAAACTAATTTTGTTGTTATGTAATAAATGATTACTATTATAAAAAGGATCACAAACAGTTAAATTTAAGAGTATTTTTTTTTCATTCAAAAGGCCCGTGAAAAATACGCCAAAATAATTCTGATAAACATGATTGTACTAAAAGTTAAAATAAATAGTTTTAGTTATCAGGTGTAATCTACAGTGGTGAACACAGAAGATTAGCATAGATTTTCAAATATATTTAGAAGAAGAATAGATTAAGTAGTTTACTCAGTTGTTAGATTTTATCATACAACATTTATTCATTTCCATGATATATAAAAATAAGTACCTCCTAAGTTCAAGATAAATGGATTATGCTCGTGTGATTACTTTCAAAAGATTGGTTTGAAGGACAGATGATTCAGAATTTTATTTTTTGGGATTAATAATTAATAATCTGATGGGCTCAATTCATTAAGAATAAATTCTAGTCAGAGATTTCATTAAGAAAATGCATATCAATAATAAATATTAAAAATATATCGGTTCTCATCTTTTATTATAATTGTGGAGAAAGATTCATTTTTTCGTTTTTTTTTTATACAAAAACTTTTAGTTCGCACAAATGAAATTATTACCCTATTAACGGTTATGAATTTGTTCATACTTTTGAATGTTATAAAATAGCTTTCTACTTGAGGTATGAAACGACGAATTAGAATTGAACAATTTTTATATTTTTAAGCTTCCAATTTTTTTCGGAGAACATTGGTTTTGTTACATGATATTTAAAAAAATAATTTTTTTTTAAAAATTTCAATAAGTGTGAGGCTTTTTTATGTATCTTCAAAAAACAGAAAATACTTAAAGCTTTTTTTTTTGTTAAATATAATGCATCTCGTATTAAAAAACGTTGCAAGGAAATTGAAAATAATAAATGATCAAAAGTAATTAAGATTTTTCTTTACGTTTGAAAAAAAATTATTTACTATTTTTTTTTCATGAATTTAATTGATAACTACTCTGTATATGGCCTAGATTTGTTCATCGTCTAAAATCATAATGATAAAAATAAATAATTCACATCAAGTTCATATATATTTCTACTTGTTCAAGATAAGATACAATTTACTTTAAGGAATTGATAACTATTTACTAAGGATAACTATTACTATTTACTTTACACATGAATTTTTGAAAAATTATCGATTTTGATTTTCTTACATTCTTTAAAAGTTCAAAAATTTCTGCTTAAAATGATATATATATAGAAATGCGATAATTAGAAGTGTTTTTATTTATTTTTGAAAAGTAAGCTATTCTCATTGACAAATTACAAATTTTTGCTTTAAAGCCTGTTTTCTCAAAATGCAATATTTTTCTCTTTATGGACCTTTTTCTCAAAAGCTAATTAATGTAGGATCCTCAAAATTTCATTGAGCATACTTTCAATCTGTTTACACATTTTAATGAAGAGAATAAGATATATCTAGTGAACTGTTTTAGATAATGTATTTTTAAACAAAATTTTAAGGAAAAAAAAATTGGGCATTTTTTAAAAAATTCATAATTATTTTAATTTTTAACAAAAGGACAAAACCCTTTATTAAAGTCTTATTGATAGTACAAATAACCTACTGTGAAAATATCATCTATTAGTAGCAAGAAGTTTCTGAGAAAAAGATACATCAATTTAATTAATTTAACATGGGCTCCTATGGGTCTTCTTAAGTAATTATATGCATCTACTAATTTTTTCCTGCTGTCAATAATATTACTATTCCTTTTCAATAAGATTTCCCCCCTCAAAGAAACAATCTTAGTTGTCTATCTTAATTTCATTATTTTTATAGTTTTATTCTTTTTAAATTCCAAAACTTTAATTGCATTCAGAACCAAACATACGTTTTCAAAACATAGACCATACGTAAGATGACGATGATTTATTTTACCGAAAAAGTGTCATAAAAGAAATTTTAATTTTAATAGTTTAATTTAATTCAAGAAATACTGCTGTTTAGCCTATAAAAGAAAACCTTGTGTTCGAAATTATAGCGTGTTTTATCTCATTTCAAGTCACAGTGTTTCATTTAATTTGCAAGCACAGGAAAATATATATACCTCGAGCAGATATTCATTTATCATATATTTTTTCTTATAAAATTCTTAAGGGAATTTTTTAGTAATGCAAAAGACAACTCTTATATATACGTAACCGTTAAGGAGACACAGTACGATTCAATTGACCAAAATCGGTCAAAAAATCAAATTTAATTTTTTTAGCCTAAATTTTTCTTTATATACTTTTCTATAACCTCACAAAATTTGAAAGCTCTAAACTAAAAAAACGCAGAATTATGATAGCTTTTACGTTCGTTTTTATTCACATCCCTATGGCAAATCAAAACTTTAAAAAAACTGCCGTATCTCAGAAAGATAAAATAACTATTTTGTCTTCATTTAAAATGCTAAGGCTTTTTTTCTATTACGCCTAATGCTTTGAATTTTTTTTACCTATTCCCAATAGTACATGTAACAAAAGTTGGTATGCATTTTTGAATCAAAGCAATATTTATTTTTTAAAAAATAATTAAACTCAGAATTTATACATTTTTTAAGGAATTTTCAATAAACATTCATAAAAAGAAGTATTGTAAGAATACCAATCACGTTAACGCAAAACCCATACCAACTTTTATTATACATAGTTGGACGTACTTGTAAATCAAATTTCATCCTTGTGCGTCAATTTTTGTAGGATTAGTAGCATTTTAAAATCACTTCAAAAAGTTTTTTCCTTAAAAAATTACATGGCTAGCTTTTTATGAAATTTTGAGCACAAAATATGTTTAACATAGTATACATACATAGGAGGCAACCAAAAAAATATTAAAAATTCTTAAATTAAAAAATTTTGCGTAAATCGCACCATGTCCCCTTAAACTGTGAAATCTGTTATTTCACAGAAAAACTAGACAAGTCAGTTAAAGTATATAAAATTGCTGAAATTGCGCTTTAACTAGGTATTCTACAGAAAAACGATTACTTGGTGATTATAGTATTAAATACGGTACTCTAAAGTTCTTTGATTGGGTTCTAGCTGCTTTGAAGAAGGATTTTTCTGAACAAGAGATGGCCGAATAAAACAATTGTACTCTAGTGCTCAGTTCAGTATATGTGAGTGAGAATTAATTTCCATTGAAGAAGAAGATTCGAATATTCGCTCAACGCTTCTTTCTGTTTTAACAGCTCAAAATGACGGCACTGGACAAGGATTTAAGAAGCGCTCGTGTAAAAAAATATTTAATAGTAAAAGGTATGCTCGTTTCAAAAATAATATGCAATGTAATTCAAAGTATCATCTCAGCAATCTTTGCTGTAATAAATAATGAAAAGTAAAATAAAGATATTTCATAAAATTTAAATTAACATTCTCTTATATTTTTGTTTGAAAAAGTTTACACTACGCATTTATTAAGCAACAGTTTTTCTTCCCATGTATTGTTCTGATAATATTTTAATGTAACTATATTTCTGCAACATATTCTTTTTTTTTTCTGTTTAACAATTGTTAGCAATGTGAGCAATAATAAATTATATCATCTGCTATTCCTAATTATTTGGAAATTAATCAAGCGCAATAGGGATAAAATATATTTTTTGAGAGATTTTAGCTATTTAGGATCAATAAATTTATAAAATAACTTTGAAATTGTTTAGTTTCCCCTTTAATGTTATATCATTAGTTATTTCATAAAATAACTAGGTAAAGTATGAAACTGTTCATAGTTAAATTTTTCATTAGTTATTCTGCAAAATAACTGAATTATGCAATTTAACGGTTACATATATATACATGGAAAAGGATATCACCATTTACCGTACTAAATATTCTTCAATATCAGTATTTCTATTTTTGTAATATACAGTCGGATCTCTATATAATGAACTCGCTTAATCCCGGAAAAATGTTCGTTATATAGAGGTTCATCTTTTAATATACTTTATAAACCACATAAAATAAATTTTAAATTCATAAACAATACATATTAAAAAGTAATTATTCATACCTTGTTTAAAATTAATATAAATTTTATATATCTTACCCATCAAAAAAGAAAGAAAAACTGCAAGGAAAATAAGAAAAAAGAATGTCGAAGAAATCACTGTATTTTCAATATTAAGAAAATAATTTTATACTAAAATTTATGAATTTTAAGGACACTTTCTAATTTAAAGCATACAAGTTTTTTTTCAACATACATTATTTTATAACTAGAACATGGGACAACTCCACTGAGGGTGAACGAGGATAACGAAGATGTTTCTAATGAACTGGGCAATGGGGGTTAAAGGTTGCACTTCTTGGATGAAACGTCCAGAACTCTATTTCTCTCGGCGAGTTAGGATCTAATAAAACCAGTTCAAGATGTATGATCACCATAAAATGTTGTTAAAGAGAGAATAACTTGAATTTTTTTCAGAAATACTTTAAAAAAAGGGAGGGGAAAAAATTGAGTCAGAACAGAAAAAGTTCGTTATATAGAAAATGCACTTTGCTGTAGAGAGGTTATTTTACGAAGAAAATCGTGAAATGTTCAAGATTCCAGGAAAAAGTTCTCTATATAGAAAAATTCGCAATATAGAGGCTCGTTATGTAGAGGTTCGACTGTAGTTTTTTTCATTTAATCACACCATTAAGTAAGACACGTTTCCACCTGAGAAATAATAGGTTTAAACCTACTATGCAAAAAAAATTATTTTGGAAATCTAAATCAATTACTATTTAAAAGAAAATGAAAAAGGTAGGACAAAAGTTTAAGATATAAATGCATTTTAAATTTCGAAGTAAGTTCATTTAAATATTGTTAGTGTTTTAAAATAAAGTTTGATGAATTAATCCCTGAATATTTAAAATACTTGACAGCAATTGGAACCCATATCAATTCAATGTTTTTTCCCTTAGCTAAACTTCGAGCGGTCCATTTATTTAGACTACTTGACAACAGATTTATCCCCAAATTACCCTGAAGGATAATAAAAGCGATCATTCAAACTGGGGGAAAAAAACAAGCAGAAAAGGTCACGTCAACACATCCTCCCACCCAGTCCCCGATGAAAGATCCCCATTCCCATTGCGTAGGAGGAATGAATCCAAACGTTTTCCCCATTCTTCCCTAAAATAGGTCAGTGTAGGTCAATTGACATTGAAATTTCATTATCCCTTGTTACGAGTCCATGTCCGAGTCAATGGTGTGGTGGGGGTAATGAGATGTGGATTTAGGAGTAAAAGGGATTCGTTCGGGGACAGGTATCGATTGGCGCCTGCAATCGATCTTTTCGGCCAAGGTCGTCGCTGCTTTTTCCGCATCCTTGGAATGCGGAGAAGGACAACACTTGTGGCATACATACGTCGGGCCTACACATGTCTCAGCAGAAATCGTGAGGAAATTTGGGATGTTTAAATGAAAAGATGCACACTATTTCCTTTAGGGGAATCGGTTCAATATTTCTCATTTTTTGGGAGGGAAGGGGGCAGAATAAAACCATTGCTCTGTTAGTGTAATTCATCACAAGGTGTCTGCCTACGTTTGGTGACAAGTTTTCTAAAATGCCATAGTATTAGTAATTTTATGTTATTTTGTTGGTGCTTATGACTTAAAGGAACCAGGACATCATACACATTCAAAAAATCGGTTTTTCAATTTTAGTATTAAAAAATAGTGCATATTTTTATGAATTTAAAAATGTTTACACTTATATGTTCGTTGATAAAATAACCTTAAAATATGAAAAAAGTAATGGACAAAAATGTATATAAACGTTTACAAATGCTTAGTTTTTTTCACTTTTTCTGCAAAGCGTAATTTTTTGCTCTTTTAGGTACACTTTAAAAAAAAACTATTGCACTATAGAGTTCCAAATTTTTGATGCTTCTATACGGGATACTTGTGCATATAGCGTACCTTCTTTTTGTCGAAGTAGTACATAGTTCTTGAAAAGCGAGAAATTTTTTTTTTTTTTCAAAATTACAGTTTTCTAATTTTTTTTGAAGAAACTATCTTAATATATTTTACTTAAGAAATAGGTTCACTGTTTGTGTATTGTTTTATATATGTGCAAAAATATTTTACTTATTTAAGAGATACTTTTTAAAAAATGGTACCTCAACTCATAAGCATGTATTAAGAGATCTCAAAAATTATGTCCAACTCAAATTAAAACGAAAAAAAAAAAAAAAAAAAAAAAAAATAAAAAAAAAAAAAAACAAACTTTTTTTAACTAAAAATTAATTTTTATTTTTTCAGAATGATTAAAATATCTTTATTAAGATCTCAAAAAAATCTAATAAGCTGTATTGGAAAATTTTAAGGTTATAGTAATTTTAAGGTTGTTGTAGAAGAAATGACTTTCTTACTACTGAAACATACGTGTACTTTTTCGATTTTTCATTTGTTCTTGTATTTTGTTGTGCAAATATTAAACTTCTGCAGAAAGAGAGAGAGAGAGAGATTGTTTATATTATACGGGTACTTTTAAATCAAATGTGTTTTGTTTGATTATGTGCGTTAAGAAAGTTAAAATAAAGTTTCTGAAAAAAGCAAAAATTGGCAACAGTGAGGCGCACAACTTAACATGTGACGGCTGTACTTAACATGTGACAATGTCATCACATGAATTTGGCTTATTAGATTTAAGAACATGATATGGACACAAAATAGCGAGGATTGAGCCCATTATTTGTATTTTTGTGTTCAATGCGATGGTACTATTACACAATATGGTTACAAAAACTTAATTTGTAACAATGGAGATAAATAAATGCTAAATTCTTGTCCCGTCGTAAATTTCTTAAAAAAATAAATTCGTCAAATGCATCTCAATTAATACATATAGCTAAGTTTAATGAAAATAAAGATTTTAAAAATTACATATTCAATCGAAAAGATAAGCAAGAAAAAACTAATGTTGTACAAAAAATTCCGAAGAAAAATGAAAGAAATCTGAAAAATTAAATAAAAGATGAGTTTTTAAATTTAGTAACTAATCAAGAAACTCTCATATTTAATGAAACGAAAAATTACACATTTCATCTACCAAAAGATATTTCTTCAGATTTCGATTACGATTCAACACATTTCGATTAATTTTTTCACTAAATATGTTGCCAATCTAAGCTTATCAAATTGGTGCCTCCATTGTAGGGTTTTTCCCTAAGGCCCTCTATTTTAAATAAGAATCGATCATTTTTTAAATTAAAATATTTCTAAGCTAGACCTCAGAAAATGTGCTTAAAACAATTCAAAATTATATAAATAAGACATATTTTAAGGTTTAATTGAATCTTTTGTGTTGTGATTACTATAATTAAGAGGAACAAAACCATTCAATCTATGTAATTTTAATTACGAAGATGAAAAACAATTGCGTGCAGTTGAGACTGTTAAAATAATTACCATAGTAATTGCTTTGACATCCCCTAATAACTTATGATTTATTTTCCTGCACTTGTAATTAGATAATAATTAGATAAGCATTAGTAATATTAAAAACATTAAAGCAAAAAAGATTTCTTCTTTCCATACAATCGTAGCAACTCATCACCTGTCTTAATTTGTATTGCTTAGTTATAAATTCTCACCCGAAATGGAAAATAAAAAAAAAATCTATTTAATAGTGCTTTCCAGGCGCAAATTATTTGATTTTTTTTAAAGTAAAGTATCTTTCATTTGAGTGGTATTGGCTCCATGTGTTATTGAGAGACATTTATTTTGAATCAAATTGAATAGCCATTTCCCAACTTGTTCATTTCCCAGCTTTCATTTTTCCTCCTATTTTTTTAAAAGATTCAATCGGATCGTGCAGCTTGAGTTTAAATAACTCGAATTTCGATCATCAGTGATAAAAAGTAAAGTGTCTAAGCTCAGCAAGAAAAGTTATTTTGGTTAACGAAGTAATGAAAATGGTACTTTTGATAAAAAAATTATTAATTTCGTAAAATGAGAAACGCATGATTCAATCAAGGAAAGAAAAATTAACGAAAAATGGTTGCTATAACATTTTTTATTCGAATAAATTTTTAGATGAGTCAAGTGTACGTGTGTGGTTGAAAACATAATTCCAAAATTATTACTCACATTTTTAATATTTAAGACATGATCGCTTTATTTATCCATTTGGTTTTGGGAAACATAAAGAGAGAGAGAAACAAAGTTATTACTTCCTTTAAAAATATTATTCTAACTTAATATACATATCGAAGAATTTGATTTTTTGTAAGAAAGCCTTAAGCACTTGTTCAGTAATCAATGCTTTACTCAAAGGTTTTCTGAAATAATACTGTATGGAGGTCAATCGAGAGTATGTATTATAGTTATTTAGATGAGATGTATATTTATTGCAAGTTAAAAGAACATGATCTAAATCAATTTATACGGTTACAAGTATTAAGAGGTGCATTATCCTATAAATTAATTTTCAGAAGTCCTAGAGCAGGGGTGGCGAACCTTTATGGATCAACGTGTCATTTTTTCTAAAGAGATGTTTAATGAGGTATAGACGTGCCGTCAAATAATTCTGACTTGCGATTATTGGGAAAATTATATTACTAAATACTAACATCTCAAAATTCTTTATTTTCTAAGAAAAATTACATTTTGCATTGTATATTAATAAATATTCATTTACTACTGTACAATGCTATACGTGTTTAAGTTATGTGTGTAATTCAAATTGCGTAACATTAGTATAACTTCTGTTGTTGCAGATTAGATGACTCATAACTGATGTCAGGATTATAAGACATTAAGGTTGCGGGTTCGACCCCGGTTTAAGTTGGTGGATTTTCATGATGCAGAAAATCGACAGTGGCCATATCGTATGATTATACGGCATGTGAAAGATCCCTAGAAAGTCTGTTTGGCTTGGGCGCTCTCGGCAAAATTAAATCCTAGTACAGGTTAGCATCGTCAGAGTTCAGGTGCCTCTCTCTGTGGAGGAAACTGGATGTTAAAATTACCTGTGGTGATTGGTATCCGCCTATAGGGTGCCACACTAAAAAAAGATACCAGCTCCCGGGTAGGTCTGCAATGGCAAAATATCAATCCGGAGCCCATTAG
>BMAV01010030.1:135989-164754 GCA_019973955.1 Trichonephila inaurata madagascariensis | reverse complement strand
AAAAAAAAAAAAAAAAAAAAAACCTGTAGAAAGTTGAACTTTTATATATATATGAGCCGTTTTCTTTGTAAGTGGTGCAAGTTCATTTTATATTATACGGAGATACTTACCACTTTCAAAGTAATTATATTTGTAATTTCATTAACTACGTTAATTTATATTCACAAAATGATGAAAATTGTGAAGAATTTTTTGGGAACTGTTCATAGATAAGAAGCTCATAGCAGATTGCATTCAATGATTAACTTTTGTCAAAAATGGATTTACTCCACTTTTAAAGAAAATGGCTCATATTATATGATATATTCTAATTACTATAATTAAATATCACGTGTATTTTTCGGTTTATGAACAATTTATTTTTCCTGCCATATATTTTTTCAGTTAAAATGTTGCTTTAAATAATCAGATAGGTGTATATAGCAAAAACATAATTAAAATTTCTTTAACACAGACTTATCATCACAATTTAATATTGCAAGTTATTAAGACTGAGCTCCCAATCGAATCGTAATTGAATTACCGTATTAAATAAAGGAGTCTATTGCTTGCTTAATGGAGTTGGGGCTCTTATTTCTCAAGTTGTATAATTTGGAATTTAGGAGAGAGAGAGACCAGCTGAGAGATATATATTTTCTTCGTCCCTTGACTATGTTTCAAAATTTACGAATTGACAATATCCCTCGTGTACAAATCTGTGACGTTAATAAAACTAAACTAATAATTATTATAATTAATAGTTAATTATATGTATGAATGTCTACGAATATAAAATTTACTCATTAACTTATACTCATAAAATGCATGAATGTGTTACAGGAATAACATTCTTATCTGATTACGATTTTAAATATAAGAACATGGTTTCATGAAAATATCAGTAAAAGTTTATTTAAAAAAATTATATTAATGACTGAGTAAAGACGTATGTGTAATTATAATGGGTTTAGCATTATATTAATAATGTATATTAACTTAAGACCAAGCTTTTCGAAGGATTTACAATGAAAGATTTACAAGTGAAATTTTAATCTTAATTAAAGAAGCAGGTACGGAGTATAAGGACGCGTACATTAAACAATGAGGTTAAATGCGGTTTAACTCATTTTTGACGACGAAATTATTTTCGGCGATAAATTATCAAATCTTCACTGATAAAATAGGTTTGTAAATTTCATTTTTTGTGCTTTTGCTTTGCGCTCTGCGAAGTGTTTACATTAGCTTATTTTCATGGGAAGTTAATAAAAACACACTTTCTGGGTGATTTTTGGAACAGTGGAATTAAACTGCATTTTCACCTAAACAATCAGATGTTGTTTCACTTAATAAATAAAAGTCTTAAAGTTAATTTTTAGTTTAAATCGTAAATTTTACATGCATTTACTTTTAAAATAAAGTTTCTTCGTGTGGCAATACAGGTGAAAATTACTATATTAAAACTCATAAATTTTTACTATTTTGCTTTCTTTTCAACACTCAGTTATTTTAGCTTGTTCCAAAAAATAAAAAAGAAATAGATAAAAATAGCTATTTTTCGAAGAATAAATATCAGGAGCAATATTTATTTATTTATCCGTAAAAATTTGCAATAAAATGTCTTTTTTACAAAAAACACATGCACGCACAGAGAATATTTTCATAGAACACAAAATTAATATTCAGTAAAAGCTCTTCATTGTATATATATACCACATTTATCGAATTTTTATTAATTATGTTAATGGAAAATATGTAAAATAAAAAGTATAATTGAATAAAAATAATCAATCATTTTAAGCATTTTTAGATCTATTTTTACATTCTTTTGCACAAACAATAAATATTTTAAATCATCAGATTTCATCCCTTTCCCTTCCGGGTTCCTTGCTCCCGAAACTTCACGTTTAGAACAATACTATTTACAAAACTGATAAATTAAATAATTAAAAGGAAAAAAAAGCGAAATGCTATTTTCCAATCCACGAGTTGAAGATATTTTGTATGAAATCATTTCTATTTAGCTAGCTAAAAAGCAACTTTTTCAGTGTTTTAGACATACCAGGTGACCAAAAGTTCGTTACATTTGAAAATTCAATAATTCATGGAATAATGTTGGTTGAGAGGCAAAAAAATGACACGGATGCCTGAAATGGCATGGGGTTTTATTGAAGTGCAAAAAATGGCCAACAGATGGCACTGGACAGAAAAAGGCCAGTGACGCTGAATGAAAATCGTGTATAAAATGAGAATGGCTTGTGTAAATGCTTGGCCACCCAGGTCCCCAGAACTCAATCCTTGAGATTATTGGTTGTAGGGTTACCTGAAGTCGCAGCTCTATCACGATCGTCCGACTTCATTTGGGTTGTTAAGAAATGACGACAATTTCTCATCATACAACAAATATGCTATTCTTAACATTGTCCTTTGACTACAGGTATTGTTGATGAAAGAGGGCCGACAAGTTAAACATTTCTTATAAAGAACGTCATTTATTGCTAAAAACCAATTGCTGTTATGTTAATTATTGCTTTTGTCATATAAAGTGTCATCTTTTTTGGTCTGAATAAAACCTCATTTCGTCAATTTTTACCTCTCTACATCATTCCATGAATTATTGAATTCTCAAATGTTAATGGATTTTTGGGTTACCTTCTACAAAGAAAATTGACCTATCCTACTCCGCACACATGATATTGAGGTAACAGAGAATATATTTTTCATCAGTCAAAACGTATGAATTCTTAACTATGAAGAAAATTTGAATTCCTTAATCCAAAATTAATACTGTTGAGGTTATTTATTAGCATCAGATTTTGCTATTTTATACATTTTAGAAACTGACAAAAAATATTCTTTATGTAAATGGGTACCTAACACAATTTAAAGTACAAATACTGAAAACAGTTGATGGTATAAAAATCACTTAGGTTATTCTTAAAGTCAATCGCCTTACGATAACTATATTATTTATTCCTATTATCAAAATTATTTACGAAGTAGACAAATTTATAAATCAAGATCTCGAATACAAACTATTTTCAGTATAGGAGAAAATGCGGATAGTGAAAAAACATGATTACATACTTTAAAAATAAAATCAAAGCAAGATGCCTAAAATTTATAAAAATTGTTATTCCATAATTCAATAAAATTAAAGATTATGAAAGAATAATATTTTACTAACTACACAGAATTCTACAAATAAAAACCTGTATACTATTCAGAAACAAGAAATAACTTCTCATTTAGACATTAAAAAAGACTTTTAATTAATTTTCAAAGATTTGATTTAAGATCCTCATATCTAAGGATATGAGCTTTAAGATGTAATGACAGTGTTTAAGAAAAACCCATATGAACATATGGTTAGCAATTAACGAAATATTAATTAAATTTATTGCTTAATTATTTACTAAAATAATAATCAAGGAAATCTGTTAAAAGGAAGATAAAAAAAATTAGATATCTTTTGCTAAAAGGAAATGTAATTTTCATCATTAGATCGAATGAAATAAAACTTTAAAGGTGCTTTAAAACTAAATTAAAATAAAACAATAACAGAGTGAACTGCTGAACACACATCGTTTAAATCTAGAGTTAGCCAAAAGTCAGCCTAAAAAATAAAATCCATTCTAAAATTTCGAAAGACTAGCGTAAGAGTAAATATTAAATAATGTAAGAAAAAAATATTAAACGAAAAAGTTACTTATAAATGTTCCAAGAAAAAATGAAGAGCACATACCTCATCGTCGATCACTGGTGGAAAAATATTACAATGAATGATCACAAACACAAAAAAACTTTTAAACTATGGTCATTCTAACTTCTAAAAAATCTGACTAAATATAAAACCGAACGCCGAATAAGACTTTTTATAGGTAACAAATGTTGCCACTCAATAACGTGAAAAAGGAATAGTTAGATTGTTGCCAGATTGATGACGAGTACTAGGAATTATTCTCAGCTGAATCGTATAATTAGAATAATTTTAATCGTCACGTGCGCTTTAAAGATTTAGTAGAAATGTAAAAGTTGTGGAAGAAGAAAATCGTTTGCTAAAAAACTAAATATTAAAAAAAAATAAAGAAAGAAAGGAATCATTATATGTTATTCTGTGTGTGTTGAGTTTTTCTAGAATGACATTTAACGTTACCTACATTTTAGTCCATCAACTGTCTTCGCCAAATCAAAAAATGCCGCCAAATACTGTGATATACAGCCAATAACGAAAAAGCGCCCCTCGCACATACTAGAAAACAATTGCCTTGTCTTGAAGAGTTATTTTTCTTTTTCGTATTTTTTTCAAAAAATGGTTGACGTGAGGAATTTTACCTTCTGAGAGAAACAGAACGTTATGCAGTGTTTCCTAAGTTACAGGATCATTTTATCAAAGAAATAGCATATTAACAAACACAATATGTCAACTTATTTAAAATTAGACAAGCCAGTTCCTGAATATTTTTTGTTTGCTTAAACAATGAAATTTAAATATTGAAATGTAACTTAAATTTGGTTTATTATGTAAATAAACTTTGGCACCAATTCTTTGAAATCTTCGCCAATTTATTTTGGTCGACTAGCTAATACGAAAGTAGTCATTTCATTTATATACTCAAATCCTATTACTTTTCAGAACAGTTTTCTTCCTTTTTATATCATTCTTGTTATAGTTCAGAGTGAAGTATGGAATTATTTGTGTGTAATCTAAATGAAATCGCTAAATACAGTCTTTTTGTTACAGTTAATAGTTACAGTTAATATCTTTGTTAGGGATTTAGAGCAACAAAGGCTATTATCCCATACAAAACCATCAAGTACAATAGGTTTGTTTGTATAAAGAAATCTCTTTGTATAAAGAAGTATAATGGGTTAAATTCACGATGGGCGTATGATAAATACAATCGCGTGTTCTCCTTTGAATTCAAAACAAACTGACATTAGAATTCTAGGTTGTTCTACTCGTATAATTTTAGATATTTCAAATAAGTAAATTGGGTAAAAATGTGTTCGAGCGTTAAAATTCTTCAAAAATTTTTAAAACTTCAAAAAAATATATATAAATTACACTTGTTCTTTTTAAAATCGTATACATTTTGTTTACTTGCATATGTTATTATTGTTGACAAATATGTACCTTTTAAAAGAAAGTTTCCGCAAAAAGCAAAAGTTGGTAACAGCGAAATCATGAATTGATTGACACGTGATTGCATTTGTCATGTGGCTATGACGCCATATGAATATAAGAACTGATTGGCTGGAAACCCGTATTGCAATTATCACGTGACTATGACGTCACATGAATTTAGGCCATTGTTTTCGACGCAACACCAACTCAGAATTCCTCATTATTGCTACAATAAGAATTATCATATTCAATATTCCGATAAGCATTATAACAACAACCATAAAATATGATCAAATATTATTTTAAAAATATACCTTTAAATTGAATTCTTTCTTTACATTGCGAATAGAACAGACACGCAATCCGAAATTAACTTGTAAACATCTACATATACTTACCAAATACAACCCCTTAAGGGAAGATGATCATAATTCATTTCACTTAATGGATGTATTATCATTTATGGCACTAATTAACAGGTGCTCTAGCAAATTATTATGAGCTCTTCTTCTGGAAAGAGCGCAGCAAAACATAAACTAATTCCGGTATGGCGTGTGTCGATATGCAATCGAAAAGGGCGTTCACTCACAGTTACTGGACACCTGTTCTCCACGAATTAGCATTTGACGTTCCCACCCCCCTAAATAGTCACAACCAACACCCAGTTTTCAAACCACGAAGTACGCCTTGTCCTCATCAACTCGGCGAATGTGTCACTTATGTAAGACATAACTTTCGTGACAAAGGCTGAAAGGAATTATTGTTTGTATTATTGGCTGGAATGTGACACATTTCAGTCATTACTTGATAGTTTACTCACGATATGTAGTTGCTAATGGAAAGTTGTGTGAATTTTCGTTATGGAAGAAGATGAATTATTTATAATAGAAATATAGAACTAAGTGTGTGTGTGTGATAATAGGGAAAGAGAAAGTTAAAGCCTCATAGGACTCTTAAATTGCAAATTTTTCAACTTTTTGAAAAAAAAAAATGTTACAGACTCAATATTTCTGAGCATTTGGGTACCAAATTTGTGTTGATACAGTGAAAACTTCCGAAGTTTTTGAGAAATAAGTAGTGAAACTTAAACGAAAACCCTATCTCTTTCTTATCTTTAACTTCATTTTTCGCAAAACATAAAATTTTAGCTTCCGCGCAGGATTTCTCAGAAACTATTTATGGTATCAATTTGAAATTTTATACACGTATTCAAAATAAAACTCTTCATAACTTATACATCAATTTTCAAAACAAAAAAAATAATAGAATCATTTTATTTGAATTTTAATTAATTTTTTTCTTAAAATTTTAAAATTTTCGTTATAAATGTATTTAAAAAATATTTTTTTTCTATGAATTTATTAAAAGTGAGTATAACTTCAAAAGTGAACATTTTTCTACCAAGTAAAATTAATTTTGTAAATTTTCATCAATTTTGTACTTCAGAATCCTGTGCGGTGTAAAATACTAATTTTCATATTTCTGAAAAATTGTCCAATTTTTATTTCTTTATAACTTATTAAATTTCTTCTCAAATTCTCTGAAATTTTGAGAAATAATATATATATATATGATTATGCGCGTATATATATATGATATAAATAATGCGCGGTGGCTACCATCATTTAGCAATTTCAGGGTTTATTTGCTGATTCTGACACGCACCTGATTTTGGTGTTCAGTTAGATTATATATAAACTGCTGGCCACCGTAAATGCAACACCCTGAAAGAAGCATGCAAATAACATGGAATTTACAACATGCATTAGCGGAGGTGAGATATGCAAATGATTAGAATTTCAGCGCAGACACACAACACGCGCTCCTGTAGCGCCACCTCAAAGCGCTATTTAAGGCTTGGAGATTTCGACCATTTCAAGTTCGGCAATTGAACTTTTTTTGAGATTTTTTCAAAAAACGATCAGTTATGCCTCATAGAAAACAGCGATCAGCTTTTGATCAAGTATCCCAGTTCAACAGAGGAAGGATAGTGGCCTACCGAGATTGTGGATTATCTTTCAGGGAAATTGGTAGTCGTGTTGGACGAAACGAAACAACTGTAATGCGGATACGTGACCATTGGATGCAGGAGGGTGCAACGGACCGACGTGGTCGATCGCATCCACCTCAGTGCACCACTTCACGTGAGGACAGGCAAATTGTGCGCATGGCAGTGACGGGTAGCTCAGTCACATCACGAACCATAGCACAGCACATTGAGTCTGTAACGCATCATTCAGTTTCTGCGCATACCTATCGACGCGGTTTACAGCAGAGTGGTCTGTCCGCAAGGCGTCCATTGCTTGGACTACCCTTGACGCAGAACCACAGACGTCTCCACCGCCAATGGTGCGATGAAAGAAGGATGTGGACGGCAGAATGGAATGAAGTTGTCTTTACTGACGAGTCACACATCTGTCTGCAACACCACGATGGTCGGATTCGACACTGGAGACATCGTAAAGAGAGGATGCTGAACAGCTGCGTTATGCACCTCCACATTGGTCCTGCACCGGGTATTATGGTATGGCGCGGTATTGGATACCACTCTCGCACTCCTCTAGCACGGATTGCCGGCACTTTAAACAGCCAGAGCTAAATCTCAGATGTGTTGGAGCCAGTTGTCTTCCTTACCTTCAGGGCTTGGCCACAGCCCATATTTCAACAGGATCATGCGCGACCACACAGGGCGCATTGTCCAAAGGTTTTTCGTCAATCACCAGATTGAATTGCTTCCCTGGCCGACTCGCTTCCGGAACTTTCGCCGATAGAAAACATGTGGTCCATGGTTGCTCAACAATTGACTCCAGATTACACCCCCAGCTGCCACACCAGATTAACTTTGGCAACGTGTGGAAGCTGCTTGGTCTGCTGTACCCCAAGAACACATCGAAAGTCTCTTTGAATCAATGCCGAGGCGTGTGGAAGCGGTGATCTCTAGAATGGCGGCTACTCTGGCTACTGATTCTGGCAGGAACCACACTTCACAGAAGTCTATAAATTTAATAATTTGATACTTGGTCAACATGTTATCTACAAAATAAATTTTGTTGTGCTATCTCTTGTCTTTCTTGGTGTTGCATTTACGGTGGCCAGCAGTGTATATATATGGGGAACCCAACTGCAAACTACTTTTCATAGTAATTCTTCAAGAATAATTTTATATATGGATGCAGATCCAATGTTAAGTTCCTTCTGCATCATTTGGTAGGTACACAGCGCGCGCGGTTACCATTTATTAACACTTTTCGTATGGCAGACACATTATCCGAGATTACTGCCAACAGCGGCCTTCCTGCGTGTTCTTCATCCTGAAGAGAATTGTGACCTCTTCAGTTTTTTAAAACCATTTTAATAAAGTAGCACGATATGGAGATTCATCTCCAAATGCTAATTGCAGCCACTGAACTCATTCGTCTTTATTCAATCCCGCTTTAAAATAATTGAAAATCATAGAACGATAATGTTCTCGAGTCAACTCCATTTTCTCTTCTGTCTAATATTTATTATGCTAAACAACTTGAAGTAAGTAAAAAAATCATCTGCTGTGTTAAAATACTTTGCATTTTCAAATTAAATGGTTAATTTTTTCTATAATTTCTCGTCAGCGCGCATCTCAAAAATTTCAGAGTTCCCCTCGTAAAATACTCATGAAATACTCAGCGAAATGGACAGGTAACATCTAGTATATCTATATCTATATATACATACATTGATCTGTACTGTCTAGCATTAGTTAAAATTATAACAGTTTAGTACATTATTAATGATTATATTCGTATACGCACGCTTTTTGAATTAGCAATCACAGAGGGAAGTGAGGAAAGAAATGTTCTAAATGATGTAACTCTTCATGGAAAAGTCATTCCTCGTTCTAAATTGAAATCGATAATGAACTTCTAGAAGATGACTAAAAAGAAAATTAAAATGAAGTTCAGACGTTGCGTGACCGGAAAAATCGAAATCTTGTCAGAATTCGGATGATATTCGAGCTTCAATAGCCTCATTACAAATGGAGAACAAATGTCGATTTTTTCCCCAATAAATTGGGGCGAAATTCGTGTTATTCACGCAGGGGAAATAATACATTGTTTTTTTCTTTTCAAGTTTTAAGTTAATGAAATATATTGCTTGTATCTTGACTGACATATATAGGAGTAAAGGCCAAACATTGCAGGGTTGTTGCTAGTTCGTTACATTTTTCATATCAGATTCTCTTTGTCGTAATTATAAAAATATTTCAATAATGTATGGAGATATTTACTTGGAATATATATGTACACTATTTGACAAAATGGAACAAGAATGTTATAAACTAATTATTTTAATATATTCATGATTCTAAATGTTTGATTAAATGACATTAAGTACAATTCCCAGTTTTCTTTATGAAAAAAATATGAATAACAATCATGACAGAGATTACATGATATTAAGAATATAGGACAAAGTCAACAAGTTTTCTCAATAAATTGTGGCAAGGTATGTACTATTTGCGTAGAATAAAAAAGGAAGGAAAGCATTTAGGAAGGATGGCATTTTTAACTAAGATCATATTTTACTATATTTCAAGTACTTGTGGCGGTCTCAACCAAAGAACCAAGTTCATGTTAAGGAGCTAATGACTTCCCAACGGTAATGTAGCTAGCTTAGCGTGGGAAGGTATCCAAGACAGGAAAATACCCATGCTTAAATTTTAGGGCAAGTTAACCTTTGACCTTCCTTTATCCAGGCGACAGAGAAGTGAACGGCGCATTTTCCATACCAATCTCCAGCTTGAAAGTTCACCGTACGAGGGGTGACAAGGACCAATAGCCGAATAAAAAATCTTATTGACGTCCAAACAGAATGATTCTGCATCTTGTATCTTTTGAAAGTGTGACACATTCCACTTTTAAAGAGACACGAAAAGGGGAAATCAAGAAGCTCCAACAAAAACTCCAAGAGACTTCCAGATTTTTTCTCAGCCTGGTTTCCAAATTGGCTTGAACGCTGTCATATCAACAGTGAACTCTCAAGGCTTCGGATAACGAGCCTTAACACCAGTAATCTGGCCTGAACAACTCCTCATCATACTCTTATACTCAAATGATTTACGAATTAAACTGTTGTGTTTTCCCTAAGATGAGACCTAATTTTATAGTAATTTTTGCTTCAAAGGAAATATATTAGGGCTTATTTCCATAGTAGAATTTTATTATTGGACATATCTTGTGTTTTATGCACATTAACCATTTTATTCGTGTTCAAGAATCATATTTATTTACATTTACATTCATGTAAATTCATTTACTCAAATACAGTATATCGTTTTCTGGAACATCGTCATAAACCTCATGACAATTCATATCACTGAAAAACGCCGACCATACACAGTGACATCTTAAAACTTCTTGAGGCCTTGAGCCGGGCCCCTAAGCAAGAGTACAGTTCATCTTCCATCCTTTTAAGTAGATAATATACAGCATACGTTGTCAAATAGTCATACAAACGGTTACTCTAAACAAAATACACGTGCGTAATTAGTGGTATACACAAGGTAGGTTTTGGGGGCTTACCCCTGTAGATCAACAATTTTTATTTTTGCGATAATGATTATGCCTTGGCGCTTTCTCTAATTCATGTGTTTTTTAAAATATATACCTTACCCCGCAAGAGAAGTATGTATATGCTACTGTGTCATTCGAAATCTCATAAACGTAAGCACAAACCGAATGCCACATTTCGACTAAATGAGCAATGATGGTGTATGGTGGTAAACATAGGCTTAGGCCAAAATCTTGCTACAGTTACCGATTGGCACATAGTTCGGAGAACATTTTAGGGAGTAACACACACACACATTTAACGATTAAAATTATTCTGATCATATAATCTTATTAAGGTCGAATCGAGAACGAGACAAGGTCCTCCTCCTCCAAGGCAGAGGCCCGTGTCCAGTTGGACCATGTGTAATGCTGTGATTTGTTCTCGTAATTTTCTGAGGTGCTGTTGCAAGAAGAATTTTGAATATCAACCCTGAGAACAAACAAACACTTCCTTCATTTATCAGCAAACCGCTCTCAGCTGATATCTTCTAACTCAGGAAATTATAGCTCCCGAGATATATCTACATTCACATTTCTTGGAATTCCCCTCGAGCACTAGCTGATTGAGGTTATATCGTACTCTGATGGCCATTTTCGAAGATCAAACCAGTTTTTTTTTCAGATAATCTAAGATTCTTTTTTTAAGAGACTTCCAGAGAGTTCCTTTTTATACTCAACAGAATAATTATTTCTTTTTGTATTTGAAGGAAGGAAGATTCGATCTGGGTATTTTCCGTTCCGAATGCAAGTACTTTATTGACCACACCAAAACGATCGTCATCACGTGATGTTTGATACTAGTTTATATAGATATCACAACACCACATATTCATCTGAGTTCCCACAGACATTTTGCGGTATGGGCCAACTGCACCTCGGTATGAGGCCTCGTCTTGTTCTCGACTTGTCCTCAATAAGTTCATGATCCGAAAAATTTTATAATCGTTACATTTTATTTCTGGGCTCATATTTTTGGGAAAACTGGAAATTTCGAACTAAATGCCAATTAACAACAGTAGTAAGACTGCATTATTATCATCATGTCCATCATATGTATCTAAGCCTAACACTATACATCATTATTACACATTTAGTCGAACGGAGGCAGTCGGTGTGTGTCTAGGTTTGTGAGATAGTGAATGACGTACCTTTATATTTGTTACAGTTTATCGTTCACATGAACATTTGCCAACATATGCTATTCATTGTCTTTACTTGAGGCCTCAATAAATCTTCACTGTGAGTTTCCGTATCTTAATCCTTAGAATTTATTATTCAATCTAGTATTAATGGTCAACACACGATTTATTGATTACCGAAAATTCTAATCAGTTTCGGTCGCGTCCTATAGTTAGCAAATGTGCCCTAGTGATGTATCTGAACCTCGATTAGTCATTTGGCAATGTCTGGCTCCTGTTTGGATGACAAACTTAACTAGGTATTATATTGAGAGAATACTGTCAGATCACACATTATTGCTTGGTCTTCGATTAGGTTTTATTTTCGGGTGAAACGCAACAGTTAAAAAAAAGAGCAACTGAATTTACTAAACATAAGAATAACAAGTAATAAAAAAATTTTTAACGTCAATTCCTACTTAGGTCAACGAAGAAAAATTTTCTTTTAGTTAATTAAATTTAATTCTTGAATTAATATTTGAAAAACTTTATCAACATTGTGTCATCCACTACAAGATAAAAAATAATATATTTGAATTTGAGTGGCGCCATCTGTTGCAGCTAGTTGCAACTTTAACAGAAATAATGCAGAATAGATTTAAAATTAAAAAAAAATAATGAATAAATATTAAAAAAAAACTGCATTAATATCAAGTGTTGTCCACTAAAAGTTTAAAAAATGTATTTGAACTTCAGTGGATGAATAAAAAGCATTTTATTAACGATTGAAAATTTGAACAAGATATATATATATAAATAAATAAATATATATGGGGAGAGAGTGAACTAATAGTAGGAATTGGAAGAAAAGAAATTCATACAATTTCGTCTCGTCTATGAAATTCTTTTTTAAAAAAGAAATACAGTCGTAGAATCAAACATGTGCGATAAAGAGTAAAACAGTTAACAGAAAAAAAAAAAAAAAAAAAAAAAAAAATGTTGAAAATGTAAAGGAACTAAACTGTCGGAAAATAAAAACCGCGTGAAACAATCGTGATCAACTAAAGCTGTGTAACTTATGTAATACAATATATAAAAATCTTTTTGTATAGTAATAAAGATAAAACAGGTTATAGACATTTTTCAAATACTACTATACTCGAGATTAAAATTAGAGTTTGGCGAAGAGTTATTGACATTTTTGTCTCTAAATTATATTATAGTTTGAATTCTGTAGGAAATTTTCGGAATAAATCTTTTATTTACTCTAAAAATGTTTCTTTGTAGAGAAGGAAATATATATAGACATAAATTTCTCACTTCCTTTGCAGCCAAATTTATATTTGCAATTTCATCTACAGCACATTTTTGAACATATTAACAATTCCTTTCTGAAGGATTTTCAAATTAGAGAGTAAAAGAAGTTGAAAAGAGTAATAAAATACAATAAAGAATTTTGTTACGGTTTTATTATTTTTTTTGCACCTTAAAATCCTTTAAGGCATCATCTTCTAGGACAGGGGTGCCCCCCTCCCAATTGACCTCGCGGGGCCCTTGGGGAAAACATTATAATCCTGCAAGCCACAAATAAAAATATATATCCTTATATTAGATCTGAACCTATAAAAACATTCATTGGAGTGAAAACTTAAAACAGAACGATCTATTATTATTGTTTCTATTTTTTTAAATTCCTACTATTAGCTCACACTCTCTATATATCTTGTTTAAATTTTCAATCGTTATAAAATACTTTTTATTCATCCACTCAAGTTCAAATACATTTTTTAAATTTGTAGTGGATGACACTTGATGTTACTAAAGTTTTTTTCAAATATTAACTCATTGATTAAATTTTATTGTTTTTTTTTTATTTTAAATTTATTCTGCGTTATTTTTCATGAAGTCAGAGCTAGCTGCAACAGATGGCGCCACCGAAGTAAGAAGTGACTTACATTTTTATAAAAAATTATTTGTTCATGTATACAGACGTGGATAATATACACATCGTAATTGATGTAACAGGTTTTTGTCCTATAAGTTTGAGCACGAATTATGTTTGGCAAATTTCCTTTTCGAAAAGAACTATTCGCAGGCGTAACTTGAAAAAAAAGTTACTGGAATCGAGCGTGATACTGAAGGGTATCGCTGCAATCCAATACTGCTCACTTCTCAGTATCTATAAAAACAGAAGCAGCGTGAGATTAAACAGAAACAATCATGGGATTTATTTGTTACAAAGCACTACACTAAAAACAAAAATATCGCACGAAATAATTGTATTTTGTAAAGTTGTAAAGAATTTCGAGGGCTGCCAAATTATTCAAGGCGGGCGGCCACATGCAGCCCATGGGCCGAGGTTGGCCACCCCTGTTTCAGGACATTAGATCGCCTGCTATATACGTTACATTTATTACCAACTTTAGAGTCATTGAGGATAGACTTCAACCACTGAAGTGGCCAGGACGAAACTTGGGCTCAATCCTACTCTCGATATTAAGCCACCACACCAGTGAGTGTTTATTTACGTCGCCTACATTAGGGCTTTGGTGACGAAACTCGTAATTTTCAGCCACGTTTAAGTGACTGTGACTTTCCCGCCAACTGAGCCGGCACCTCCTTTGGAAACTACAACAGGAGGACTTAGAGCCACAGAAGATTTAACGTGAATCAACTCCTCTGCACATCGAGTCTTCAGTGGCATAAGAGTTTGAATTCATGACACATCGACCTTGAATTTGTGACAGCGACCACAAGGATACAGTGGCCATCCACATCATGCAAGTGTGTGCATATATTAAATAGAAAAATAGTTTTTAAGTCAATTCCTACTTAGATCAATAACGAAAAATTTTATTTTAGCTACTTTTTATTAAATAGTTACAATTAATATAAATACGTATATACATAGGACAGAATCATAACATTCAGTGGTAATTAATTTTTTTAAATTATCATTAAAGTATCGTATTGTCCTTTTAATTTCAGTCCAACTGAATGCTTTAACACGTAAGAAATAAACCTTTTTAAATTTTGACACAAGTCGCCAAAAGGGTCGCTAAGTCGCCAAAGTGGCTGTATTTGTAATTCTTTAAATAATTAGTTTTAATCAATTAATTTTTATTAATTATAATTAAATTATTGTATTGCCATCCAAAATGAACCTGTATATAAAATTTCAGCTCAATTCAGCGCTTTAAAATGTATTTTATTAACGATTAAAAATTCCACCAAGATAAATAAATGAATATACAAATATATAAATAAATAAATATATAGACAGTGCGAGCTAATAGTAGGAATCGAAAAAGTAATTTTTCCAAACATTTCTTAAATGAAATTTAAATGTTTTACAACCTTGTTCTTCTCTTGGGATGTTATTAAAGCAAATAAGCGTTATTTTCAATATTAATCTACGAAATCTATTGTATTTTTAGAAGAAAAAACCCTTTTCACAGCATTTTATATTACTCACAAAGAATACTTACAAATAATCTATCCTGATTTTCTCAAAAGTATCACCATTAAAAGAAATAATACTTTTTAAAAATTATTCTCTTAAGAATAGTTCTTCTTCCAAATAAACACACTTCTGCGGTATTAATATTTTTCTTTTTTCGAAATGTATTCCCAATTTCAAGAATATTCACACCTCACATCCTGCTTAAAAAGTCCTTCGAGTAATAAAAAAAAACTCACTTATGCTACTTTACACAAATCCCATGCATAAATATGTAATGAATCGTCTTCTTTTTTTATGTAAGAATCTGTTTATCTCCGAGGGAAAAAAAAGCGTTTCTGCCTTCTGTATGCCAGTTATTACTCCCCCTAAAGACTTCATTGCGTGCCAGCGATGTTCTTTTTTGGCGACCGTAGGAAAAGAAATTCCCGGACTCGGTATCGTTTGAGGCCGATGCGGAACACGGTATAATTCGCGTAAATCGTGAGAGGAGTCGATAAAACGGGGAAACGAGAGTGAGACGACACGAAGTTGAGATCACGTAACAGACTATCTTCTAATCTTTGGGAAAAATAAAGTAAAAATGTTGCATTTGTACTTTACTTTTTGTTCTTTTTTTCCTACACGTGTTTGGGAAAAGTAATAAACTTGTTTTTTTTGAATATCGTTTCGCGAAAAATGAACAATATACGTGATTTAATTGCGTTGTTTTAAATTTAGGGTGGACTATTTAAGGATTTGTTTGATTTGTTGTATTTTTTTTTTGGAATGTATGTAGTTCAGTCCTTTTGCTTGTTGGAAAATACGCATAATACAATTTATTAGGTTTTGTAGCATTATAATTTTTCTTAAGCTAAACATGATCTGTTTTTAACATTAAGGTGAGTTGGAAATCTCTACACCGACAATGTTAAATTGGTGGTTTTCGATGTACCTTTTCTCCAAATATGTTATATGTACATGCTTGAAATTTTTCATGCAA
The DNA here is from genome assembly GCA_019973955.1 of Trichonephila inaurata madagascariensis. NCBI lineage: Eukaryota > Metazoa > Arthropoda > Arachnida > Araneae > Nephilidae > Trichonephila > Trichonephila inaurata. Next base: position 148,502 of record BMAV01010030.1, on the reverse strand, counting down.
TTAAAGTGTACATTTTTTGTTATACTGAACTGAGCAAATTTTGAATTTTTCCAATTTATAAAAAATTTTTATGAAACAAAGTGAAATTAGACCCGTTTTTCACATAAAAAATTCGTAAGAAATAAATTTTTGAATTTTTTACAAAAAGCTTATTTCAGTATATAATAGCCATCATTATAAATACATCATAAAAAACTTACATACCTGTGAACAGTAGTTTCTCAGAAAAGGTACATCGAACATCAAAAATTTACATTTTGTGATAAATTGATTTTAAGGATACAGTGATGCTTCTAATCGGCAAGGAAATAAAAAAATAAAAAGGCTCAATTTAAAATAAAAGATAAATGTGTTTTGGGTTATATCAGACGTTCAACTTTTAAGCAAAAACGAAGTACTTTGTTTACATTTTTTGCCATTCAAATGGGCGTGGCCCAGTTTCAACGATTATTTAAAAATAGGTTTTAAGGGCTTCTAAGTACCGTAGAGTTTAAAGTAGGGTATTTTTAGAAAGGTTAAAATCTATACAATTTAAAAATGTAAAAATCTCAAATTGTCAAAAGAAAAAAAAAATAAGATTTTAGCTTTCCAATACCCCTTAAAAACATTCTTAAAACAGGAATAATAAAGTAAAGGGAATTGCGAAGTACATTCAGGAGACAGTAAAATATTGATAAATAATATAAAATTTTCACTTTTGTAAGTTAAGTGTTTTATAAAAATACATGTATGTAACGTTTGTGAAATTTAATGGTGGATTCCTTTTCCATTTTGTTGGGTGGGTCTCTCTTATCCTCGAATTTCAGTCGGGAGTTCCGGCTCGTGGGAGGTGTGGTGTTTTTCTCACGGCCATCGGTTGTAGGGGTGATGTCAGATGAATATTTTTGGGGGGTGTACGTGTGAATACGAACTGTGTTATATTATCAACATAAAAAAGCCGATTTTACAGTTGCTTGGCGCGGAATCGTTACAACATCAAACATTTCTAGAACTTCTTTTCTATGGTTGAAAAAAGGAAGATTATTATCAAAAATAATTTTTGGGGTTTTATTGATCTCTTTTACATATCTGATGTTTATAAAAGAGCATTTAGAAAACATTCTCAAAAATAATTGATCTGCAGAGACAATTGTATGAAATTTAATAACCAAATAATGTCTTGTATTCATTCTAATTTAAAGAATATTTTTAAGTAATTAAAGCATAGTAATGATATAGAGTAGTATTTTTTATATGCAAACAATATTAAGACCTTTTTACAGTTGAAAAATTGTAAGAGCTTTACCGATAACTTCGCAAAAAATGCAAGCATGTGTTTTTAGAAATGTTATAACGATTTTTTTAGTCCCGAAGTAAATACTGATTTGATAAGAGGAACTTATCACGTTTCAAATACATTACCCAACATTTTTACACCATAGAAGTGTTTCGGAATATTCCGAAAGAATTTTCAAGTTCTACAAACATTTGAAATGTTTTAAAAAGTATCATATATATTTTTGTGCAAAATTCAGAGAATTGTGTGAAAGTGTGAAAAAGTGTTGAAAAACTAAGGTACCAATTATGTTACCAAAGAATTATGCATGTACTCAAAGAGTAAAATACGCAAACGTTCACGTGAGTGTATGCGAAGTCGTGAATGTTGAGAAATATTAATGCACTACCTCGATTTGCGAGCTCGGAATCCCCCATAACATCCACCGCGTTACTCCCGAGATTTGGGTAAATTTTATAAGGTATGATGTAAAATGAGTAGTCACGAACAACTTATGAATGATGAATAAAAGGGATTGTGGCTACAAAGCTCATTGTGTGACGGGTTCTATTCACGGTCCTTCTGTTAATCTTCTTGGGGAAATTCATCTTTTTCCGTTTGAGTTTAAAACCGCCTTCCTTAGAGAGAACTTAGTTTTATGCTATTTAAACCCTGACAATGAGTGTGTTAGTTAGTACTTACACTGTTATTCAGGTGAGCTGAAAGAATTGCCTTTCGGTAACGCGAAAGTAAGAAAGGCAGTTTTGAATTGAACTATAGTCAGTCTAGAAGAGATCCAACAAACGCTACTTATCGGATCAAAAGCAGATAAGTGTTTAATGAATTGTCTTATAAGCTTAAGTTAGGAAACTAAATTCAACTGATCAACTGATTAGTCTAAAACAAAAGTAGTTATTTTTATGACAATGTCTGATTATTCCGTGACCCAAACTACATATGCAACCTCTGGATAGCGACTAATGCAACACTCGGTATCGCGTGCCATTTGTGGAAACAGTTTTAGGACACTGGTCCTATATCGACAAGACCAGGACAAGATCGACCGAGATCCACAATGATGAATAAGGATCTTCATTTGACACTTTCCTTGCTGCGACACAGGACAGCTGCAGTTTCACAACTCTCACTTGAATAGTATGTTGTTACTGAAACTGGAGTTTCATGGTCTGTAGATGACCGAACGTTTCATGAAAGAGAGCATTATTCCAGAAAACTTGTTGTTTGCACCCCGCTCACTGCAGCACACAAGAAGACGTATTTAGTACGGTGCAGATCATAGTGGACCTCGGTTTATAGATGAACCGAGATTCAAACCTGGACACTGATTTGCGGTATACCTGTTTTTGGAGAGAAGCCTAGAACACACGATACCATCCATCTCTCATTAGTAAAAAGGATAATTATGGTGTAGATATGCAATGGTTTGGGCAGACATTATACTGGATGGTCGTATACCCCTGCATCTATTTAAAAAAGGTTCCTTGATTGCTATAATGTATAGAGTGGGAATCTAAGAGCATTATGTTTGTGTTTTCTGGAGTATAATTTGAGTAATGTGCTCCAGAACGTTTGTACTGTGTTCCTCTACACGGCTAACGCTACATACATCTCATCAGCGATTACCTAGAAAGTGAATATATTCGGCACATGGATTGATCAGTCAGATATCCTGACCTTAACTCTACAGAGAATGTCTAGGACGTCATTCAATTCCTGGAGAAATACTGTTTAGCTGCAAGAGGGGGATGAACAGCCCACTGGCGTAGTTAGCCCTGAGTGGGCCCTGCATCAAAATTCTTTGGAATTCACTTAACATTTTACGAGTTTTTAGTTATGGAATTTGGGGTCCCTGAAGCGTGGGGGCCCCGTATCATTGATACGGTTGATACGGCGGTAGCTACGCCCCTGGAACAGCCACAAGTACTCAACTGCCTCCAGTTCAGTATGTCGTCACTGTGGGTTTCTGAACATGAGAAGGGACCTTACCCATTATTTTTCACTTATTCCACCTCATACCATTCTTCCACAAAGAGTTTTAATCATTATTATGCGCTCATAAATGGATTTTTAAATAGCACTCCTTCCCTGTTATAAATTCATGCTCGTATTAAATTTCCTCAAAAAAAAAATGTCCATTAGAAGCTCGGGATAATGTGCTCACGTGTGTAATTTAAAAGCTTGCTACGTATGAAATATATTTCCTATAATACTTAAAATGGAATTAAAACTTTTAAATTCATTTAATGTGTAAAAACTTATTTCTATGTTGCAAAATGATCATAACAGGCTTTTCCTATTTCTTAATTTTAAGGATAACATATGTGGCACTTATGTGGCATTTCGTAGAATTATATTCAACTAAAGTATGATTAAAACTCATATCTTAGCATTTTAAATACACTAATAATAATAATTAAAATCTTAAGTAATATTCCCAAATAAGTATTCTGCAATGTTATTTTTAAATAATGTATTTTTGTACACACATTTTAACTAGAAAACAGGAAACAGTTAATACTAGATTGTAAACAATTAGATGTTCAATGTTTGGCTAAATAAAACAACTAAATTTTTATTACCAACAGCAAATAATTGTCTCATTTGCTGTACTTTTAACTCTCCTCAAGAAACAACTGTATGTGTTCCAAAGCACTTCATTTTTAGCCCAATTAAATCTGTAAACAGTATTTACTTCGCAAACTTAAAAGCCCCTCGTATATTCTAAAAGCCTTTTACGCATGCATAACAAAAACGTACTCACGTTCTGCTGTCTCAATTGAGAACGACATGAAAAACGACCTGTCCCGAACAACCATTTTAACTGCATCACTTTAACTGAGTAACTGAAGCGATATGCAATTTGAAACATTTCATCGTCGCCTACAAAATAAAAGCCTTTCAATTGAGAAGAGCAACCATTTTTATTTCCTAGCAACTCATGATGAATTGCATGTCATCATCATATGCTTCTAAGTGAAATTTGCCCCTCGTTGAGCCTTATTCTCAATTAATAAATGGCTCCGCCGATTCTTCTCTCACGGGAATGGCAACAGTAAAATCTTTTCTTTTTCTCGGAAATTGTTCTCGGGTATTCCGTGGGGGAAAACATGCGGAGGTTTTCTTTGTTTCGAAAGAGCAGGTGATTGGCCGAATATTCGATTGCATTGGAACACGCAAGAAGTAAAAAAAAAGGAGGCATGTTACTCAACTCAACGGATCAATTATCAGTCACGTTTTTGCTTCGATATTTACTTTATCCATGCAAAAAAGTGAGAATGATCACGAAAGTATAATAACTCTCCAAGAAATGGAAAAAAATGAATAAAAAAAGAACTAAAAAAAGATTTATAAATTTAGATAAAAATAAAATAGACTTTTACAGAAATGAAATGTGTCCTTAAATATTTTCTGCATAGGGCAAATATTAATTAAGGTATCCGAATACATTCGGTATACTTTTTTGAAAATAGCATACTAAAACATTATAAATACTTTTTTAGGAATCAAATACCACTAAATATTAACACTTAATCATAAATATTTAAAATAATTTATCTAAATTTTATAAAAATCTCAATTTTAAGTGAAATTTTAGCATTTTTAAAAAAATTCCTTAAGGTATTCCCCCGAACACGTTCAGAATACTTTTTTAGAAAAATTTTGCATATTTAAACATTATGAATGCTTTTTAAGGAACCAATACCAATAAACACTAATATTTAACCAGCAATATTTTTTAAAAAAATTATCTAAATTTTACAAAAATCTTAATTATAAGAGAAACTTCAGAATAATTTTTGAAAACTTCAAAGCAGTTCGCGAGTATTAAACTTGTATCAGTAAAAGTATTGCTGAAACAAAGTAGATGCATTTATCAAGAAAATTTACTAAAATTTTTATGTTTTATTACAATTTGAAAATTTTAGTGCTGAATGAGTAAACATTAAAAGAAATGTGACATTCTTTATGAGACCATTATTTAAATAACAGGCCATAACTCCAAAAACAATAAGAAATATTTTAGTTCATTCTCTAAAAAATAATATAAATCTCCGGCTGAAAAAGTTTGATAGAAGTACATTTATAACATTTTGAGTTATCAGACTCGCCATGATAGATTTCGAACAATTTAAATGCCAACTTCTGGTTTATGTAATTTTATAAAATTGATTGTTACTTGGCCTCTAGGTAACGTAGAAATAAAACAAAGTATGCTTTTTAAACACCAAAAGATCGCTTTATTCAATAAAATAAAAAAACAAAAATATCTGTTTTGACCGAATTTTGTCATTTTCAACGTGTTCGGATACTTTAAAGTTAGAGAAAAAAGTAATGAACTCATATCAGTAACAGCGTCAATAAAATAAACTTCGCACATACATCTGAGGAATGTACTATAATTTTAACGTTTTATTAAAATAAACAAATTTTTTGAGTTGATCGAATAGATGTTACACGAAATTTATGAGGTTATTATTAAAATAACAGGTCATAACTCGAAAAATATTCATACAGTAAAGTGGTGTTACTCAAACTGTGGGGCACCCCCTCCTAGGGGGGGTGATAACCCTACAAGGGGGGGGGGGGCGGGACCATCAAAAGGCCAAAACAATATTAAAAAAAAATAAAAAAAAGTATTAATTTACTGAAAAAAAGCAAAACAAAATACATTCATCATTTACACTGATCTGAAATGGCACGTATCCGAAGGACAGAACCGGCGACTTATGGATTCGGAAGCATGTAACATACCACTTGTGATCACTTCTGTCCGGAAGCTGTTACTGGCTTATGTAGATACCACCTCTACAGATCTAATACACTTATAAATGTATCAGTACTGCGCATATGCATTTCATAATTAATTTAACACTACTAAGTTAAGAACAAGTTTAATAATAACTTGTGACCCCATGGACATGTCATAAAATTATGTACAAAATTTAATATTTATCTTGAACATTTGTCGGCTTATAATTAAAGTCGTATTGTAGTTTTACGTCAAAATATATTATTATTGAATTCAATTCAATACTTGGTTATTGTATGGAGGTGAGTGGGTGGGGGGTGATGACAAATATGATTGAAAATTGGGTCGCAAGAATAGAAAGTTTGAGAAGCACTACACAGTAAAGATTATTTTAGTATATTCCCTAAGAAAATAATATTAATATCGGGTTCAGAAAGTTTCACAGAAATACTTTAATAATATTTTGAAATTATCTGACTCACCATGATAAACTTCTGACAGATTAAAAAAGCCCACTTCTGTTTTTTTTTTTTAATTTTATGTAATATATTGTAACTCGGTCTCTCTGTAACGCATTAACAAAATACCGTGTTTTTTGTAAAGCCAAAAGATTGCTCTATACAATAACATAATATCCAAAAAATGTGTATTTGCACCCAAATTGATCATTTCAACTTGTTTAGATACCTTATTAGTCAATTACTCATAATATCCTTCGTAGTTATGTGTATATTCTCTTGATTTATGTTATATATGTTACTATAAATAGCCGAAATCCGTCTTTATGTGAGCGTAATTATTTAGCAAAAATGCCAAATATTTACGTGCAACTGTAATTCCGCATTCTTACTAGTAACATCTGGTTATCATTACGGAGAACAGGAAAAATTTTAATTCGTGTGTTTCTCCAAACCACTATAGTTATAACTAATTGTCTCTAATAAGAATGCAGAAATACGTATGCTCGTAGATACTTCGCATTTTAACTAGTAAATATTAGTCAAAACGGATTTCGACTATTTATATAAACATATTGTTATGTAGATCGGGGTTCGAGGATTTCATGCTATATGTCTCAAAGAGCAAGACAGCTCTTCGGGAGCGATGAAAATTTATTGTAGAAAAACAATCCTTGAAATACAGGATAAAGCACCAAAATTCGCTTAATAAATCCCACAAGATCTTCACACCTCCTACAGTGCTCATACATAGCTATTAGTGTCTGAAAATACAAATACGGGATGTTTAAGATTATTCGCAAGCACTCCCTCGAATGAAGCAACTAATGGCTAGTCGAATCTTCAAGCGTCAAAACAATACTAACTCAGTTTCGGCGAGCGACTCCCTATTTATAGGCCGTACGGATTTTTAGTGAAAGATCTGCTTGTGTCATAGATCGTGATATTAATAGATTTCTCCAGTAACTTCCAGAATCATCCATATGGTCGCTAAAAAGGATGCTAACTTGAGTCTACCGCAAACATTTCGCCAAGTTTTCATTGAATCGCCTTTATAATCTAAGGAACGGCGTTTCTTGCGAATATTGCAATTTTAGCGACAAATAAATACAACAAAGGGTAATAGTAACGTATTACACATTTAGATATAAATTATTTACACTATTTTAAGCATTCCTTACACAAAATTCGTAACAATAGATAACATATACGAATGTTTTTTTGGAGTTATCAAATCCAGAAATTATTATTGAATGTGAATTGAGCTTTAAAGTTTCTAAAGCAAAAATATGCGAGTAATGTACCAAGAGTTTTTTTTTTTAAATAAAGTTCTGTAACAGGTGCAATTTTTTGCTACAGAATATTTGTTTACATATATTATTACATTATTACATATTACATTATTACATTATTACATACTTTCATTGTTCTCAATAATTTTTCTGTTGTTAAGTATTATTGATATGTTTAAGGAACAACATCAGAGTGTAATAATATAATCGGATATATACTAACACTCTTTTAATAACTTTAATTATAAAATAATTTAAATAGATAAAGTATCATTTTTCTTTTTGAATTATAGTCTCACCACAATATGAACTACATATAAAAATTTGCAAGTACAAATATTGAAATCTTTTATTACGACAACTTATTAAAAAAGAAAATTTATACTTCTTTTTCGTTTTTATCTGAGGCTGATGATGATTTTTATTAAATATTAAAATTTGAGTTGCAGTTTTAAAACTCTTAACTCATAAAAGAATTTACTAGCCTACTTTTACTAGCCATAAAACACGAGATAAAACTCTATTTTACAGTCATTACTATAATCAAAATGAAATTATTTATTGTTGCTTAGTATATAAAAATGATCTCACGTCTATATAAATGAAATAAAATTTAATAGTTTGTTTCGTAACCGATTAGGTTTATATAGAATGGAAAAAAAGAACTCAATTCGTATAATTTTTTCCTGCTTTGAGTAAAAATGTATCACATGCCATACACATACAAAATCAAAAACCCCATGTATTCTAATATTTAAATATTGATTATTCTCCAGAGCAAATGTATAATATACTGAATAAAAGTCCAAATTTTGACTATTTAGTATTAGATTCCCTTTTGGAGTTAAAATAATCTTTGAAAAGATTTTGAAATTCAACTAGACTTTATAAAATTTTGCAGCAATTTTCTTTAAAATATAATAAATGTACCATAAATTATGATAATGTTATTCAGTAGAGAAAGATAAAATGCATAAAAGTATGGAGGAAAAAAAATGACTTCAGAGACTTTTTATGAGCTCGTAAAGAGAACCCATCTAAACGTTCCTAATCTCTTGTGACTTTTACATACTTCTTGCAATAAAAACTAGTTTCACACAAATCGATAGTAATTAATACATTCATTTAAGGTCTATAGCTGAATATGTGAATATTAAAGTAGGAACAATATCAGGTTATACCTGTGAATTACTGGTTATTATTCCGTGAACTATAATTTTTATAAAAATTCTTTCGCCTTTCAAACAATTCTGTTATACAGAAGTGGGGAAATGTTCAGTATAGATGGGTTTAATGGGTTCCCAGTATGTCATGGGTTTTTATTAAGCGCCCGTAAATCGTTCCATATATGAACCAATCTCTGTTTTATTTGTAGGCATTTGTCCATTGATCTATTTTAGAAGTATTTGTTACACACATTATTTATCGGGAAACATTATTTACAGAAAAAAAATGGAAAGAAGTACTTGTTCTTAAAGAAAACTCAAGATTTCTTTTTCTAACAAAGACGATCACTTCACTTAAACTGGAATACAACGGGCAGACCGTAAATACTAAGCGTACATCACTAGAATCACTAGTATGGTACTCGCTCAGTATGTCATAGCGCATGTAATACGCATACGTCCTTCCGAACCTAACAATAATTGGTCTTTTGATTGATCTTTCGGAAGTGGCGTAACGGAGAATATTAGGGTCCTCTTGAAAAGTCAGGTTTTGGGCCTTAAACTGGATCTTACAAAGGATTATAAAACCATAACATAACATAGGCTTCGGGCCTTTTAGACACCGTGAGGGTTGCGGGGGTGTACGTTACGCCACTGTCTTTCGGTCTGTTCTGCCTGCTTGTCCCTCTGATGTCCGTATACACGGTAAGGACAAAAAGTCCCCGGATAAGTCAATAACAAATTTTTAAAAAAATTAAACAATAATTTAATCTTATTGACCTCCAAAGTACTGTCCTCTTGCATCCAGACACTTGTTACAGCTTTAGTATAACGGTTTCAAATACTCCTGGAATCTATTTTTTGAGAGGACCTACAGCTCATTTAGCATTCGCATTCCTTCGTCGCATTTTGGATCATCTCATTTGAATTCACAAAGCGATGTCTCTTAAATTTCATTTTTAGCCTTGGAAACAGGTACAACTCTCTGGAACTGGAATAATTTCCGTATGCGTTCTTCAGCATCTTGAGCGGCTCCGGGGATTTCTCGAGCCAAACACTGAATTTGATGTTTGCACGCTGCTCCAAAGACGACATTGCATACTCCGATGAATGATGCCAACAGCAGGCCAATACAGGAAAAGAATTCCCGATGGCTGTGTGTTTTCCTTATTAGTTCTGCCATCCCCAGAAATAGATATTTCTCCTCTAACGAACACCTGCGTGAAGGTAGGGGACCAATCCGGAAACTTTTTGACTGTAGTAGTATACAACCAAGGGACTGCCAAACATCCAGTAATGGTTTTTGAAACGATTAACGATTCATTACAGAATGATATCAAAATCATCATCCAAGGAGTATGGATTAAAAAAAAATTGTGAAGGTATTTATATTCTGATACGAAGCAAAAAATATTTCAAGATATTTGGCAGGGAAGGAAATGCAATTGACTTGGAACGTCACATCCAAATGACGGAATGCATTTAGGGAAAAAAAAATCACGCCCACATGTATAGAATAAGTTACAGTAAAACGTCGTTTATACGAATCAATTGGGACCGGACACCGTTCGGATACGTGATTGTTCGGATAACCGAAAACCGAATGCAATCCATGCAGTATATGAAACCGGACACTATACGAATATTGAAAATCATCATATGCAAGAAACGTGCTAGCAGAAAAAGTAAAATAGGTGCAAAATGTCGCAATTTTACCTTTATTGTGTAAAATAAACACTTATTTTTCGCTCTACCGTTGTGCACCTACGTTTTTTCGCTGCAAGGTCTCTGATTCTCTGGAGCAGCAGTAGTTGAGTAGGACACAAGTTTGACGCAAAATTTAAAATGGTTTCTCGGCTTTTTTTTATCTCAGAAATTGTTGATTTTTCTACCTTATAAAACTGTGCTAGAGACGATCCCCTTTGCGAGACGGTTCAATATTTCAAGTTTTGTCTCTATGTTCAAGATGTTGCGCTTACGTTTTGAATTCGAAGCCATAACAGTTCACAACTCAACAAAAGAGCACGTATACACCCCGTCACTTGGAAGCAAATTGATCTAATATTCCGCGCAGATGTTAACCAAATTATACAACTGAAATTCCCCAAATATCCCAAACCTTGAGTTTTCCCGTCATTTAGGGACTCATGCGAAATAACTGTTGAGCATTGCACTTTTCGAAAACGTGTTCATATACAGTTGAAGCAAAACCTTCCTTTTTTGTTTTGTCTAGGCTGGGGCCCGGCGCGCACGCTATTCATTTATTGCTTTGATCAGTGTAATCACTATTTTTTTTATTTCAGAATAAAAACTAGATTTCGAAATGAGAAGTTGATACTATTGATTTTTTTTTCACAGTACATGTAGTTGAAAAAAAGAAAAACTGCTTCTGATATTTGACGCTCCGGATAATTGACGTTCTACTGTATTAAAAATATAATAAGATAACAAGTGGCAACAATATTCTGTTATACATGGAAATTAATCATGTTTCATCAGCCAGACGTGTAACTCATTATGAAAGCCACCGTAATAAAACGGAAAACATTGTTGTATACAAACGTTTGTTATATAATTTGACGTGGAATGAAATGAATTTTCTTAAGAAATAACTTAAAATGAAGCAAAATATATATTTTCTTACATAACCTGATATAAAACAAAATAATATGTCAGGCAATTTTGTATGAAATATAATATCTTTGATTTGTGACATCATATCCTTCGAAGTGAATGAATTGTGTAATTGCCAGATGAAAGAAGTTGCCAAAAGAAATTGAGAAAAGTCCTTTCACATGAAAAGTTACTCATGAGTATTCTACTAGTAATAAGTTCCGGTAAGTAATAGAAGTACTTTAGTAGTTTCGAATGAAATATAATGTAATTGAATGTAGATCCATTAGAGTTAATGAATTGTACTACAGTTACAAAATGATAAGAAATAACGACTAAAGAAATGTAAGACGAAACTTTTTATTTAAGGAAGTTACCTATAGATTTTCTACAAGCAATAATAATTTTTGTATGGTATTAACACAAAATGAAGCAACTGAATAAAAAAACTTGTCTCGTCTGTGAGAATCCATTTTTGTTTTTTTTTTTTGAAGAATATGGACGTTAGAAATTAAATATGTTCGTTAAAGAGTAAAAATAATAGAGCACAGAAATCGGAAGAGTTTGTAGGAAATGTAAAGGCTCTTAATTGTCAGAAATAGAAGCCCAAAACTTTTTTCAGAAATCATACTAAATAAAACTTTAAGTTATATAATGTACTTTACAAACAATTTTTGCTTAGAAAAAAGAATGAAACAGGCCTTTGACCTTTCTCAAATCTGGCTAGACTCTGAAAATTAAATTACCGAAAAAGCATTGACATTTTTGAGCTAAATTACGTTACTCCTTTTTTTGTATTTTTTAATTCCCAAAATATAAACTTTTTTTTAATCTAAAAATGTTTTTAGAAGGAAATTTATAGATATAAGTTTGTTCTACACTAATAAAACTATTTTTTTCCCTAAATTAAGCAGTGGCGTAACGTACATCACCGTAACGGTTCTAGAGGGCCCAAATC
>BMAV01010030.1:111656-130989 GCA_019973955.1 Trichonephila inaurata madagascariensis | reverse complement strand
ATGATAAACAAACACTCGTGGAAACGTTTAAGATACATTTTTATGATTATTTAAATCATATTTTTGTAATTATATTTCCTAAAACAATGATGCTTTTCCCATTTCAGAAATTCTTATTGAACTGTGCTTCAAAAATTATATTTTTCTAACAGCCATGCTTCATTTTATAAATATAAAATATTAATAAACATTCTAATGTTCAGCATCGTTTAAAACTGGCACTCAAACTTTCAAAAACTTATTAGTTTGACTTTTAATATTACCTACTTCCCTGATAGAGCTGTGGAAATGAATAAAATGAGTTTTAAGTTATAACAAAATGAAATAAATAGCGAGTACGATAAAATTCATTGAAATATTGATATTATGGCAAGCAGCAGACTTTGTCAAAATAAATAAGTTTTATCTTAGTATTCCTTTTAGTTTGACTACGTTGAAAATTAGAGCCTTAAAACTATGCTTAACACAACAATAAACAGTGTCTGAGTAAGGCACGTGTGAGGCATTAAACTGTTCTTTTTCATGGAACCGACAATAGATCTGTCAAGACTTAAGGTATAGTATTTTTAACGTGGGGAATGAAATGAAACTGGCTTTTAGAAAGTTTTATTTGTAATAAAGATATAAAAGAAAACATAGGGATGTCACTAATTCAAGATTTGAAAGTATGACTACACTTTCAAAAATTAATTAAAAATAAACAAAGATTTTCATTTACGGTTTTTTTTATGTTTCATAAAGAAGAGATTTAAGTTTCTGTTTAATGAAATGCAAACGGGATGGCGCAGTATCTTCGTTTTATATACTCTAGTTTCAAAATGGTTTCACCGCAAGAACAAGCGTAAGTTGCAGCATGGTTTATCGAATTTAAATTTGCAACACATGCACAGCGTAAATGTGGCACCACCACACTAGAGACCGGAAGTGAGAAAAAGTTCCTCGAGCGATGGGTAAGAAGAGAAAGTACAATACCGTGGTCACTCAGAACTCTAGACATTGGACTTCTTCATTTCGGGATGGGTAAAAAAAATCATTGTTTACCAATCTTGAATTAGTGACACTGATGACATGAAAAGAATTACAGTGGACATGTTGTTGTTGCTTATGTCACCTGATCGACAGCAACATCAGATCAAAGTCCACGAAATTCACAGAGGTGAAGGGCTAGATTTTTATGCCTGTCTTTAGCCTTAAGCCTTGAGCACCATACAGGTGACAGTACGATTTTTATCGGTTCCCCCCAATTTTGAGAAAAAACACCGTGGGGTAAAAGGGGTCAGGGGCCTTCCATCTCTTATCCTCATCCACCAATCTCACGAGAGGGCTTGCGGCTCGACGGCTATTTAGAGTATCCCCCTGCCGCCAAGGCACTATATATTTACAAACATCCATGCCTTCTCCGGGATTCGAACCCAGGTCCTACGGCACCGCAGTCAACGTCACTATTCACTATACCCGATGGACATTCACACTGCTGATCTTACAGTGTTTCATAGAACATGGCTAGAAATCTCATATGGACTCGATGTGTGGCACGCAACTAATAAAGCGCACGGTACAATAAAGCATTTTAAGAAAAAAAAATATAAAATTTTTTTTATTGAAAAAAAAAAAAAAAAAAAAACTGCAAGTGATACTTGTTGATACTAATGCCACATGATTGATGTTCACGAAATTCATCCTGCCAAAGTGCTAGATTGCACGCCTGTCGTTAGCCGTAGTCTTGAGCGCCATGCACAGGTAACAGTACGTTTTGGCTCTTTCCATCCCAATTTTGTGAGAGAACACCCTGGTGACGGTCAAGGGCTTCCCACCTCTCTTCTCCTTTCATCAACCTCTCGAGAGGTCATGCGGCTCTACGGCTATTTAGAGTACCCTCATACCCCCATGCCACCAAGGCACTATACATTTACAAACATCCATGTCTTCTCCGGGATTCGAACCCCTGTCCTACGTCACAGCAGTCAGCGTCGCTAACCGCTATACCGGATGGGCGGCTGTGAATACCTTTATTTGTTTTTTGTAATTCATATTTGAGAGTGTAGTTATACTTTTTGGACACGCGATATATAAAATTAAAATTAGAGTTAATATTAAGTGTTAGAGATAGATAATTACACCACGCACTAGCATAATTAAAATTTATATTGTAATACTTGATAAAAACGATGTGTGAAAAAACAATTACTTTCGAATTCAGTGAGAAAAAAATATCAAACATAAAAAACACGCATTGACAAATATAGTCAATTTATGTAATGACAGTAGAGAGAGTTGAACTAATGACACTAAATTAGGGTAGTTAATAATTATCCGTGTTTCGGAACCATAATTCATTACACTGAGGTTTAATCAGATGTTAGCATCATTATGCTTGTTGAGGTTTTCGGAGTACTAATTAAGTTTCGAACTTATCTAGTAAACATTTATTTCTGTAGTTAAAATTGGTAATTAGTGTCGGAGAGCATGTTTTTTCATTGGTATTTTAAATACAAGGTATCGTATGATACGAATTTTTTAATTTTTTTTCGAACTAAGAAGTAATTTAAAAAGAACATTCAAAAAATGTTTTCAATAATAATTGAAACAGAAGAGAGAATTAAAAAATATACAGATAAGAATCAACGCAATCAATTTTTTTCTTTGCAAAGCAAATTATCAGAAATTATGAATCTGAGAGAAGCTTTATCATTTTTTTAAGTCTTTGTTGAAAACACGCATTGAAAGACATTGACACCTAAAAAAATTCCATTTCCTTAAAACAAATAATTGCAATTCTAAATAAACTTAAAAACTAAGTCTTTTTCATCGTTTCAATTTACACATTGGAATTCGATCTTGATAAAATTAAAAAAAAAAAAAAATAGTTTGGATTTTATAACGAAAAGAAGCAAGTTTACACCTCTTGATAATTAAGAAAAACAAATTTTCTTATGTATTTAATTATACATATAAATATAATGTGATACATACAAAAAACATTACAATATTATAGTCATAAAATTTATATTTGATGAATGTAATAAAAATATTTTGTGTGTTTTCTTGAGTAAGCAAATTGAAGGAAAGAAGAAATAATTTGAAAAGCACTTGATAAAAATGGCAGTCTTAATATTGCGCTTTAAAAATTAAAACCAATTGAAGCCCCCAAAATATCCTTAACCAATTTTTAACTTTTAAAGTTTTTAAACCAATTTTTTGGAATGCTTTTCTTTTACATAACAACTAATACATCAGCTAGCCTGCTAATTTGGTTCTAAAAACAAAACCTTTTAGACACATGTGTTATTAGTTTTAATAGATACTTTCTCATTTTCCTCATTTGATTCTCTCAATAACGTGATCAGTTTTGTATTGTCTGCTTGAATAATTTGTAAAAGAAGCATTTACTGTTGATTTTATTGTTTTCTTTGATTTTTAGGTGGTTTTAGCTTCAGTAACAGAATAAATGAGCCTGACACCCACCCACACAAATACTAAGAGATTCCTAAGTCCCAATATACGTGAAATTATTCCAAAATACATTTCTCCTCTTCTATTATTGCAAAACATCCTACACTTATATAAAAGAGAGGCTTTTAGTCATGATCAAATGCAAATTTATTTTAAGATATAGAAGAGAGAAAAATTTACATACAAATCAAATTTACCTTGTGAGTTTAAATCGTTTGTAAAAGTAGTAAATATTGTAAAAAATATAAAAATTGCATGAAATAAATATGAAAATTAAGCAAAATAAAATATATATATGTATAAACTGTACGAAATAAATGAAAAATTTGCCTGAAAAACGTGTAAAAATTATTAAAAAATATACAAAATAAACATGAAAATTGTTTGAACCATTAATTCAATATTTAAATAAAAAAATATGAAAAGAGCCGGAAGTTTTAAATAAAGAAAAGGGAACTTTCAAGAGACAGAGAAAGTTCAGATTAAATGTTAAGTGGGAGGAGGTAAAGAGCAAGAGGAGGCGTATTATTTGATCTTTTCGTAGGTGGAATTTATAACGCAGGTCTACAAAAAATACTATTGTTACGCTGTGGGTGTTCGATTTTATGCAAATCAGTCGCAAAGAACAAGACAGTACTTCAGGAGTGATGCAAATTTATTGTCAAAAAACAATCCTTGAAATACAGGATTCAACAGCAATATTCGCAAAATGAATCTCAGAAGATCTTCACACCTTCAACAGCACTCAGATACAACTATTAGTGCCTAAAATTTAAGTATGTAAAAGATAATTCACAAGCACTGCTCGTCCTACTCAAAAGACAAGCCTTCCCGGTCAAGACAAAACTAGTAATCGACAATTAAAACAAGACTGACGCAGTTTCGGCAAGCGTCTCCCTATTTATAGCCATCAAGGATCCTTCGAGAAAGATCCGCTTGCTTCATAGATCGCGAAAGGAGTGAATTTCTCCACTAATTTCCAGAAGAATTCATAGGGTCACAAACCCGCAAAAATGGTCTCCAACATGGTCGCCAATTCGCCAACTTGGGAATGAAAAATGTGATGCCAGCTTGGCTCTATCGCCAAATTCTCATTGAATCGTCTTTATAATGTAAAGACTTGCTTGCGAATATTAGAATTTTAACATAAAATAAATATAACATAGAGTAATATAAACGTATTACACATCCAAATACAAATTATTTACACTATTTTACACAAAATTTGTAACACTTTTAAAAACTGTCCGTTTTGATAACTCATTTTCATGTTATTTTAAGTAGTAATTCCAAAGATGAAATCATTTTTTTTTATTTATCAAATAAGGTTTTTTGCAAAACGAATTTATATTTTGTTAGAAATAACTAAAATTAAAATAATTAGACATTTTTATTTTATTTTATCGTTACCTTTTAAACACCCCTTTTACAACCATAAAATAGATTTGCCATGATTTAAAGGCTTAATAAATTAATGAAAACAGGTTACAAATTCACGCATACAATATTGATGTCTTTTTCTCACAAAACTTTTTTTCCCGCTATTTTTCGTGTGAACCCGCTATAGTCCATCTTTAACATCTAGCAGTAAATTATCATGAAATCAGCATGATTATGCGATATCGCCGTTACTTTTCGTTTATGCCTTTGGGAAATATTTCACTTTGTTCCTACCTGACTGCACTTAAATTTTTAGAGAAATAATTAAGTTCAAATAGAGAAGATGAACTTTTAAGTTCATATTATACCCTAATATCTTGAAATTTTCTAACATGTTTTCTACCGCAGATTTGAAGTTTAAATCTCTTTGGTTTCCAAGAAAGCTGATTGCAATTATTACTTAAAAAGATTTTTAAGCTTTTTTCTTGTTTCTTTCCACTATGAATTCAAGAATTTATTTTATCAGTTTTCGGGTGTTAGGTTCTACCAATTCCTTTTTCCACATCTTCGGATTTGCTTCGAATGAACTCGGGAATTTTCAACAAAGGTATTTTGAACAGGTACAAGTCAAATGTGAGTTTGAAAAATCAAAGGTGAACGGGTGATTGCATTGACTCAAACTTGAGATCGGTCAAGAAAGCATTTTGTATCATGATTAAAAAGAAGTATAAGAAATTAATAACAGAGTCATAAAACGCTGTTATGTTAAAATAAAAATTGAATTGCTTTTAATATGACATCTGTGTTATCGATTTCCATAATCAAACTCAAGGGTCTGCAATCTTTTAGCTGTGGTGTGCCAAACCAATGTGCCAATATAATTTGGCCTGCCACGCAGTGGGACATTTTTGAAACAATTCGATTCCCGCGATAATAGAAGAACAGTTAGAGAATGGAGGTCAGTAATATAGATTTACAGCTTACAAATTTTGCATCATTTGAAGAGATTTCTTAACATAAAAATAAACAGCATAAAATATAATTATTTCTACAACAAAAATAAGAAAATTAAAATTGTACATACATTATGTATTTTTAAACATATTTTTTGAAATAAGAAATAGACAACGTATTGTATAAGTATTTTCCTTCATTGTAGTTAAATAAAAATTTTAATGCGAATCTAGTGCTAGCACCGCTTTACTTTCATATCGCAAAATTAGGGGTATATAATGTGTGACTTTTACTTTAACACTATTCTGAGCACTCAATCGTTGTTAAACAATTTATTTGTGGGCTCGAAATATTTTTCATATGAGGCAAATATTTTTACTTAGATATGTAGAACCCAAAGTGGAAAACACAGAGTACATACAATTTTCTCTCTTGAGACAATTAAATCTCTCCAGCAATGACATTCGATAATTTATAGAATAACTGTAAATTTATCTTTAGAGTTATTTTTCAGAGTTTTTCGTAATTTCGTAAATGTCCATAATTCTTAAGACGTTTGTTAAGTAAGGGCCATTACAAATTTATAAACTTCCATCGACTCAAAAATTGACAAATTTGCAGAGTTGTGCCACTGAGAATTGTACCGCTTGCCACATGTGGTACGCGTGCCATATGTTGCAGACTCCTGATCAAACTCATCTGTATCAAGCAAGTTGCCATCAATGCCAAAAGAAACCCCCAAATATGATTAAAAAGAATTTTAAAAAATTTCATATCATGACAAACGGATAAAACAATAAGAATACAAATAATAGGTACTTTTATGGATTTTAATGGTTTTTTTAAAAAAAAGAAGTTTTATAAAAATTGTAAAAATTTATTTGATTTTAATTGTAAAAAAATTATTTGATTTTAATTGTAAAAAAATTATTTGATTGTAAGTTATTAAAAACAACAGCTCTCTTATAAACTAAAAAGAAACATTCTCATTCAAATAAAGAAAAAACGCAATTATGACGTTCACGTGCAAGAAAAATTCATCTCGCATAAAAATGGAATTTAAATAGGTTATGATGGATAGCATCGAGTGTGTGGTCAACTCTTTCTGGCAATAGTCCAGAGATTTGAGATGCTTCATCCTTCTTAGGAATCCCATCAGGTGCTTTTGGAATCTTTTCCCGTGTCTCCTTTTTCTTGTTGCTTCCGAAAAGGGATCCGCTATTAAGTAACATTGAATAATGCATAGAATAGAGGAGGAGGAGGTCTTTTGTGTTGGGGAACGTATTTTGAATGGAATAGAGACATTGAAAGAGTCCCCAAGCAAAATCTTTTTTGCCTTGGTAAAAATACAATTCATGAGTTTTGTAATATTTAGTCTCTGCTGACCGAGAGAGAGAGAGACATGTTTTCAGAAGTAAATTGTCATTTTATTTTTGTGAATTTTTGAGTTTTTAAGTGTCTGTATTCAATAGGACGTTGTAAGCAATTTGGTCGTGGATGTCTCAAAGAAATTTTCTATTGAAAGAATCATATTTATGTTAAGAATGTATTACCAGAAGATTTATATCTGAATTATGAATCATTCAAAAGGTATACTAGTTTTAAAATACTATCATAAAAATGTTTAACTTTTAGATATCAATACTTTGTATAAAAGCAAAATTTCAGAGCGTGATATTAAAATTTCCAGTATTGTATATTCTTATTGTAGTATTTATTGTTTATCTCAGTTTTCATCAATCCCGAATTGACAAAAAATTAAAAACACTTAACTATCACCAATTATTAATCTTATTTAAAAAATATTAAAATAGAATAATTTCTTTGTTTTGGGGTTATGATATGGAACTTCAACAGTTGTTTCTTGAATTAAATGCTGATATAAAAAAAAATCCTGTTTCTGATTTAATTCTTTCATATATCTAGGGGAAACATTTTCTTCCATTTTGAAATTAACGATTGTCTTATTTAATTATAACATCTGCATTTTTTTATACAAAATGTCAAAATAGAACGTATGCCGAACGCAGTTACGTCAACCGGAACGTTTAATTAAAAAAGAAATGATAAATGAATTAGCGCCAATGTGACTCATTAGCGGGTTGTACTATGTTAGTATTTTTTATTCAGTCTATTGTGCCATGTAATAATATGATTTGGTACTTATGTATTTTATCGCAATAATCGCTAACTCTATTAATAACTCGCCAAGTTGGCAACCCCGATTGCCTATGTGTCATAAGCAGTGAATTGGCAACAAGGTGCTTGGTTTCATATAATGTCACCAATAGATTACGATAATACGTAAGTACCTATATTTTTTGTGTTTTTTCACATGTATGTTGTTCAGTAAGTATAATTTTGCGCAACAATTAAAGTGTATTTGAACAAATGAAAACAAATGTCTGATAAAACTTACACAATAATCCTAACTGAATTGCTATATAAGATTGTTAATTTCAACTATTTTCCATTCCAAATAATTATAGAGAATTATTTGGAATTATAGAGAATTTAAAATTATTAATGCTTTTTTTTTCAAAATATTGAGGCTTGATACTTTTAGATTAATCTCTTAAAGTGTTAAAAAGACACCAGTATTATTTCGATAATTATTTCATTTTGAGTTACTTGTCAAGAAAATTTCGATTCTATTTAAAATTTCTATTTTAGGTTCTTAAGTATTATCGCAACGATGCCATAGTTCAAGATAACTCGCCAAGTTGACAACCTAGTTTTTGCACGTGTCGTACGCGCTGAGTTGACAACCATGTGTTTCATTTCATATAATGTCGCCAATACGGTTGCGATAATACGTAAGTACCCTATTTTAAATAAGTAAAATATTAATCAATGAATGTTATTGCATCTATAATGTTTTTGAGATTAAAAACCAACCAAAATGAAAAAAATTATAAAGTATGTCTTGATAAAGTCTTTAATACAAATATAAAATATTAGTACCAAATATTTGTTTTTAGAGATTAAAACTTAAAAAATAACATTTTCCCATTGCTAAAATATCTGTTGACATTAGATTTCATTTTTCTAAGAAGAATCAATTTAATTTCCTTAAAATGCTATTAAATTTTGAAAAAAGAATTCGTTTAGGATATAATTTCACATCTGCATTGAAAAGTAAACGTATTTTTCCGTTCAATTTTTGAAATGTCGTTTTTGTTCGATTATTTCTACGAAATTCACATAAGCAATTTTCTAAAAAATAAAAAACATCAAACAAAATTTTTCTTTCATCTCTAACATCAATATTTTCTATTTTTGATAATCATCTAAACGACTTTGAAAAAGATTTTGTTTTCTTCGTCATGTTTGATGACATTAGAGTATACAAACACACAACAGAGTTTATTTTCTTTCCCTAGCAAGAAAAAAACGATCAATAACAAGAAAGCACGCAAGGAACAAATCTTTTTTTTTATACAGAAGTGAGTTTCTGTATAAAAGAAAGATTTGATCCTTTATTATTCGATTAAAACTTTATTTAGATTAGATTTTATTCGATTTAGAACTTTCAAGCGAGCAATAACAAAACAGCTGTTATTTTTCACTATCTTTCAAGGTGCGTTTCGTTGCTGAAATTTGTTAAGACTAATCTCATCATAATTAGATTTTAAGTGTTTTTTTACTCCGAAAATTAATGACATCAATTTTCATTAACTATGTAGCAAACATAAATTTATTGTTAGATAAAGAATGTTATAAACTTAAAATTGTTTTTACTCAATCTACTTAACGCCCCTTACTATTACTTTTATTAATAATAAATTAATTCAAACTTCAGTGGTGAAAAGATTAAAATAAAAATTTAAAAACAAAATGGCGCTGGATAAAATTAGAGCCAATATAATTGCTTCATTAATTTTACCAATTTTGTAGTTTTGCTTTGTTAAATTTATAATAATAATTAATTTAAAATGGAAATAAAAAAACATCGATTCGAAATGTAATTTAAGAAAACCATTCCATCACACAAAATGTAATTACAATACTCCGTGAATTAATTAATTTTATTAAGGTTCTGTTTTAATTTACTTGTAAGGTGTTCCGGATTACATTATAGTCATTATATTTAGATTGAATCTCACTCTTTTTCAATTTTGATTACTAGGATTTTAAAAGTTAATGAATATATTATTTTAAGTAATGGAACATGTGTTTCTATAAGCTAATGAATAATACACAATGCAAATGGATATAAGTTAAAATAAGCATAGAGAAAAACATCGAAGTTATCATTTTACTAATTAGTAATAAGTAATGAATGAATTGTATAAGTCATTATTCTGTGTATGTCATTAATATCAATATTTAATAAATGAAACTTTGTAAAATATTCTGTAAGTACTATAATTTTTGATGCGTAATTTTTTTTTTTAAAAAAATTGAATTTACCTGTTTTTTAAAAATAAATTTAAAGGGGTTAATGTTTTAGAAAAAAAAGTAACACGCGGTTATCTATGGAACAACATTATATTCAAAAGAATTGCAGTATAACCACATCATATTTCTAGATTTATAGAATTCTTAATTGATCTTATTTCAAGATATCATGGTTTTATGATTCTTTTGAAAATGGTTTCATTTTCGTAGCTTAAACGGCTACTTCCAATTATTTTTTTTATTTCCGTTATATAATATATTTACTATCGAAACATTTATTCCTATAAAAAA
This sequence comes from Trichonephila inaurata madagascariensis, assembly GCA_019973955.1. NCBI lineage: Eukaryota > Metazoa > Arthropoda > Arachnida > Araneae > Nephilidae > Trichonephila > Trichonephila inaurata. The sequence goes on along the minus strand of BMAV01010030.1, from coordinate 120,510 downwards.
TTGTATAACCTTCGAATGTTTAGGTACATTTTATTTGCATCCTTTTCAAAGTTAAGAACGCACGTAAAACACAACATTCCTTTTGCTTGAGAAATGCCTAAAATGATTTCATTGCTTATATTACGTTTAACACAATTACTTTCAATAACAAGGATCTGATAAGGAGAATTCTTCTTAGGGAATCTTTTTTTTTGAAGCAATAAAGCAAATTCATCTGCAATTAGAAGATTCAAAAAGACTACTTCTTAAAATGATCACGGTCTTAAAAACTTGTGAAACATGAAGGGCAAAACTTTCTACAGGTTATGAAAATAATTTAATCTCCACCTGTCTATTTATTTGATTACAAAAATTTATCAGTTTAATAAATAATGTCTACATTCTAGGGATTTTTAATTGGAAACGAATGTAACATAAGATACGTTTTTACCGTCTATTTTTGATAGATTGCATAAAAAGTTTGATATGTTTTCTCAATAACATTAGAAACAAAAATTACCATATTATAATCAAAAACAAATTCCGATGCAATTCGATGTTTTTAAGAAAAATTTCTAATTAAAACATGAAAAAATTTGAAAAAATATCTCAATTTTGATGTTAAGATTCTTATTTTCTGTAATATTAAGAGTCAATATTAAAATTATTTTTGATTACTTTTTATTATATGAAATCGCAAGATTGTTAAAAAAAAACCTGCATAAAATTTTTTTTAAATATTTTACCAAAATTAAGTTAAATAAATAAAATCGAAGAGAAGTTAGAACAAAACTTTGGATGTGATCTAATTGATCTAATTAAATACATCAAATTTCATCGTCACTGTTGAAATTTATCGAAACCAGTTTCTGAAAAAGTAAACTGTCTTCAAAAATAAAACTAAGCCTTAAAAGTATTAAGAACTTACCGATTTGACTCCGCCCATAAAAATGAACGAAAATTAATGCAATCTACTTGCAATACAAATCCATTACCATTTTTGCAAAAGCAAGACTTTAGTGTAAACTATCTACTACAGATTGAGCTTAGTACGATAATGCGTAGAAATGTTCGTTGTGATGCTCTGTTTGCGCAACTTTGTAGCAATTTGTGCTAAAAAGTTGTTTTAGAGACAGTGAAGAATGAGACACGGAATCATTGGGTCAGTAGAGTTAACTATATTTGGAATTCTGTCATACATTGCTGTAAAAGCAAAGGTTGTTCTTTTCTGTGATTGTATTTAGCAAGGACATCTCTTTTCGTGCTTTGTTCGTGAGCTTTCAAGGTTTTTAATCTGGGGAACACACTGCCATTGAGATCACAGCACAGAATATTAGTAGGAACTAAAAATAGTTTTTTTTGAAAGGTCAAGGAAGGTTTCTGTTTTCTTTCTTATATAAAAATATTGCTTTTTTTTTATCCCGAAAGGTGAATAATTCTACAACTCATTTTTTAAAGCAAGTAATAAAACAAAACTACGGATATTTAAAACAAATATGTCACTTATATTTTAGAATTTTATGAATCAGAAATAGAAATACTATAAAAGTATTATATATTAGTCGCTGGGTATTTCACGATGTTGTATGAACATGTATACTTTTTTTAGTTATTGATATATAAGTTTTAAAGTTAAGCTTTCATATGTACTGAAAATCATTCTCATACCTCACGCCTCTTAATTTAAATAAGGATTTGAATTTCTAAAACTAAAAACCATTTATTATTAAGTCTTCTTAACCCTTCTTGAAACTCAATTTCCTTAAAACCCTTTCATAGAGTATCTCTACTCAACAAAAGATGCATGCTTATCGTATTTCAAATTTAGGATTCTAATAAATCGAAAACGGTTATTTTTTGTCTACACGCCCCTGTAATTCAGGGGCGGGTGGACGTTTCCAGAGAACGAGCTACTTCGAATGTTTTTAAGGTGCTGCGGCCCACCCAGTGGCGTAGGTGTATTAAAACCGTATGTTTTCTTTTCTTAACATTTGTTTTCGTCATTGTACCTCTTTTAAAATATGACAGATTACTATTCTTACTTCAAAAACACAAGTGTGGCCACGGTAGCCGAGTGGTATAGGTATCGGATCGTGGCTTGCCTTGTCACGAGTTCGAGCCCAATACCACTAAAGACCCGCCGTTTAGGGCAGCGATGCACGTTAAATCTGTCGAGAGCTGAAACGTCCTCCCGTTGGTGTGGTGTGGTAGTTAGGAGAGGGGGGTGCCAGCTCAGGTGTCGTCCACGTCACTTGACCTTGGTTCAAAATTACGTGGTCCGTCGCCAAAAGCCCTCGTGTAGCTAAACAGTGCGACGTTAATAATCAATCAATCAATCAAAAACACAAGTAATACAAAATTGTCAAGTTGAAGGCTTCAACAACTATGAGCGATTTCTAGACCGTGGATCTTGGATGTATTCAGTGCTGCGAGCAGAGAACAAACGTGAACCGATGAATCCGAAGCCGACGTACGTTGTTTATTTTGTTCGATGTCAATTCTGACGGGACGTAAATTAAACCAACTCAACCCTTCAATCAACTCAAGATCCTCCCCCCAAGTGTGAAAGTGCGGGGTGTCGGATATCTCAATAGCCAATTCCATGCTATCGCGGGAAGAGCTGTCATAAACATTTATTCTCCCATTCGGTTGGCGTGTGGGGAAAAATTCATTTCTACGGCTGTCATCGCAGTGGTCGCTTTTTTCTCCTGCAGTAGTAGTTAACATGTTAAGCGTCATCGTTCGCTTTCAATGAAGGTAAATGCCTCGTCTACACATATACTGTGAAAAGTTGATTCTCCAGTCTAGCTGGCGTCGGTATTTCATGAATTTTCTCTTTTAGTACGTGAGTCTTACATGCCGCTTCCTTAGTAAACGCGGTCACCCCAAAATGTTTTGGTGGTCCACCATTCGATCATGATTGACTAAATCATCTTTTCTGCTGTAACCCAATCCTCGGAGTCGATTACCGTAAAATCCGTTGTAACGTTTCTCGCCTCCCAGCTGTGAATCGGCATCTTTGTGGATCCCCACACGTGCATTTGCACCTGCATTTTAAAATTATTGCGTAGTCTTATTTTGGATCGCCCCCGCAAGCTTTGACATCACGAGGGACCTTTTTTCCCGTCAACTAGCAGGATGTAACTTGAAGCTAAAGAGGCCGGCCGCTGATCCCCGAAGAGAGAGAGGGAGAACCATAGATGCTTGGAACCTTTGAAATGAGTGGACGCCGAAAGGGAACTCCCCTCTCACAAACCACATGATTTGAACTCTAATAATCTTTTAATAAGTTTAATAACTTCAATGTATGATCTGTAAATAATAGCTGTTAATAGCTGTGACGTAAATAAACTATAAATGTGTAAATTAATCAATACCACGCTACCGTTATTTATCTCAAACGTCACACCGTTCTAAGCGAATATTTACTCAACAACAACAACAGCAACAAAAAAAAAAAAAAAAAAAAAAAAAAACCACATGAGACAAATTTCAAGTATGTTGGTCTAATTATTTAAAAACAAGAATGCTCTTCTCTATAACGTCTCCTAGCCTCTCTCAGGTCGTCCTGGGAGTTGATTTCCGGAAAACCCATTCTTAACGGATCTCTACTCCACAAAATCAACATGCTTACCAAATTTCATACCTGTAGGCTTAATAGATTGGGAGGTCTCGTGATGAGGGAGTCCTGTTCTCCTTTATATGTATATGTTATAAGTCAATAACTTTTGAGTTTTAATTTTATAAACAAATTGCTTCTGTGATATCTATTGAGTAAGAAAGTATGTGTCAATTATCTGTATTGTTTGTTTGTAGAGAATGTGTTATTATACTTAATATTATGTAAAAAGAATATCAATTTCTGGCGTATTATTTCCCAATCGTATAGAAAATATCCGAACCGAATAAAAGGCTTGTAATTAATATCTTTTTTGCAATTATTCTCTTATTAATACATGAATTATTAGATTTTGAATGCAATCAAACATTAAACTACCTCAGATACATTGACTTTATGTTCTAATAATAATAATATAAACAATGACATCTTGTGATCCCGCTAACTTTAAATGAGTACTTTAACACATATTAATATATGATTTCACTAATAAAATATATAGTAATATACATAAATTGCCTTAGTAAGAAAATCCCGTATTAACCTCTTAACTGCTGATTAAGATTTACACAATTTGCTTCCAGTGCCACCGTTTTTCACATAGGCACGCGTATGAGGTGTATTGGGGTGGGGGGAGAAAAGACATATAAATATATAATTAAATCCTTTTCTGAAATAAATAAGTCCTGCCCAATCACTGTCAATGTAATTTTCTTGCATTTTTAACCATTGGTAAAAATTTTAGTGATAGCAGTGTAAAGGAAAGTATTGTATTTCGGGAAGACGTATATATACGTCCGGGCACTCGACGCACTGGTTGAGCGAGACGGATATATACGTCTGTGGAAGTTAAGGGATTAAAATATTTTTGTTCGAAATTTAATAAAATGGTGAATTGATTGATTGATTTTGAGTCCAAATAACACTTAAAGCTTCAGAGGGGTTTTGAAGGAAACCCTTACAATTCTGTACCACTGTAATAAGTTTTATTGAGCAGTGTTACTTTACAAGAACTTAATATGACCATTTCGGCTTAACGTACAACAGCTTGAATCACAATAAAGTTTGGTAGAAGCATGGTACAAGGTATATGTAGTTGATCTCATAGCTAACGCCAACTAGACCAAAAGTATTGAAACACATGTTTTTTTTTCCAATGATGAAAATGGATTACATTTAGTACCAAATTTGATTGATAAATGCGAATACATAATCTATTAGCATCGTTATAGAGATTTGCGAGCATCCTTTTTTATTGAGAACTTAGTAGAATATTAAATAGTTGTAGGAAATAAAAAAAATCAATATTTATGTATTTAAATTGTATAAGTAAGACACTTTGAGATAATTAGCATTTTAAAATACTTTTTATACTTTGTAGATATTAAACGCGAAAAAAAAACCCAACTAGCAAAATATAAATTATTATTATTATTTTAATAATTTTATTTGAAAAGATTATTATAAAGCCTTTTTGCAATTCAAAGTGTCCTAATTTTTTACACAAGCATTACTGATTAGAATATATTTCATCGGAAATTCCTCCTTAAAAATTTTACTATCTGGGGTAATTTCCTTGATAATCGAAATATTGTCATCTTTGATCTCGAAATGAATTGAAATTAACACCGGAATAAATAACTTTGAACAATAAAGTGAATTACTCAGATGATATTATATAAATTTTTATATATTTGCATAACAAATCGGAATTTTCTAAATAAATTCAACTTGCAACTGAAATCTAAAAAAAAAATCCTTATCATTTCAGTACCATTAAACAAAAAACTCATCAGAGAACCTTTAATTGAAAATTGATTGTTGAAGTTAAATTAATACATATGGTGTTTACGAAACCTTTTTCTTTACCACTATATTTTTTTTAGCAAAATGAATAATTGAGTTAAAGAATAGTAATTTATTAATGAATGAGCAATGGGAAAGTCAAAATAGAAACTAGATTATATCCTTTCTACTTTATTCGATAAGCTGACAGTCAACAACAATCAAGTTCAAGTTGACAGTTGACCGAAAGTAAACACTGGATGTCATTAATGTCTTTGTACACATAATTTTTCATTTATTTTGAAGTATTTTTACTATACGAAGTCTGTTGCAGTTTATTAATTCACTCATTTTTTTTAATGTTTTTCTTTCTGAAAACAGATTGAATGAAAAGGTTTAGTTCGTTTGAATTGTAAAATAATGCACTAATAGAGATAAATATTTACATTACTTGTTGTGACAAACAATTTTGAACTTATTACAAATACGTATGGACTTTTCTGTACGTTTCTAACTTAAAATACCCTTTTCACTGTCTCATTCAAGTAGAAAAAATATATGGATAAAATTCGTCTAAGAAAAGCTATTACCATATTTCAACTAGATACTAGTACAAAAAATTATCAAAAGCTTAAAATTTTTAAATATTAGAAATATAAAAAATAACAGAGGAAACTGATTGATAAAATTTTTCATTCAATATGTTTTTTTCTTGGGAAACAACTGTTTCTTCCTGGAACACCGAATTCTTGGCCTTGCCTAACGCTTTGTGGACTAAAAGGCTTTTTCCGACCATTTATCAACGGCTTAAATGTAAGAATTTTGTTACTGATTTCAAGTTATCCCAGATTCTAACAGGACATGGAAATTTTAATAGCTATTTATCTAGATTTAATTTAATTGGTAGTGATATTTGCTCTTGTGGTCAGGATGCTGAAACTGTGGAACATGTATTGTTGTATTGTAAACTTTATTTCTGTAAAAGAGAAAATTTTAGAAAGGAGTTGAAACGTTTAAGTATTTCCTGGCCACCTGTTTTGTCTTTGTTGGTTAAATGTACTGAGAGCCTAAATGTCTTAAAAAAATTTGTTTACTGTATAGATTTTTAAAGTTTTATATGTATTGGTACCTCCCTTTTTATATTTGTGTATTTCCACTCTTCCTTTTTATTTTTGTTTTGTCTTGTTTGTTTGTTTTTTCCCTTTTCTTTTCCCTCCAAATTTGTTTTGTTATGATTTAATTGAGTTACCACTTACGTCTGTAAGCCTCATGTTATGCATTGCGGAGCATGAGGAGTTTTGCAAATAAATTAAATAAAAAAAATATGTTTTTTTTTAAAAAAAGTGTTTTTTTCTTTCATATTAGTTGAAGAATTAGTTCCATAATCTTAATTCAACGCTTTTTACTCTATGTACAAAAATATACTAAAATACTCAAATATTATTTTACAAAAAAAATTAGCCATCTAAGAATGGAAACATATATTAATTTATTTCTTAAAGTTTTAATGAAATTTGAATACAAGTCTTTCTCTAGTAACTTTAATTTAATAATCTTTTAAAGTATCCAATTACGTTCGAAACCGTGATTTTGAAAATGCGTATTAATGAATAATTTTTTTGATATTTTGTGTCACCTGTATCAGAGAATATACATGTAAAATATTGTTTTGAGAATATTATTATATGAAAAGAATTATTTAAAATCAATTATTTGGGGTAAAAAAGGACGAATGAATAGCATATTTTTCAAAACATTAACTTTCATAAAAAATGCTTCTATACTAATAATATTTCGCTTATATATAGTTAAGATTTCTGTACAGAGCCTGAACTAAGATTTTTGAAATATATAACTTAGAAATGTATTTATTCATATTTTAATACATTACAGAGTAGAGAAATTTTAACCGGCTATTATTTAACTTGATATTAACTCTGAAAATAAATAATGAGAGTGTTTCAAAAAAACCTAGTTCAGGCTGTGTAGAGAAGTTTTAGCTGTATATAAGCAAAATATAAATATTATAACAGCAATTTTCATAGCAGGAGAATGTTTTGAAAATATATCATTCCTCCTTCATTTTTTGCCAAAAAATTGCATTTAAATAATTTTTTGTAGTAATAATATTCCCATAAAACAATTTTATATGTATATTCTAATTCAAGTGATACTAAATATCATAGCAATTATTCATTTATGCGCTTTTTCAAAACCCAAACGTATAATTGTGGATATCTTAATAATAATATTCTTTCAGGAAAATATATAAAATTATTTTTGTGATATGACAATCAATGGATGAATAAAACTCTATATATATCGAACGTCTTTTCACACAAAGAAGTTTATCTATTAATATTGTACACATAAATGTTAAGTTAACATCCAAGTTAATATTTGAATTTTACTTAAATTAAGATCATTACATTAAAACATATACTTTAATTACATTCATTAGCATTTTTATTTAAAAATAAATCCGAGCAAACATACATAATCATCCTTTCCTTATGTACACATTATTTTGTTTATATTTACACTTTTTCAAAACAAACACCACAGATACCACAAATACAAAACAAACAAAAAGCTTCAACAACCAATCAAAAACAATCAATCAGTGACAGATCTTGCTGAAATAGGAAACATCAATTGAAACACTAGAAATCGCATTACCACCCTCCACAATCGAACCTCACGTTCATTTTTCATCACGCCTTACCATCCCTGTCAAACGAAAAGGACCCGAACTCGACACATTGTCCACTGGCAAGCTATGAGGGGGTGGAAGGAGCTGGAGCAAGGGGTAGAGCGACTCAACCATCGATTGTCGCGAAGCACAGAAGATGGACACACTTGTTACATCTCTAGTTAAAAACAGAATCTTCGGATTCAAAGATGTCACTTACCTGAGGTACTTAGACACCGAACAGTGGACAGATTTGCGTTCCTCATCTCGACCCTCTTCACCGTTCCCATTGGTCAAAATGCCCGATCGCAGTCTTAACCAATGTCGACTCTTCGATTTAAGAAAACATGGAAGGAAAAATAAGACGGAGAGGGAAAAGAGAATGTGTCTGTCGTGGATGCAGGACTGATTCTGGGTGAAAGGGGATCAGGGACTTCGTTGGCAGCGCCGTCTGGTGGTCTCCAGGGGAAGCAGTTGTCGTTTCTCTCTTATCCACCTCTTCCAGGAAACTCAAACATGGGGAAGGGTTAGTGACTGAATTAATTTGACACCCGGAGTTTTGACGGTTGATTGGATGGAATCGAAAATTGTGTGTTATTTTGGTGTTGGGGAAATGGACAGGAAGTATATTAATGTATTTATGGATGTTTTGATGTATTCAATTAGGGATTCGGTCGGCGAACAGAATAACTGTTAAGATACATGATAAATAATTTAGAGTAAGTAGAATTATTGTTTGTGTCATGTTTGCTATTTATCTAAGCTTTTTTTGGTTAGTC
>BMAV01010030.1:64745-96656 GCA_019973955.1 Trichonephila inaurata madagascariensis | reverse complement strand
TATTGAAACGAGATTAGGCGCGGATCTAATATATTTATATTGATAAGTGATCTAATTGCGCGATCTGAGTTAGTTAAAACTGCGTACTTTGGTTTATTCTCACTTAATATAAGTTTGTTCGATATCTAAGTAATTTAAGTTAAATTCTTAATAAAAGTCATATTAAGAATTATAGAATGTCTCATCATTCCGAGATAATCCCACACCTCTAACTTACGCGGAAACCCCACGTCATAGCTATCGACAGATGGCTATGTCGCAAACTAACAAGAAAGAAAATTACAATGCAGGCTATGTGAGAATTCCTTGTATTGCAGAGTACCAAGTTTTACCAGAAAGGTTTCTTCGAAGGGATTGCAAGCTGCAAAAAACGTTTCAACGTCGGTGGTTACTATGCCGAAAAATAATGTAAGATGCGTAGTTCATGATGCCATAAAATTAATTGTGTTTTCACTATAAAGTTTCTGTTGGAGAAACAATGGTGAAATTTACTTTGGGAACATTCTTCGTATTTATAAAATATTTTTACAAAGTATTATAAAAAAATATAAATAAAAAGTTTAGTTTGAGAGAAGTATATCACTGCGTCTATTTTGTGATATTTGTAATTTTTATTTTTACGGCAAAAAAGTGCAATGACTTTAAATAAGTATTGCCAATTTTTTTTTTATTTTGATATGGAAAGTTTGTATATTGTAGAAGTTTATTTTCAAATACATGTTGATAAAAGTATTCATTTTTGATAACAGAGTGATAAAAGCTGTGAATTTTCAAACGAGAATTAAAAAAATAATAATAATAAATCTCAATGCCCATGCGTTTAAAGTTTTTTAACCCAGTATTTGCTGAAACACCGATGCGTAACTACACTAACCACTGATATGAATTTCTTATCGAGAAATATTTACTTATTATCTGTAGTAACTCGCAAAAGATATGATTATTTACAATAAATAAAAATAAATAACTCAAATGTTTTGCGACATTAAAGAGAATATCAAATAAAAGCTGTTTCTCTTATGATATAATATTTTACTTATTTTTCTTTGTATTTCTTCACAAGACTTTGAAAGTCAATGTACTCCCCCAGTATGACAGCACGATGGTGCTTTGATAATAAACTTCGCTCGTAGTGTTGCTAGTACTTTCATGAATCTGGGTTTATTTTTTGAAAAATAAATACCTGGCTGCACATGGCACGACTTTTTACTGTTTGTTTTTGCATCTTCCTAATGCCCATTGCCCTTACGATCACCTGATCTCTTCTCAATAGAATAAAAATGATCTCTAATGAGTAGATGTCTCCAATCGTCCCTAGACCATCCCGATCTAACTTGTCAGTTGGAATGTGGTTGAAAAGCAATTTAAGCGGAGCACATTCACCAACTCTATTTTCGATGACTAGCCAGATTATGGCTTGCATATATATATGAAATGTCGTGGCGAGTGATACGATTTTCTTTACTAATGATCATATTCATACTATTGATGTTGCTATGTCGTATTGATGAGGCATCCTTTTTAGATGGTAATCCAATTTATTGTACATTTAAACACACATGCAAACACAAATAAAATATGGACGATACACACGTAGAATACATAATACAAAATAAAAACTCGACACTCGCGTTACATAAAGAGGAGAAGAAGCTGGCGAATTTTCCATCAAAACGGGTGCTTTTACATGAAGTGGCAACCAGAAGCTTCAAAATTAAGTGGACGATTCTTGTAATTGGTGGAAATACATTGTACAATGATGTCATATGCAACCTTACTTAAAATGCGCCGAACTTTTAATTTTTAAGAGATAAATGTATGATTATATACCTAGTTAATTATTTACGCGTGAGTCCTTAAGGGTCAGGACAATTACAAATTAAAAAGTTGCTTAAGATGAAATTAAAGGGAATTATTACATTATCCATAATCAATAATAATAATAAATACCTAAATAGCTATAATTCTAAATAAGCAAGACATCCATAGGTACCAGAATGTATATATAGGTAAGAAATAAGAAGTATATATAATATCAAGCTCTTAGCTTTTGGAGCTAAGATTGCAGGTTTAAGCATTGTTTTGAGGCCAATATATATATATAAAAGTCTACAAAAGTAAATTAAAGTTATATTGGCGTAGATATTTAAAAAATTATAAAAGAAGGCAATTTAAAATTCATTTCCAAAGTTAAAAGGTAAATATAAAAACCTTTACTTCTCAACCTTTCGTATATATAGGCTATATAAATATTTAAAAATTATTTTTTCTGGGTAAATTAAAAGATGTACGCACAAAAATAACACATGTTATACAGTTATTTTTTTATTTCGAATATTGAAGTAATATTTATTTAAATAATGCTTTAATGGAGAAGGAATTTACTGAAGAATTGAAAAACTATTCAGTAAAATTAACCATCGTTTCGTAATGCCTTCAGTAAGATTTTTTAATTCTTAAAATTGGATTAAGCAGTTATGTAATTGTATTTGACAAATTTGAGGACAGAAAAAAGTAGGATTTTAATTGAAAAATAAATTTCCCCCAGCACCAAGCTAATTTTTAATAAATAAGGAAATGACAGAAAATTAAAAAGCCTTTAAGTGGATTTATATAAGCTTAAATTGAAAATTAAATTACTTTTATTAAAACAATACGAGAACACGCTTTGGTATAATACACCTAGACACTGCTTTTTTATTGTATTACTTTTAATTAGTACTGAAAGACATATAATCGATATTGACAAATTTATGTCTGAAAAATATTACCATTTTTTGGGGGAAAATAAAAATTTCTAATTGAAGATGAAAAAATACTTGTAATTTAAGAGAAATATTTAAATTTTTAACAGTTTTTTTCTTTTTTCGAGAACTAAATCGTATTAGACAAGTGCAAGTTAAGAAGTGAAATATTATTGCGTTTAAATCAATATAATCATGGATAGAAATTATTGGGAAAAAAAGGAATAAATTAGACAAAGGCATATTTTCCGGAGCGATTTGGAATTTCGGTACTTTTCCGTTTCGCTGGCGTAAAGTTGGTGTTATTGGTCACAACACACAAAATAAACATAAAAATCATTAATAAATATCAGTTCTCATAGATATTTCATCAATTTTTAATTTTTAATATATTAAAGAAAAGACGTTTCTTATAAGAAAAGTCTACGACTTATTTTGAAAATGGGGGTTTAAAAGATTACCAGCGAGAATATTCCGTTAGATATCGGTAGTAACATTTTTGGGCGACTTTATCTCCTACGCCGGAAAAACGGAAAAATACCGGAAATTCATATTATGCTGAAAGTGGGAAAGAAAGAAATCACTAATTGAACATATTTTCAAGATTTTATGATATAAAACAAGTTTGATTAAATTAATATTTAAAATCAAAATTTTAATATATATTTGGAAAAAAGCATGTGTCAAAGTGTTCCAATGGGTTATCTGTGATGTCTATCTTCTCTAACTTGGTTTTCTTCGATCCAGACAAATTGGCACTTTGAGATAGAACAACTCCACTCCGAAAATGAATGTCACTACTAAATAGCATATGGTAGAGAATATTTATGTGGACAACCTCGCCACAAAAGTGAGTTCTTCAATTATGGTCGCTCTAATAAGATATAGGAGGATTTCTCTTTGGAGAGTTTCAGAGGCTGCATCTCATTTAAGATATCCGACTACCCTAAAATTGTGAATTTTGCCAAAAACTGTCAAATTTTGCTTGTGATTTTATTTTTTAGGCCATCTTATTAGCTTTATAAAAATACCAAGTTTATTATTTTCCGTACACTAGAACAAAAACTACAAGTGTTTCAGTAAAAGCAGATGCCATTACTTCAAGCAAGATGTTATACTTTAAAATGCGTTTTACTCGAAATGTGTTTTTTTTTTGAAAATGCTCAAATGGGGGCAGCGATTGCACAAAAAGTTTTTAAAATAATTACTGAAATTTTTTGTGAATGTTCGGTATAATAATAGAAGTGTTTCAACTTTCAGATTTATGAATAACTTTTTTATTACAAAATTTACAGTCCCGTATGCGAATTTAATCAGTGTTTTTTTTAAAGCAGTTTCATATAATAACTAAGATAAAGTGCTCTAGTGTGAGTACAAATTAAGATATCTCTTATCCTGAAGGTCATTTCAAAATTGAATATGTACTTTTTTTGTCAATTTGCACCCATTTTAGTAGAAATAATTTATTTTTCTCTTTTTAATTTTAGCCTTTTTTTCTTAAAATGTAATAAATAAATATAAAAACCACAAAAAAATCTCCATATCTCCATTTTTTTAAAAAAAAGTTGTCACAAGTAGTCGGATACCTTAAGATAAGCAACCGTTATTTCTTATTAATTAATTTTTGTCTGATTATCGTGTACTTTGTTTCAACTCTTAAATTAATAAAAGTTAATTATTGTAACTATCTATTTGCTATCACTTCGTATCTGATTTAATGGCTTCTGAATTCCTAATGCGTTTGTTCGGCTGTCCCCGGAAGCTTCAACGATCAGAGGGATCTCCACTTCAACCAACACGAGGAGGTACAGAGACAACAGGTAGGTAGTTACGTAGCGTATACCCCCGCATCGGTGGGGGGACCTATGTTATGTTATAGTTTCACAATCCTTTGTAAGATCCGGCTTGACTTTGCAGGGGAGACCCTAATATTCTTCGATACGCCACTGCAGTTAAGTAAAAAGGGATTGAAACACAAATAAAAACATCTGTCATCAAAAGGATGAATATAAAAATTTATCGCTGTTCATTAAGGTATCCAACTAAGTTCGGAACCGTGATTTTAAAAAAGCGCATAAATGGATACTTTTGATAATATTTAGAGTCACTTAGATTAGAATACATGTATAAAATAGTTTTAAGGCCATTTTGACAAAAAAAATTATTTAAATACATTATTTTAGCAAAACATTAACTTAGAATAACCTTTTTTCAAAATGTTCTCCTTTTGCGAAAAATGCTTCTATTATAATAATATTTTGCCTGTATATAGCTCAGACCTCTGTTCAAAGGCTCAACTATGAGTTTTGAAAAATTCATATTATTTTCAGAGTTACTACCAATTGAAATAATGATCAACGTTTTTTTTTCTTAAAATTTCTTCCCTCTCCTTGTAGCAAAATATGGATGAATCCACTTCTAAGTTATATATTTCAAAAATTCTAGTTGAGCCTCTGTACAGAGGTCTGAGCTATATACAGGAAAAACATTATTATAATAGAAGCATTTTTCACAAAAGGAGAATATTTTGAAAATGGGCCATTCTATGTTCATTTTTTGTTAAAATACTGTACTTAAATAATTTTTTAATGTAATACTATTCTTAAAACAATTTTATATACATTTTTTAATCTAAGTGACACTAAATACCATAAATATTATATATTTATACGCTCTTGCAAAATCACGGTTCTGAACGTAGTCGGATACCTTAAAGAGATTGAAATCAGTGACTCACGCAGAATTTTTTGAGGAGAGTGCAGGGTCAAATACTTAATTAAGTTTTACCTACTATATATATAGGATTATAATTAATCGATAAAAAAGTCAAGGATTATAGGGGTAGGGTAGGCCCAGAACCGGATACCCCCCTTGTGTGCCCCACTGATTTAAATCTATTCATTTGCCAAGATATAATACGTATGCTTTTTAGCAAATTCGCCATTATCCTTTTTATTGGCAGTCTTCAAGAATAATTGCTGGGAAACAAGCTACAAAGTACAAATGAGAAAATGTGCGATATTTTCCATTATAAAACCGGAATACCTCTCAGGTAATTTCTTGAATAATAAATAGAAACTTTGTTATTCCCCAAACAAGGCGATATGATGATATCATAATTCTTTCTGCATTTTCTCAAAGGGGTTTCCAAACTCCCCTGTAATATCCAGATGGTCCTATAATGGAGAATTTATGGAAATATAGGATCTTTCTTATATTTGATACAAAGAATAGAAAGTAAAGCTGAGAAATTGATGAGTACATCCCGTCATATATCACTGTCAAACACATCAGTGGGGTACGTTATTAGTATTTGTAGACAAAACATGAGCAGGATATTCAGAATTTATTAAAAAAGAAAATTTTGTGGCATGAAAATGTAATCCAAATTGCATGTATAGATTTTAGTTATATTTAAAAAAAAAGTGAAGAGGCTTTAAGGTGTATATATTATTTTATTTTTTAAGTATTCTTGATATTTTTTTTTTGTTTAATGGGTACAAAATTAGTTTGTTAAATTAGAAATGTTTTCACTTCAGGTTACAGTACAATCTGTTTCAAGATAACTTTTTATTTGTTAACAAGATTTTAAAATTTAGGTCTTGGATTTTCAATAGTTTTTTTACGGAATTTTAAGTAAGAATTGAGAAAAAAATATAAAATATATTCTTGTATGTAGATAAAAAAATTAAAATTTATTTTTATTGAATTCTTTACTGTAAGATACATACTTGGATCACAGTTTATCGTCCGTTGTTCAAAACTGTAAGACTCGTCATCTATTTGTTCTAGTGTAGGTTTTACAAATTTTTGAGAAATCTTTGGTACCCAGTTATGTAAAATTTAAGTAATGTTGGAAAGCTAAAATCTTATTTTTTTGATAATTTGAGATTTCCACATTTTCAAATTGTATAGATTTTAACCTTTCTAAAAATACCTTACTTTAACCTCTAGGGTAATTAGAAGCCCCTAAAACCTATTTTTAAATAATCGTTGAAACTGGGCCACGCCCATTTGAATGGCGAAAAATGTAAACAAAGTACTTCGTTTTTGCTTAAAAGCTCAACGTCTGATATAAACCAAAACACGTATCTTTTACTGTAAATTGAGACTTTTATTTTTTTATTACCTAGCCGATTAGAAATCTCACTGCATACATTAAAATCAATTTATCTCAAAATATAAATTTTGTTGTTCGGATGTTCCTTTTCTGAGAAACTACTGTTCACAGGTATGTAAATTTTTTATGATATATTTATAATGATGGCTAATATATACTGAAATGAGCTTTTTGTAAAAATCTCAAACATTTATTTTTTTACAAACTTTTTTATGTGAAAAATGGATCAAATTTCACTATGTTTGATAAAATATTTTATAAATTATGAAAAAAAATCAGAATTAGCTAAAAGCTCAGTTCAAAGTAATGAGAAAGGTGTATTTTAATTGTGTGAAAAATTTCGAACATGTACATATGATTTTGAGAAAAGGTACATCAAAAAACGCCAATTTAACATTGTCGGTATAGAGGTTTCCTACTCTTCTGAAAAAATTTGTTATTACATCTTGATATATGGAAAGCGTTTTACCTTTGAATCAATGTTTGGAAAATGTTTTTTTTTAGACTTACACCAAATTAAAGCCACTCAAAAATTAAATTAATAGTTAATTAATGCTTTTTATGTTTAATCTTTAGCGAAACAATCTGCGATTATAAATAGTAGAGTAAATTAACCACGTGAAAGTAAAGAAACGAGGTTTTTATTTTGGACTATGTCAACCTACAAAAATGTGTAAAAAGAGATCACGTAAAAAGTTAAGATTACTTTAAAAAGAATTGTTGCTAATTTTATGTGATTACAGTCGGACCCCAATTTAACGAATTCATCGGGACTGAACATTTTGTTTGTTAATTCGAAGTTATTCGCTATATCGGGGTCCAAACAAAATACAAATTTTTTGCTCTTACCTTTTAGGAATTCTATAATATGCAACTACATAAAAAATACCTGTGGTGGTGTGATATCGATATGAACCAGTAATAGCCTCCACGCGATGACGATCGTTTTGGCGTGTTGGCTAAGACACTCGGTTTTCGGAACGGAAGGTATCCAGATTGAATCCTTCCTTTACCCATAGTTAGAAAATTATACATTCTTTACTCAACAACTAAAAATATTGTTTGTGAAAATTATTACAAATCAGTAAACAAGAAATTTTAAAATGCAGACTAATAAATGTTTGATAATCTCTTTGATTTCTGACTCAAAATAGTTCTTTTTCAACTTTTAGTGAAGAAGTAAATACTGCGTTATTTACATCCTGTTTCATGAAGTATGTCTTCAGTTTCCAAACAATGTAAAGCATTAAAAAATGTAACAGTTTTGACAAAAGTTTCATTATCGATTTCTGCCTCAGAATCGCTATTCATCAACAGTTTCCTCGATTTCACTTGCACAGATAGGTAGCCCGTCATTAAATGTGTAACGTATTCCTTAAAATCTTAAAATATCTCTTCCATTGTGGAGTGGATTGACATTGGTAAAGAATCGCCTATCCTATTCAAAACTCACATGCTGGATAACACCCATGGCTCATTTGCAGCTGTAAAGTCTAATAATTCTAAAAGCACCCTTTCCCATCGAAATTTTCTGCGAACAAAAACGTTTTTTTTTTCTGTTCCGGACAAAAAATATACGTCCCTTGAAAAAAAAATCCAATTTTCCCTAATAATAAATACATAATTAAAAATTTTTTCCAATCGTTGAAATAATTCTGTAATTTGGCGTTTATTGTTCGTTAAATAGGGATTTTTTCATTCTTTTTACTCGGGAACACAGAGAAAAATTCGTTAAATCGCGAAATTCGTTAAATAGAGGTTCGTTAAATAGGGGTCCAACTGTATTTAGTTATGGACTGTTTCCCTAAAATGTAGATCTATTTCAACTGCTGGCAGAATTTCCAAGTATGTCCTTTAGATATTGCTGCATGAAAATAATTCTATATTGGAAATACTTTTTCGGAACTTTTCGACAAAACAAGTTCTTTGTCATATGCCTCAAATGAAAATCCACATCTGAAGAGTTATTAAATTAAAGATTAATAAAAGATTTTTCATTTTGTCTTAACATGATCTTAGAAAGAATAACTGAAGAATGGGGTCACAAATACATACAATCATTAAAATTTTCATGAATGACAGTTTTAATAATAAAATACTTAAACAACAAATAAATAGTGAAGTATTCCTTTCTCTACTGCTCTCATTATGTCAATTTCCTTAATCTATTGAGGTTAATCTAGAAGACTAAGACCCTCCAGCTCAGTTGATTCGGAGAGTTTTGACGTGTGTTTCAGGGCTATCGAATAACGCGACTGAGCCAACTTGATAAGATTTCGATTTTTGTGTCTTTGATTCAGGTCACTTGTCCATCGAGTGAATAAGAAAAGCTGGGAAATAGTGTTAAACTATTTTCTTGTAAGAAAAAGCGAAAAAATACTATTTGAAACCAGTACAGAAAAAATATTTGCAGGTCGAAATGGTTTTAGATCTAAACAATTACCGTGCTGTTCTATTGTTGCGCATCATTTTTTGACAAAAATGACAAGAGTAAAAATCAAAAACAAAATGAAAAATTACTGAAACACAAAAAAATTTAAACTGACTATAGGTAGATTTTGTGGTTAGAGATTATTTTCGGATATTCTATTTAAAAAGTCTTGGATTAATATCTGTTTCGAAAACGAACACACATACACTAGAAGTATACGATTTTTTAAAAAAAAATTAATTTTATGGAAAACAGTATTTAATTAGGAAATAACAATCGTATATTTTCTTCTAATTTTTAACCCTTATCTTTGAACACTAGGTCTTGTTCGAAAAATTCAGATAGATATTGATATTAGTTCAATATCAGTAAGTATAGAGTATATATATATTAACATGTAAAAAAATTACTATCCATACAGATTTATTCAAAGCTTGGGAGGGTCACAGTAACCTGAGAAATATGAATAAATAGGTTCTTAACCGTTGGATAGTTGGTTGGGCAGTTAATTTTAAACAAATATCGTTATGTGAGACCGGTTTCACTCGAGGTAACTTTGTGCCAGTTAACTCGTTCCTCTAGTATGAAAAGAGGAAAGAATTCCTTACACACGTAGGCACAAAGTTGACTGAAAAGGAAATGCCGCTATGAGTAAGGTTCACAATTTCATTCGGTATAATGATTGAATCGCCAAAGTAAAAAGCTTTCTACATTTTCAATATACAAGTAGTCACTTGTGAAGAACGTATATAGTTCCCACAATATCCTTTTAGTTGAGTTCACTAGCAGGGAACATAACAGGGCTTTTGAAAGCTTCACAGCAGGAAGTGCCAATTTACCACGTGTGAAGAGACGCAGATAAATTTCTATTCAAATCAGCAACCGACTGTGTGCTACTTCTATTATGTGCAGCACACGTTTACTCATGTGAAAAGGCCCTAACAGGAACCAATGCACTCAAACTTCTCACATTAAAGGGGAGGGGGTTTGCTGATTGTGAATAGCAGAGATAGTTTAGATGTCCATCGGGTCATCCGATCACTGACGTAGCTAGTTCTGAGTGGACCTTGTATCAAGATCTTGTTATTGGAACTGTAGTTACACATGTTGGGGCCCCTGTAGCTTAGTGGCCCCGTATCATTGATATTGCTGATAAGGCGGTAGCTACGTCCCTGCATCCGATTACTGTTTAAAACAACTTAGTTTATGGGATATGTTAAGCATAGTTGGGCAATAATTATGAAGGTGGTAGCTGGAAGAAATTAAGAAATCAAATAAAAATTATATTACGGAACGTGTTTTTAAAAATTATTATTATAGATGCATTTATAATAAATAATGCTCCATTATCTGTAAATCCATTTCTACTGTTGTTATGGCCACTGCAACAACAATAATCAAAAGTTACCATCACCACAGAACCATCTACTTTAGTGAGTTAACCACAACATCAAAATAAAAGAGTTTATTCCCTAGTTGTTTGTATTATCTTTGAACATACGTTCAAACAATAGTTGACTTTTCAAGTCCTTCATATGATAAGCTGCAACGTGCCCAGTGGTTGAGTGAAACACTCACAAGATAAATTAAAAATTGTCCTTAAAAACACATCGCAAAAATTTTCTACTTAAAAGGTATAGCAAAGGAAATAGTAATTATTTCAACCAGAAGTGGAGAATAAATGAAAATTGTTAATGAGCTGATTCACAAACTAATGATAACATCTGAATCCAAGAGTTCGATGTATTCCAATACACCATTAGCTACTATAAGAGGAAATGCAATCATACTTTCTGCTTATGGCATGAGCTCCATTTTTCTCTCTGTTCTTTTGTCCTTTCTCTTTTCTTCTCGATGGCTTCCGAAAAGATTGTTATGTACAAAGCAAGGATATTCTGTTTGCTCAACTTCTTAATCCATTTACACTGACCTCGGGAAATGGACATAAACTCCCTCAGAGAAATAGAATCGATACAATAGATTAATATCCTGCTAAATGAAGCAATAAATATAAGAGAGCGAACTTCACAAATTTAACTCGAATACCTTTGTAAGGTTTCTATTAGAAATAATAAATAATCCATTCTATGATTAAAATGTAATGTATTGTACGCTATATTTTTAATTTTTGTATTCATATTCTTTAGTTTTTTATTACAGTATTAAATAACAATCAGCAAATTGAGTGATTTATTAAAAAAAATTTTTTTTTTTCTAATTTAAATAATGGCATTGATTGCAATGGTTTCGAAGTAGAAATTTTTAAAATATACTTATTCATTATTGGAATAATCTTTTAAAAATATTGCTTCATGAGAAGAAAAATTGGAAGAACATAAGGAAATAAAGCATAAGATGGGTAATATCCAAATGATTTTTTATAGGATGAAAAAATGAGTGAGTAAGTATGATATTAGAGTCGCACTATAAAGCTTCACGGGGCAACAGATCTCGTAATTTTGAACCATGGCCAAGAGACGAAGACGATACCTGAGTTGTGGCACCACGATCTCTTAACTACCCCACTACGCCACCAGAAGAAGTTCTACCCTCGACAGCCTCGTTTATCGTTCATAAGTCCCCTCTTCATGGCGAGTCAGGTATCAGAAATCAACGAGGAAGATTTTTAAGTGAGTGATTATATATTGTCGTATTATAAAGCAATACGAGGGCGATTGAAGACAGATCTCATAGTTTTGAACCTAGGTTAAGCGTCAAGGACAACATCTGAGCTGGCCCCGCCTTCAAATAATTACCACACCACACCAACGGGAGAAAGTTTGACCCTCCTCATATTTAACAAGCAGCGGTTTCCTCTACACAACGAATCTTCAGCAGGACAAGGCTCGAACTCATGACACGCCAACCGTAACCTTGACCACTAGGTTACCGTGGCAACATCATAAGCCTAAAAGCTTAATGATTATTTATAAGCCATTTAACAAATCCGAGTTTTGGTCATGTGTACTGGCTCTCTCCCTGTCGCCATTGGTCACAGTAGTCGAGTGGTCATGGTCGCGGACATGTGGTCAGCGTTATCGAGTCGTGTGTTCCTAATGCCACTGCCGTGCAGCATAGCTGATGCACGTTACATCGGTCATGACTCAAAGTCTTCACATTGGCGTAGTATGGAAGTTTGGAGAGTGATGTATCAGCTCAATGGACTAAATTCATGTGACGTCATAGTCACATGATAACTTAGCCACGTGTTTTCGGCCAATCAGTTCATAAATTAATGCGACGTCATAATTATATCACAAACATAATCACGCGTTTCCAGCCAATTAGTTCATGTGCTTCACTGTTGCCAACTTTTGCTTTTTGCTGGAACTTTCTTTTACAAAGTACATATTTGTCAACGATAAAATTATGCATATAGTTGAACAAAATGTGCACTTAATTTAAAAGTATTCGCATAATGTAAGTATTTTTTTTTAAAATTTTGAAAACTGTTTGAAGAATTTTAGCACGTGAACTCTTTATCCAATCATCAAATTTTAAATGTTCTCTAAACTTTACAAGTTGAACAACTTCGCATGTCAATTTTTAATCAATGGAAAACACGCGATTTCTGTTATCATGTGACCCTCATGAATTTAGTCCACCTTGTCACTTGACTATGGTTCAGAATTACGAGGTTCGTCGCTTTCAATCTATGCGTAGTTTCTAAGTGCTGCATTTAAAAATTTAAATCAAATTTCCACGTCTTCGAGCCTACAATTTATAACTCACATATTCAACTAAACAATTATTCTTCCATGATTCCCTGTTTTAAAATTTAAATCGGGGAGTTTTAATTTGGGTTGAATTTACGTCATACTGAAGTAACACGAAAGCTTTGGGACAGATCTAGTAATTTTGAACCACAGTAAAGTGCTGAGAATATCTTAACTGGTTTGCCCGTTCACCGTACGGGCTACCGAAAGCTGGCCACAACTGGTTTTCCCGTACACTATTCTGGCACTGGTATTTTTTTCTTTCTACCTTTGATTCTCCCATATTTTTAATTCTTATAATGAGATTATTAGGGCTAGTGCTTTTATTAGAGATGCAGTTTGTGTCAATGGTACTGAATATTTCTCATCCGAGATTTTATTTGTGGTGAAGGTGGAAATTTTTCATTGAAGGCAGGAATTTAGATTCTTGAAAAGATTCGGTAACGTACTGGGATTAGCAAGGCAGTGTTTGCAATTTTTGTTGCTCGAGAAGAAATGAAAATGAAAAGATAATCCAAAAAAAGCCGATATAATCTCAATCCCCATTGCAATGTAGACCATGCTTCGAATTATACGTGCATATATTATATGAACACAAACACAAAATCCTCAACCGTTCGAAAAAGAGGTACGAACATGAAATTGGTTTGTATGTATGAGAGAAATTCTTTTAAGAACATTTTTCATGGCATATACAGAGTGTACTTATAAAAAACAACTATTTAGAGGTGTTCCACAATTATAAAGTAAAAAATAGTATAAAAAATTTAAAAATTAAAATAAAATTTCTTTATTTTTGCATTCTGCTAAGTATTATGCTTATTTATATGAGATAAAAAAAAATGTGCCATTTTTTGGAACATTTTGGGCAAAAAGAAAAAATTGACTGCTTAAAGCAGTGCTTCTTAAACTGTGGGGCGCGATAACCCTAGGAGGAAATACTGAAAAGTCGGAAACAAAAGATTATTAAAAAAAATTATTAATTTATTGAAAGCAAACAAAAAAATACATTCTGACGTTATAAAAAACATTTACACTGATATAATATACCTATAAATGTATCAGTACTGCACAATGTTTTTATAATTAATTTAACAAAACTAAATTAAGAACAATTTTAATAATTACCAGTGACGCCATGGGCTTGTCATATATGAAATTATATTAAAAAAACTCTTATTTTGATAGTTTATATGTTTTATAATTAATCCCTTGACTGGCATTTAAACGTTAAACGATTTTCTCAACAATGCCCCCGTTTTGCACTTATGCACGCATATGTGGTGTTTTTTTAGGGGTGGGTGGGGGGAAGGGAATAACAAGGAGTTCCTCAGAAATAGGTAAATCCTTCACAAACACTGTCAAGGTCCTTTTATTGCATTCCAAAGCCTTCTGAATAATATTATCGATAGCAGTAAACAGAAAAGATCGTATTTTTGAAAAACGTATGTATACGTCTGGGGCAGTTAACGCTTTGGCTGAGCGAGGCGTTTATATACGCTGGCGGTTCTTAAGAGGTGAAAGTCGTCTTGTAGCTAAAACGTCAAAGTATCTTACTATCGAATTCAATACATTGTTATTGTACAAGGGGGGACGATGAAAATTATGATTAAATATTGGATCACAAGTATTTAAAGTTTAAGAACCACTGGCTTAAAGCAGTGCTTCTCAAACTTTCGATACTTGCGACCCAATATTCAATCATAATTTTCATCGCACCCTCATCCATACAATAACAATCTATTGAATTCTATAGTACTGTACTTCGACACGCTACAGCTACAATACCGCTTTAAACTTTAGAGTGCGACCGATGTATATAAACGTCTCGCTCAACCAAAGCGTTAATTGCCCAGGGCGTATATATACGTCTTTCCGAAGTACAATCATTTCTGTGCACTGCTATCCATAAAATTATTCTTTAGCCTTTGGAATGCAATAAAAGGACCGTGACATGTTTGCGAAAGATTTACTTATTTAAGAAAATTTGTTTATTTATTCCTTTTCTTCCTCCCCTCCCCAATGCATCACATACACGCACCTACATGGAAAATGGAGGCATTGGGGAGCGAATCGCGTAACTTTTAATCGGAAGTTAAGGCATTAATTATAAACCGTACAAAGGATCGAGATAAGAGTTAATTTTTGTATAAAATTTTATATATGACAAGCCCATGGGGTCATAGGTAATTATTAAACTTGTTCTTATCTTAAGCCTCCAAGCGGTCTGCACGTAAAATTCCGCCATTCCAGAGATGCTTTTTCTGCCTTCAAGCAAGATTCCCAAAAGCGGCCGAGCCGCATTCTTAAAAATACGGCTCAACCGCTTTTGAGAACCCCACCTGAAAGCAAAAAAATATGTGCGGTGCATTTTTGAAGCATCTGCAGAATGGCAAGACTTTAAGTGTAGACCACTTAGAGGTTTAATATTGTTAAATTGTCAAATGCACATACATTGTGTAGCACTGGTACATTTATACATGTAATATATCAGTGTAAATATGCATTTTATTTTTTATTATGTCAGAATGTATTTTGTGTTTTCTTTCAATAAATTAACCATTTTTTTAATTCTTTTGTTTTCAACTTTTCAATATGCTCGCGCCCACCTCGTAGAGTTGTCACGCCCCCCAAGGGGGCTCGCTCCACAGTTTGAGAAACACTGGCTTAAAGGGTTAACTGGGCATTCCTTCTTTAGATTTCCAAAGCACGCCAACGTAAGGATTTTGAGCCATAACATCGTGCATCAGTCCCATTATTCAGCGTGTTTTTAGTGGGACTAGGTTTCAAACTTACAACTCGATAACGTCACCCACTTGTTCGTAGCTTGACCACTCAGTATATTATTTAGTATTATCAGCCCAAGAGAGAGAGAGTATTGTATTTAAGCTTTTATCATTATAGGATCTATAAACACTTAGGATTAAAAAAGGGAACAAGCTAGAGTAATCTATGACCTAATATATGAATGATTCAAAATATCATTTAAAATATTTTTCACATTCTTATCTGCTGTAGAAAATTTCACATTCCAAAGAAATGACATCCATCCTTCTTAAGACAAAATAATATCACACTCAGATTGATTGATTGATTGAATATTAACGTCGCACTGTTCAGCTACCCGAAGGCATTTGGCGACGGACCACGTAATTTTGAACCATGGTCAAGCGACGTGGACGACACCTGAGCTGGCACCATCGCACTCAGATATTGTGATTTTTGTAATTAAATAAAATAATCTGAAATAGAGAGCGATCAACTTGAATTATGAAAAAAAATAATAATTCCCATCCATATAACGATTTAAATATTGTCACTTCTCAATATTTTTTATTTTTTATTAATTACTAACTGTCCATAATCGTCATTTTACAATTTATATTCACAAGGCTAAATAAACAAATAAATATTTTCAACAATATTAATTTTTAGTATGTGCTATTTTTGTTATAAAACTCTATATTCGCGATCAAATTATATATTCTGAAATATTAGGAACATTTGAAAGTAGTCTAGACAGTAGACAGTCATGATAATTCTTCAGCATGAGTACACCGTGTTAAACTGTCAGACAACACAAGAAGTCTAAACGAATACATCATATTCTACGGTCTCATATAATCCTATACTATTGTATCTCTGATACATCAGACTATTAATGATAGAGATTCTCTATCTTTATGTGGAAATGAATATATTTATAAGGAGTCAGTATATGTATATGCACAAAGTTTCTCATGTAAAATAAAATGGATCGAATTATTTTTATTTTTTTAAGAATTTTTAAATCTACCTAGGTGGAAAAAATGTTCTCTGTTATATAGATGAAGGGAAAAATAAAATAAAACATTGATATTTTTATGTTAAGTTCGACCACAATGGGAATAAAGTTCAGGTATTTGAGCTTTTTTTATCGAGAAAAGTCAAAATAATTTTTGTTAAAGAAAAACAGGTATTTTGTTGCTGCTTATGTCACCTAGTCGACGGTAACATCAGATAAAAGTCCATGAGACTCATCGCAGCTAAGAGCTAGATTTTTACGTCTGTCGTTATCCATAGCTTCGAGCACCATTGAGGTGACAGTACGATTTCGCTCGATTCCACCCCAATTTTGAGGAAGGACACTCTGGGGTGGTCAGGGACCTCCCACCTCTCTTCCCTTTCCCCCAACCTCACGACATGATTTGTGTCTCGACGGCTATTTAGCGTACCCCCATGCTGAGAAGGCAATATACGTTTACAAACATCCATGCCTCCTCCGGGATTTGAACCCAGGCCCAACGGCACCGCAGTCAGCGTCACTAACCACTATACCGGATGGGTGGCGGTATTTATTGCAATGGGAAGACACCCACTAAATAATTACAAGAAAAAAAAACATCAGGTACGTTTAACAGCCTCTTTATAATGAAATGTTTTTTTTTAAACCTACTGTTGAAATGACTTTGCACGATAAAGCGGAAGACGGGAAAAAATTTGGATAGGATTGACTCGACGGTGTGAGGAGAAAGAACTGGTATTACGAAATGTTGCAATGTATACTGTATTATTCACTACTCACTTAGAAGCAACTTTCACTTTGAGTTATTTGTATTGACGAAAAATAACTATTCTGAGTCTAAAATCATTTAACCAAATTTCTTTTGCCATTTCTTCGAAAATTGAACCCTTTTGCGGAAATATTCAATTTTGAAATTAATTTTTTCCCCGTACAGGCACACACACACAGATTTCGACTAATAATTTTTTTCCCTCCACATTCCAGCAATTCACTCTAATGTACAGTGCGTGTTACAAATTTAAGTACAAAATAATTTTAAAATAAAATTTTAAAAATTTACTGATATAATTCAAACGTTTTAATAGTTATGTATATGCGAATAATTGTAGTCTTAAAGCCATGGTGCACAAAATCTTGCTTTTAAATTTTGTTTCGAATCAGAATGTTAAGAATGACACGGAAATAGCTGTATCAAAGTGTAAGCACAAAATTGCTTGTGCACAAATTTTATAAAATGACATCATCAGTTACGCACACAAACGATTGCGGAATTTATCTAGCAAACAACCACTCACTACATCCCCAAGTACTCACTCCAGTGTGGAGTGTATGTAGCCAGCCAGTGGGGAACCATCTTAAGGGTCAATCTTGCAGTCTGATCATGGCTAAAGATTAGAGCGCGTTGAATGTGTTTATTACAAATAAACAACCCGAAACGTCGAACAAACGAATCATTGGCAGGCAAAAGGTTAAAATTTTCTTCAGGTTGGTTTATTCAACAGACAGTTACCAAACGTGCATTATGAAAAAAATAATTTTAGCGAAATAATAAGCGCTGTTTATTTTATCACATTTGTACTTTTAAAACTACGAGGTACGTCATCAATATCTCTTGTGTGGCTGTATAGTTAGTTTTGGTTCAAAGTTAATGATGTGAGTAATCTGGTTGACTCTATGAGATTTATGCTAAAGATAAGTAAATCTCGGTACAGAAATTTATTGCTATTATTTGTGTCATGATAATGTACATTATTTCTGATCGGTGTTGCCATTCCTAATAAGCTCAACATTTCCTGTTTTGTATTATTTGATATTTGTTTTGCGTTTGTTTATTCTCTTTGAATCTGGCAACAGAATTTTAGTTACGTATGCTTATGAAATATTCTAAGTAGTTTACGTTTTACGCTAAGAAAATAACTGTATAATACTCTTATGTTTACGGAGCGTGTGCTCAAATAATTCGTTCTTTCATGTATATAGCTTCATTAATTCATGAGTGCAAATAGTCTCATTTTATCCTGCGTGTTGAAGAAAAATAAAATATATTGAAATCGAAAAAGAATAGTTTCTCGAGCACAACAATCAGAATATATTTCTTTACTTTAACCAGTGGTTTGCCCGTACATCGTAAGCGTTTCCAAAAGTTGGCCGCAAGTTGTTCACCCGTACGCTGAGCACTAATATTTTCTTTCTTTTTTGATTTACACTTATTTTTAATTCTTATCGTGTGTTCGGTATGCTAGTATTTTGAAAAGGCGATGCAGTTTGTTTATGGCAGTGGTCTGCAAACAGTGTTCCACGGACCCCCAGGGTTCTACGAAGCATATCTATGGGTTCTACGAGTCACAATACAAAAATCGAAAAGAAGTTTATTAAGGTCTTCGCAAAATAGATCCACGTTCTGTGTGAAGTTTGTACACCCACAAGAATTTAAAGCTCATCCCAGTCATTAAGAAACTGAAACTTTTATTTATACGTAATAACTTTACATTTAGCAATACTTTTAAAACTATTATTAGAATGTAATAAGAGAACATTAAAAGATTTTATCTTTATATGTACTACCTTACTAGAATAAGAAAATTTTATTGTTTACTATCCCGGGTTCCACGAGATAATTTCATACTCTTTGGTACAATGCCTAGCAAGACAAAATAGTTTTCTAATGAAAAATGCACCTTTTTGTATGTGTAGAAAATATCTACAAAAAAAGAGATGGAACAGATTATCGACATATCAACAGATTCGATGCTAAAAATCTAAATTTAAGCAAGAACAGCTCCGAAATTTTATGCTGCAAATTCATGTGAAATACACAGTAGTTTTCACACACCTCTAAAAATTTTAATGCCATTCGGAAGAATGTGTACAAGTGAAAGATATTTATCTCAACTTGAGTGGCTAAAAAACAAGTTAAACTCATAATACGTAAGGCGATTGCAGTTAATCTCAATAGACCTAGACTTCGACAATTTGTGCGAAAAAAATGACAGAACACATCCCAGTTAGTAAACATAATGCATGCGTAGGTGATACTTGGATTACATATTAATATTATTAATGAGTAAATTTTATATAAAGTAGATTAAAACTCTTTAAGAATAAATGCAATGCTTATTTTAATTGCCTTTACATAAAGTACCTAAAACATGTGTTGATCTATTTTAAATATTATTTTAAAATACATTCTTTTTTAAGTGTGCGTGTTGAACAGAGTTCCACGAAAATATTTTCTAGTTCTGGGGGTTTCACAAAAAGAACTATTAGTTCTATGGATTCCGTGAATTGAAAAAGTTTGAAGAGAACTGGTCTATGGTATTGAAATGTGCTTTTCGTTCGTCATTTTTTGTGTGGTGAAAGCGGGATTTGGTTTAACGTTTAGTTATAAACAATAAAAAAAATATGCCTTTTCTTGAAGCATTTGTGCGTAAAAAAAAATGACCTCTTAAAGGGTTAATACGTTAAAATGTAATTTCGCTCAAATGCGAATTTCCGTTATCAGTCTTAATTCGTAAGAAAGAAAAATTTGAATGAAGTATTGATATTGAGGTTGATTTTTTTGTCTTAAATATGTTGAGGCTTAAGCGTCCTTTCATTGGTGTGGTGTAGAAGTTAAGACGGGGAGGGGAAGGGGGTTGCAAACTCCGAACTACGCCAACTCTAGGACTCTGACATCTTTAACATTCATCAGCCTCACTACATGACGGGTCATGAACTAGTGAACATGAGCACTCGGGTGCCATGGTTGTTATAAAAATTCTAAGTGAATGAAGTTCTTAAATGAGTTTCTAAGAATAATTTATTATATTTTGAAATTGATTATACAATGAATTCTATTTATCATAAACGGAATACATTTCGGATTTTACAGAACTTGAATGTATATCATTAAGTTTTTAAACCTAGTAATAAATGGAGGAAAATAAAGTTTGAAAGAAAAATAATTTAAATATCGAAATAAATATGCTCTGAGAGTTAAAAACTTTTTAAAACGTAAAATCTTAAAGGTAGTCGGAAACCTCTATACCGACTATGTTTTCGATGTACCTTTTCTCAAAATCTGTTATGTGTACATGCTTGCATTTTTTAATACAATTTAAGTATACCTTTCTCATTATACTGAAATGAGATTTTAGCTAAATTAAATTTTTTTAATAATTTATAAAATATTTTATGAAACAAAGTGAAATTTGACCCATTTTTCACAAAGAAAAATTTGTAAAAAATACATTTTTGATTTTTTTTACAAAAAGCTCATTTCAATATATATTAGCCATCATTATAAATACGTCATAAGAAACTTACATACCTGTGAACATTATTTTTCCAGAAAAGGTACATCGAACATCAAAAATTTCATTTTGAGATAAATGAACTTTGATGTATAATTACTTTTTTATTAAAATATTCCGCCCCATATTCCAAATGATTTACTTTTTTTTGAATCTCATTATTCCTCTCTCTTCCGTTTAAGTCTTTTTTCTTTCCTAACTTCCTTTGTTTTTTGTAAACAGGAGTATTTAGCCTCTGACAGCCTCTGTTTGTCGAGGCACTCCATTGCCTGTACCGTGTAATCATCAAGCTCAATATTAAGTTTTCTCAAAATTTCTGGTTTTAATACATTTCCCATATTAAATGATGAAATTGCATCCTCTGTACCCAATGATAATACTTCAATTTGTACAAATATTTTCTTCGATACACTAGATTATATTACGTTGTTTACACTTTCATTGGGATTTTGTGTACCTCCATCTGAACACTTTTTTGGCAATTTTGGAAAAACAAAATACTTTGTTTACATTTTTCGCTATTTAAATGGGCGTGACCCAATTTCAATGATTATTTAAAAATACGTTTTAAGGGCTTCTTATTACCCTAGAGGTTAAAGAAAGGTATTTTTAACGAGGTTTTAAAATCAATAAAATTTGAAAATGTAAAAATCTCAAAATTGTCATATTAAGAAGATTTTAGGTTTCCAACGCCCTTTAAATACCAGGTACTTACGCATTATCGCAATCGTATTGGCGACACTATATGAAATGAAGCACATGGTTGCTGTAGACTCATAAATACTCTCGAATGCTTAGACACATAAATACACACTCCTTAAAACACAACGTTTATTAGACGCAAACACGACCAGCAACAAGTAAGTGAGTAAGTTATTTACAAAAGTCGAAGTATATATACGTGAAGATCGTATCTTAACTTCGCTTCACAAGTGGCGGGTACGACACATGCGATATCGGGGTTGCCAACTTGGCGAATTATCTTGAACGTTGGCATTGTTGCGATAGTATGTAAGTACCTAACTTTTTTATTTAGTTTTTCCCCTGTTCAATGTAAAAATTCGTTAAAAGCATAAGCAAACGTATTTAAAGGCTACTATAGACGAATAATTAAATGATTATGTACTCTTCTTGTTAGAGTTTTAAGCTTATTAATGATTTCGGTATTACTTTTTTTTCATTTTCATTGTTTATTCTGTTTTGAGAAGGTATTCAGTACCTTAAAGTAGTTAAATCAGATAATGGAGCAGCTAATTTTAAGCTTATTTAGACAATTACTAAAGATCAATTGCAAGTTTTCTTTTCAATGTGTATCTGAAGCACTTCTCTTGTATCCATTCGATTATTTCGCTGAATACAGTGCCTTGAATAATTTAAATACAAGAACTAAACAAAAATACTTTATATCATCTCTCAGCTATAAACTAGATAGATTTATCTAGCAAAGAGATAAGAAAAGACAACATATCTAACGCGAGAGGAAAAAAGAAGAGAAAAAGGTCTTTTTTAAAACACTCGAAGTCTAAAAGAAAAAGTACTTCAACAACATGGGGAAAAAAAATAAAAGAATCCAAATAAAAGGGAGCGGAATAGAGGTTCGAAACTTTTTTTTATGAGAGTAAGTGTATTTTTTTCTGTATTTTCCCTGATTATAATTCTCATGTGTTGTTTTAAGAGAAGAGGGCTTAACTAAAGTTGATATTAGAAAAAAAAAAAACTTTTTAAAATTCGATTTAGTACGTAGATTTATTCAAGAACGTTTTTTCACAATGGCGGTTGAAATTCTTCTGAAAGAGAGAAAATATATAAATTATATAATTTTAGGTAGAAATATTTTTCTTTGAATTACATTTCATATTATTTTCAAATATATTTATATTCGAGTGGTTCATTATTTTTTTGGCGTGTATATATTTGCTAAAAATATTAATTAAAAACTCAACTTTTATTTAATTTAATTATATTGCATCACATGCTATCGAAAGGTTTAAATAAATATTTGAAACGTTCCTAAAAATTAGTTGTTTAGCTTATATAAAAATAATATTTTGTTAAAGTAATACCTGTTTTTTTTTTAATATTGTAATATTTATGAGGAGGAAGCTCAATTTTTTTAGATCGTGTTAAAATGATATTGCAAAAACCAAACAGATTTTTTTTGCACGTGATTTTAGGGCATTTATGTATTTAAATTATTCAAAATGGCTGAAAAAATTTGCATTTGATTTTTAAATAAAGAGAATGACTTTCAAGAATTCTAGAAAAATAATTTTGTGCGCAAATATAACTGTATATCAATAAATATACCTATATAATTATTTAATAAAGCGTTTGCGATTATAATTCACATAAAATTCGATGTAAGAATAAAGCAGTCAAAATTGAATAACGAAGTCATCTTGCTTTCTTTATAAAAGAAAAGCTTCTACACAAATATTATTAAAAATTATTTATTTCAATAATTAAAAATAAAGTTTTTGTTTATGTTTATAAATATAAATTGGGTAAAATTTAAAATAGGAATTTTCTTCTTAATGAAGTCAAATAAGAATTATTAATTGTTTATTCTAAAGACTTAAATGGTCCTGAAAAACTGTTTTCTTTTTTTACAAAAAATAAGCAAATTGTTTCGAAATTATACCTAATTTCGAAATGAAAAATAGTAAATAAATTATCTGAAAGTTACAAAAAGTGATATTGCTCTCCTTTAAAAAAAGGATGAGAAATTACTTATAAAAAGCATTTCTAATGATATAAAAAGTTAATAGTACATTAAATTTTATTTAATTATTTTTCTAAAAAATTATAAAATGTAACATATATATTTTTTAAAAAAATTTACACGAAAATTACTTTACATTAAATTACTTTAAACAAAATTTTACTAAATCTAAATTAGCAACGATCCCTTTTCAGCTTACATTTATTAACACATTTTTGCTCCCAATTAAAAGAATTATTTTCAATATTTTAATATATTTGTAAATAAATAAGATAAGCAAATTTGTAGTCTCATTCTCTTCACGCAGTCATCATCACAATTTTTGGCTTACATTTTGAGAAATATTATTTAAAGATGGGTAAGACAGTAAAGCCTTCTTTATGATGGAAATTGAGTTTAGCGTTTTATAATTTCCACCATTTCAAAATCAAAACCAATCTCCTCTTTAAGCATTTAAGACTCCCATACCTAAGTCGTACCAGTGACAGTCACGAATTCGTGGCCAGAATTGTTTCTGTAGAGTTTGTGAAATTGCCCCCTAGGGTGCCCTTCTCCTTGATTATCTGCGTGAGCTAGAGGTGTAGGATTAACAAAAGAACTAGACGTATCCATATTCTTCATATGGCTTTAATAAGAAAAACTTAAAAGTTTAACAGATTAGATGATAATAATATATGTAACAGAATTTACGATGACAAAACACACAATATAAATAGTACCGAACTAACGTAACTCGGACCACTATCAATATCTAACCCACCTAATCTCAATTCCAATAATATTACAAGTCCTAATATTAAATAGTCAATCGTACCTTGATCCGATCGTCGATCTAATCATAAGGGAGTTGCGTCTTTACTCGAGTGCAATGGTATGCACCTTGACCTAATGGCTCTATTTTTGGGATAACCTCTGTTGGCTGTCACTTCACAATCGTATCACTCTCTATCATAACATTCCCCAAATTACCATCTCACTTACTCAAACTTCCTATATTTAAAAGCTATCTAATTTGCATCTTTTACTCACGTTTCACTTCTTGGTTTTTGGTTGGAAAAGAGTTGCCATTAATCCTGCCCCCAAGAAAACTCAAAGGACATGTTAATGAAAAGACGCGTGAGCCCGTCACAAGTTGTAGGTTCGAGCCTTGGTGCCGTAGAAGACCTGTCGTGTGAAGGCTGATGAACATTAAATCTGTCCTGCCTTTAAGTCCTCGCGTTGGGATGGTGTGTAAATTTGGAAGTTCGTTTATCATCTCGGGTGTCGTCTGCGTTACGTGACCGTGGTTCGAAATGAAGGAATCTATTGTTAATAGCACTCGTGCTGCTTCGAAGTGTAACGTTAACTATAAATCAATGAATCAGTCAATCTGAATGAATCACTTCATCAATAAATCAATCATAATCTGCTTGTCTAATAAAAAGTCGGGCAACAGACCATAAGGGCCAAACCTACAGCGCCCATCTCAGTTTTCGTGACCTTGAGCACTGAGGTTCATGAGCAGATGTTACGGTTAGGTGGTCAGACTGACGCATTTCACTGTATAATACATGGGTAGTAGGTGGCACCTTAAGTCCAAATTAATAACAGTAACAAGTAAACTATATTGTCATTATTCTAAACATTTTTAATAACAAGTACATCCCTTTTCTTAGTCTTTACAGAAAGTGCCTGTAACATGTAGATCTACTTTATTATCTTGAGATATATTCTTCAAACAGTGGAATAGAATTCCTCGAAAACACCTTTAAGTTCTAAGGGTCCACACTAAATTTGTATGTCGATAATGTTTGAAGACCATTAGTTTAAATCGTTGTCCATCAAATCTCCATCCGTAACATTTTCTAAACGAGGTTTTCCAAATCATGTTTCTTACCTTATAAAATCAAATTTTCAATTTTTAATTAAGGTATCCGACTACGTTTGGAACCATGATTTTAAAAAAGCGCATAAATGTATAATTTTCATGATATTTAGTGTCACTTAGATTAGAATACATGTATAACATTGTTTTAAGGACATGATGACAAAAAAAATTATTTAAATACAATATTTTGGCAAAAAATTAACTTAGAATAACCTTTTTTCAAAATGTTCTCCTTTTGTAAAAAATGCTTCTATATATAGCTCAGACCTCTGTACAGAGGCTCAACTACGAGTTTTGAAAAATTCGCATTATTTTCAGAGTTACAACCATTTGAAATAATTATCGGCGTATTTTATTAAAATTTCTCCCATCTGTTGTCGTAAAACTTGGATAAACCGACTTCTAAGTTATGCATTTCAAAAATTCTAGTTGAGCCTCTGTTCAGAGGTCTGAGCTGAATACAGGTAAAATATTATTATATAATTGAAGCATTTTTCACAAAAGGAGAATATTTTGAAAATGGGTCATTCTATGTTTATTTTTTGTCAAAATATTGCACTTAAAAATTTTTTTATTGTAATAATATTCTTAACCCAGTTTTATATACATTTTCTAATCTAAGTGACGCTAAATATTATAAATACTATTCATTTACACGCTTTATCAAAATCACGATTCCGAACGTAGTCGGATACCTTAATACATACACGTATTTTCAATTTTGGAAAAAAGTTCTTTGTGCGTTCTAGCCTCCTCTTTCTTTTTAATAACCCAAACAATTATTTTTATAACGAAAAACTGTTGATTGGTTACGATTAAAACAGAAGTAACAGTTAAAAAAATAAACCTGTCATTAGGAATTATCCATAATTCATGCGTTCTTCGAAATTTTAAAACTCTCGCAATCATTGACCTTATGACTAAATCACCATCCTCCAAAACATGCCATACAGTTACTAAATTAAAGATCCGGCTTGTTTTAATTTCGTAACTATCGAATACAGACAAAACAAATGTGGAGGTAGATAATATTTTCTACCAAAAAGAAAAACAAATTGCGCTCGATTTGGAGAAAACAGATTATTTTTCGAATAAATATATCACAAAGATAATCAACGAGAATATAATTTTTTTTTGCATAAAAAACATTTCTGCATTCTTCCATTAAAATGTATGGTTTAAACGGCAAGAAACTTTTTGTGACGTTGTTGTGTGTGGAAGCTCTGTTTCTTATCTGAGCATTTCCGCTGGAAAAAGTTCTTCCTGTAGAAAACTTTTCTCTCTGGTTTTTATCTGGGTGTCCCTTATCTCAAATGTAGAGGATTAAAAAGGGGTGGTTTGCGAGCAGTTCAGTGGAGAATGTAGACAATGGCTGGGACGGTGGTGCTTTTGTTAGGCCTTCTTCTGGGACTTACCAATAATTGCGGGATATACGTTGTCAAGGCCGAGAATGTGACGGTATGTAAATGGTTGTTTTTGGAGTAATTGTTGTGAATTAAAATGCATTTTTGAATGCAAATAGAGTAGGTTTTTACCATTTTAATAAAATTAATTATTTTGAATTTTACTATTTATTGCGTGATTCTCAGCTATTAAATTACAAGTGAATTAAGGTTTGCAGAAAAATTTAAGATAACTATTTAGTAGGAAGAAATATCTGCCTGTTGTTGGATTTTTATTTTTAGATTAAAAATCCATAATTTTACTTTAAAATAAACCAAATAAGTATAAACTTTTTAAAAAGTATTTTGAAATAACAATAATATTAGGAATAAGAATTAAATAGAGAATATTAGGAATTAAATAATATTAGGAAGAAATATTTGCCTGTTAATGAACTTTTTTATTTTAAGATTAAAAATCTTTAATTTTACTTTAAAATAAACCAAATAAGTATATATTTTTTTAAAAAAAATATTTTTAAATAATAATAATATTAGGAATATAATATATAATAATATAGGAATTAAATAAAGAATATTAGGAATTAAATAATATTAGGAAGAAATATCTGTCTGTTATTGGACTTTTATTTAAAGATTAAAAGCCATAATTTTACTTTAAAATAAACCAAATCATTACATTTTTTTTTAAAAAAAAGTTTTTATATAATACTAAACAGAAATTATTTTTCCTATTGTCGAACAAGAAAAAACTTACAGCAATGTCACTGTCAGAATTTTTTCAATACATAAATCACAGAATTTCTTAAATAATGTTAAGAATTAGATATTTTTAAGACTCGCCATATACTGTTTTAAGCTGAAAATTAGAATTAAATTGCTAGTGTATTTCAATATTCTGACCGGATTTTGTAATAGTTGCTAAAGTCAAGGAAATAGAGTTGAACTTCCTAACCAAGAAATACGGGTTACCGGTGTCAAAGTAATTGCAATTTCCTCTCTCTGTCTAGGGGTGTTCAACTTGAAAATTTGATAAAAAAATCTTTAATCCTTGTATCCTAGTTTTAAAATTTTATACAAAAATACATGTATTTTAAATAATTTCGTATTATTTAAATTGTTCCAAATATTTGACTTACATAATCATTTTTTATGATTTTTAACTCCAACAGCTTCAGTTAGCATTGCTCAACTCAGTGTAAAATATTTCGAATACTGAAATATTTATAAAATTTTACTTCAATTCGATTAATTTTACAAATATAATTATCTTCTGATCAATAAAAATAACATTTCGTTATTTATTAAGTAAATCATTTAAATTTAATCATTAAATTCAGAAATTTGTGATTTTACTGTGATTGTATGATTAACTTACTTCGGATAAAATTGTTCATGTATTATTAAAAAATCTGAATAATGTTACGTAATGCAAAATACTAGCTTTTTATCACAAATCTAATTCGCAAAAGTTTTATATTACTTTATAGCAAATACTTAATTAGCGATTAATTATTATTTGTATTACTAATTTTACAAAATGCATTTCCAAAATTCCGTAACTTATGTTTAGAAGTAACTACAAAAACAGAAAAAAAATTTTAACTTTCATTAATTTTAAAAAGTTAAAAACAGTAATGGATTGTACGTGATTTTGTCATTTTTTCTTTTATCTATGTAATATATATGTGAATTTTTCCATACTCTAATTTTTAAAGAAACAACAACGCTAAAATTTGCTGATGAATAATTTAGAAAGATATTTTTCAGAAAGCTCCAAAAATTTAATTAATTATTATGAATTGCTAAATTAATGTAGTTCTGTAATCAAATAACTTATGTTTAGAAGTAGAAAATATTTATTTGAAGCTTAACTGAATTTATTTAAAAAATTCAGAAAGAAATAAAATATTCGAACATGATTTGGGTATTACTCTCATATCTTTAACTGTATTTTATCTACATTCTTTCCAAATGAGTAATGTAAAAATTGCGCTGATTAGAAATTTATCTAATGTATTAAATTTTATTACTTTCGGAAGCATAAAAAAGAAATAATTTATACCCGAAATAAATTATTTATAACAAAATTCATATTTTAAATTAAATTTTAATATTTTAGAAATCTAATTTATGGCATGAAATATTATTTATGGGGAACAATAGATTTTAATATTGAAACAGTAACAACATTAAAACTAAATAAGTATTAAACATTTTTAAATTACAATCCAGTCTGGTTTTAATTAGATCCTATTGAGAATGAATTTCTAAACTTTTAATTATAAAGCACAAAGATATGTATTTTTTTCTTTTGGAAAGCTTTTCAGGATAATATTAATTTTGTGATAGAGTTTTTGAAGCGTGACATTGAAATTAAATTGTAAGAAATGTTATAACATGTTACAAAAGTATTTTTTTTGGAGAACGTAAACGTTTTAGGACGTTTTAAATTTTGAAATTATTTAAATACATTCTTTGTTGCTCACAGTATTTTTTTAAAATTCATTTTGTCGAAATTCATGGATATATACGCGGCATTTCTTGTACTAATTAAGGAAATTTCATACGGTTTATAAAAGCATTATATTCAAGGCTAATAATGTGCTCATTTTACTAAAAATAATAATTAAAATTTTAATTATTAATTTGCCATATTGTTGCCATACTTATATAAATGAAGAAAAAAGAACTATATTCATAAGCCCTGGTCTTTTTTAATGTATATGAAATTATTCTTTTACTAAATTTGGTCGGCCTTAAAATAGTGTAGGCGTTTGTATCCTGAACGGAAATATTGATTCAAACATGATTCATAACATTTATTTCGCTGTCCAACCGGAAAAGCAATCGCCGCAACAAAGAAACATAACTTCTTGTATTGCATCCTTCACTTTTTATTTAAGTCAATAGTCATATTTTAAGCAAAGTTTATTTTCTTGATTAGTTTTATACAAAGTCTATATTTATGCTGAGAAACTTTTTTGAGAGGAAACTAAAAATATGAAGAACATTTTATGTGGTAAAATAACCTGTGATGACAGAAAGTATAACTTATCAAAATTCTCAAATATATATGAAATTAAATAATGGGAAATTTGACGAACGATTGAATTACTAATTGTTTATGTAAAATGTTTTGCATTAAAAAGGTATATCTTGATCTTATAAGGTTATGTTTTATTAAAAAAAAAATGATGCGTGGAACGCCACGCGATGGAAATGGAAGCTTTTTTGGCGACGTCGGAACATTGAATATTTGCCCTAATATTACAAACTGGCCACGTACATGCCTCAATCGCCTAATTTTCGTGGTGAAATGAGTCTTTATGATATTAAATCCAAAGATGTTCAGGAATTTCTGGGTATACAAAACAATTATATTTTGATAAATTTGGTATAGTTTTCTTATTTAAACTCTGTCGGCAATTGTAGCATGCTTTAATGTATCTTCTAAATTAATTCAGGGCAAAATATTTTTAAGCTCAGCAACAGGCGTTCTCAAATCATCTCTAAACCATAATCTATCGCAAATTGAACGCCCGTGACCGAAAGGAATATCAACGAATCGCTTTAGAAAATCTTTGTGAGCATTTTTATGGGAAACATAGTCTTTGTACCCTAAGATAGAATTTATTATTGATTTACATGCATCAGTTCCAACACGCACTGGACTTGTTGAGGGCTTTGTAGTTAATGGCACAGGGGGATTCATAAAGTCCGTATTAATCTGTGCTGTCATTAGAAGGGTCTCAATAGCATTCCCATTCCTTAAAATGGGCATTAAGAGAGTATTGTGCCGTGTTTTTTTACCGTACTCGATATTGTCTCATGTACTCTGATGGAGATTTGGCAGTATCACTTGATGAATTTGTACTGTTTTTCTGTTTTTTTTGTCACTTTTTCGACTGAACTTGCTGCTAGTTTTTCTTTTTTTTTTATTCCTTTCACGAAACTCTTTTCCTCTTTGTGTATTTAATTTAGGCATTCTGACTAGAATTAATAATAATTCAACGCAAATAAAAATTAAAAAAAAAAAAAAAATAACCCCCCGACCCAACCCCCAAGTGGCCACAAAAATAGGAAAATTTTTCAAAAAAGGAGGACGCTTCTGCTGCGAGAGCTATTTTGCCTACACCGTAATGCACACACACAACCATTGATAGATGTTCCCGGATATGGGGGGGGGGAAGAACCCCCAATCGGAAGGTGGGCCAGTTGAGCAATCGGAGAGGTGGGCAATCATCCAACTTTTTCACGGATATGACGCGTCACGTGGTAGCCCCGATCCCTCCTTTTCCTCCCACTCGCTATCCTGTCACCATGACGACGATTCTGGGGGATGGGGAGGATGACAACTTCCGTTCGCTTTTTCACCCTAACTCAAAACTGGGCAAATTTCTAATTCCCTCTTGAGCTCAAAGAAGTTTCACTTCAAAAATGCCTAAGACGAAATGCAGTCAGTGGTGTAACGTACTCCCCCGTGCATCGTGGAGAGGGTACCCAGAATTCTAGGGGGACCAAAGTCAGGTGTTATGGTTTTGAAATTCTTGGTGAAGTACGACTTGGGGCCCCAAACCTGATTTTGCAGGAGGGGGCCCTAATATTCTCAGTTATGCCACTGAATGCAGTATGCAGTATTATAAAGATACATATTAGAGCAGAGAAGCCCAGAGGCGGAGTGGTAGCGTATCGCGCTTCCACACCACAGGTCCGGGTTCTATCCTCGGTTGGCTGGGCAAGGTCGACTCAGCCTTTCATTCCTTCAGTGGGGCGATAAAATGAGTACCAAGCTTGCTTGGGGACTAAACACTGGGGGTTTCGCTTCAGAC
>BMAV01010030.1:41726-64430 GCA_019973955.1 Trichonephila inaurata madagascariensis | reverse complement strand
TTTTTTTTTTTTAGTAATTTACTTTTCAACAATTTATTTTGATGATGGCATACTATACTAAATAGTTACTTGTAAAAAAAAGCATTAGATACATTTAATAGCTTCTTTAATATTTTAATTTTTAAAAACACTGGGAAGAGATAGCTGGGGTTATGAATATCTTGCAATGTTCTTTGTACTTTTCACTACTCAGTACTCATTTTTTAATAATCTTCGTTTTTGGTTTATTTATATTGTATTAAAATAGTTTTATTTTGAGTCTAAAATAATCTAACCAAAATTAAGTCTTTTGCCATGTATTCGAAAACTTGACACATTTGTGGCAATATTAAATTTTTAAATTATTTTTTAAAATTATTTTTCTCCTAGTTTCCATACCATAGAACATCTTTTACGAATAAGTAGGCTCCAATTAATTAATAGTAATTCTTATTTGTTTCTTTATAACTGCTATTTACCGTAATGCACATTCAAATATATAAGTTTCCTTTATAAAATTTTTATTTTGCCAGCTAAAATAATTATGTTACCTTTAAAGAACACAAGATATTTCATTCTGCAAAGTGTCTTGATGCAATTAAAAATATTTTCAACAACGCGGAACCTTCGATGCAAATTTAACTTCAGCATAAATATCAATTCCAAGCAATGACGTATAACAGATAACCCAAAATAAACTTTTTACGATGAAGACATTCCTGTAAATCGCGTTGCCTTGTAATCTCTCATTATCAACAATGACTGCTTACGATTGTAGCAATTCGAAGAAGCTTTGATAATGCGCATACCATCACATCCGATAATGCTAGTAAACAGAACTAGGAATGACAAATGCTGATACGAAAGGTTGAAAATACTTTCATTTTTATCCTTTGTGTTTTTTACTACTGATCATCTGTGACAGACAGTTTCGAGATATTTCCATGCTTTGTTATCGTTTCACTTTATTTGTTTCGGAAGAAATTAGAACAATA
Organism: Trichonephila inaurata madagascariensis; assembly: GCA_019973955.1. Classification (NCBI taxonomy): domain Eukaryota; kingdom Metazoa; phylum Arthropoda; class Arachnida; order Araneae; family Nephilidae; genus Trichonephila; species Trichonephila inaurata. The sequence continues at coordinate 63,456 of BMAV01010030.1, read as the reverse complement.
AATTTGTAGAGAAATATGTTAACGGGACTGGTTACTGGAGATTGCATCGTTGATGACATAGCAGAATAGTTAAACTTAAATGTATGGATTGAATAACTATCGCTTCACTTTTGTATCCATCTTTTCTCGAAAGAGATACTCTGTATTAAGGTATCCGACTACGTTCGGAACCGTAATTTTCCAAAAGCGTATAAATGGATAATATTTATGATATTTAGTGTCACTTAGATTAGAAAATGGATATAAAATTGTTTTAAGAATAGTATTACAGTAAAAAATTATTTAAGTACAATATTTTGACAAAAAATAAACATAGAATGACCCATTTTCAAAATATTCTCCTTCTGTGAAAAATGCTTCTATTGTAATAATATTTTGCCTGTATATAGCTCAGACCTCTGTACAGAGGCTCAACTAGAATTTTTGAAATATATAACTTACAAGTGGGTTTATTTATGTTTTACGACAACAGAGGGGAGAAATTTTAAGAAAAAAACGTCGATAATTATTTCAATGGGTTGTAACTCTGAAAATGATGTGAATTTTTCAAAAATCATAGTTGAGCCTCTGTACAGAGGTCTGAGCTATATACAGGCAAAATATTATTATAATAGAAGCATTTTTCACAAAAGGAGAACATTTTGAAAAAAGGTTATTCTAAGTTAATTTTTTGCCGAAATATTGAATTTAGATAATTGTTTTTTGTCAAAATGTCCTTAAAACAATTTTCTATTTGTATTCTAATTTAAGTGACGCTAAATGTCATGAAAATTATCCATTTATGCGCTTTCTTAAAATCACGGTTCCGGACGTAGTCGGATACCTTAATTTACTTGTACGAATCACAATAGATAAAGTTAATTAATTTTGCATAGTCCTTAACATTGTTAACAAGATATTTTAACTATGGATCTTTGAAGATCTCATTATCTTTGATTTTAAGGATAATTAATTAGATTTTACATATCCTTCTTTTAAAAACATTTTCAGCGGATTACGGTAATATTATGTGTTTATGTACATGCCTTTGAGGACATATCACAATTTAATGTAGCTTGCAATAACTTTTTTTCTGACAAACCTCTTAAGGATTAAGTTATGCTTATGTATTATTATGGCTCTAAACTCTGGCTGGGTGTGCTCGGTCTTGCCTCAAAAAATAAAATTGCAGCTAAGTCCGAAAAGACCACTTGTGTTGCTGATCAACATTCCAGTCTCTATTTTAATCAGTGTTTTGTAGCCTTAGTTGCACATGGTTCGGCATCAGAGCCTCCTGGACAAAAGAATGTTGCAAGTAAAAACCACGGACAGTAGGCGCCGACGGTTTGTTCGAGCAGACAATGATAGACCTGCAGATATGCTCCTACGTTATGTTGGGTGTTGAGATGACGCTCCAAGATTCGACATTGTGTATGCTCTGCAATACTCTGTTGACGTAATCTTTCATCGTCTGCTGCCGGATTTCCGATTTGTCTGCTTATCTCCAGTTCATTACTTCCACACTCGCATCACTGTAGTTGCATTGCGTTTTATCCATTGTCGAGTCAAGGTTAGATTTAAAGTTTTGTGCCTAGAGGTCATTAAAAGTTCACCAGAAAGCATATATGGCTCCGAAATTTCTTATCAAGAAGGAACTTCACACAGTTCATAGACTGACATTTATTCATATTCCAACATTACAATCAGTAGCAATTCGGAACTGTTTACACGCCAATGTCGCAGAGAGATTCTTATCAGCCGTCGATGGCCCCCTTTTACTGGATTTCTGACACTCGCAATACAATCTTACATTAGTAGAGTGCGAGAATCCAAATTTCACACTCATATCTAAGCTTATTAAATCTTGGGACCCATCTCACGTGGGCCGGTTATTAAGGATCGTACATAGTCCCTTCATTCGTGGTCACTAGTCATTGTAGTTGCAGAAACTGATTTAACTGCTGTTGTAGCTATTTATTGTCTAGTATAATCGCTGCTGATCACATCGACTTATATTGATTAGTTGCATTTATCCTTTATTGGTATATGGGGGTCTATGGCATTTCTTCAAGTACTTCAATTTTATTCTATATTCGACACAGAAAATGCAACACCATAAAAGCCTCGGCCAAATGCGATCAAAATAGATACACTGACGGAAAATTCAGATGCAATAAGTTAATTTGTTTAGAAGAAAATAGTTTTAATACAGAGAGGATCAGTAAGATCATGATATATCACGACAATTCAAGCAGCGACCCCATGGAAGTCCAGATTCAATTAACAAGCGTATTGGGTTCTGATAAATGGAAGCCTATATGCTTATGAACTATACCATGGTTCATCCTGCTGTTAAGGAGGGGACAGGTCAAGGGGACGATGATGAATTACGTTTCACATATGCTCGATTGATGGAAAATCAGAACATAATAAAGATAAAGGAAGAGAAGGACTTTTTGTGGGGTTTATCTGCTAAATAAATGCCATTTACGATTGCAACAGTTGAATGTAAAGTACCACACCATTAGTTGCAGCCCCTAATCAACATACTGCTGTGTTTTTAATGTGTCTCTGTTGCTAAATGAAGCTCTAACGTGTCTAATGTCTGATAAGCACCCCAAATCATTGTACAACGATGACAAGCAATGTTTCGTTCAATATGAGTGATCTCTTATTTCCCCGATGCCTCCAGTTTTTCATCTGACGCTTCTCATAGAAAAACAGAGCCTAATCTCGCGGCGGAACCCCATATTGTTTCCTTAAATCATTCATGTGGCTCTGTTTCCACACCATTGCAACCTTTTTCGTCAAGGGAATGATGTCAGTAGTTTTCTTGAAGGGAGGTGCATCGGTAAGTAGCTATCAGCCGATTGTCATGAAAATATTCCCTCTACGAAAATCCCTACGAATTCTGTAGAATGTTTAGAATAGTTGATTGTGGATACACGTACGTCTATCCATAAGTTCTGAAGTACGTCTAGGGGCACTTAGTATTTTGTGCCGACTTGATTTCATTCTTTGGTCTGTTTGGTCCAAATTCTATGCACAGTGGAGGCGTTTTTATGCGTTTCAGCAGCGATATGACTTTCAGACTTACCAGTTATGCAAGGCCTGCAGTGTTATTCCTAGTAAACTTCCCCGATTGCGATAACAGTATTCAGTGTCGTTGGTCAGACATATTTTACTCCACGAGTATCTTTTGAAATAAAGAACATTTCCAAATTTTGCATTGCATAGGCCAGTGATTCTCAAACTTTTTTTTGGTTGCGGTACACTTTTAACAATTTCAAAATTTGGCGGCACAGTGACAGTAAAATAAGTTTAAAAGAATTTTATTTATCTATAATACACTATGCATAATAGAGTTCATGATAATAATTTTCAATGTTAAATAAAATAATATGTACTAAAAAAACAACAAAATGTTTATCGAGTAATTAATTATAAGAATGCATTTAATGCGAAATTTGAGCTGGATCATTTTTGATAATTTCTTTTATATTTGGTCTTAAAAATGATAAAGTCACTCTTATTTCGTCATCTTTATTTAAAAATTTCGATCTTTTGTTCATTTGATATTTGTTAATGCTGAAAATCCAAATTAACGCAAATAAGATGCAGAACACTTTAACAATATTTTTAAAACATTTTTGGCTATTATGGGATAATCGTCTCTAAATTTAATCCAAAAGGAATTAATTGACTCTTCCGAACGCTTTGAAATTAAATCACGATTATAACAGAGCGAAATGAGTTCTTCCACTTCATTCAAAGTTAAATCATATACAGATGTATTAGTTATCAAAAATGGATTACGCCCAATCACTTTTTTTTAAACATAAATTTGGGAAGTAATGAATAACTCTCTCTTCTAGTGTTATCAAATGGTCAATAACAATTTTATGGGTAGTTTATTTCTATAAAACTGCCTAATGATTTGGTTCTGGACTTTTTTCCTATTCAGAGTAAAATTAGTAATTTTTTTTTAAAAAAATGGTGGGCCACAAAAGTACCGTGGCACAATGGTAGAGAACCACTGCTCTAGGCGATAGAGCATGGTTGTCAAACTCAAAGGCTAACTTGGGCCGAACAAACAAGATTTGACTTTAGGTGAGCTACAAAAAACATCAATATTCATAGAAACATAAGCTTATTTCGAATAATACATTATAATAAACATACATAAAAGGACAAGCAAAATGTAATGTTTTCGTCCTGATGCTTGACCTCTCTTCTCTACGAATATCTTTCCTGTTTCGGGAAAGTTTTCTTAATTTTATTATATATTATTATGTGCCGGTATATTGACAGAGCCGCAAAAATGTTTGCGCATACAGCCCTACGGGCCGTGAGTTTGATACCCCTGCGATAGAAAGTAGCGTCTGTTGACAATATTATTACAATAACTTTTCTGAAGAAAAATTATAGTAGTAATTTAAGCTCTGAAGCAAAGTCATTTCACTAAAAATCATTTAAAAGAAAAGACGTATAAAAATTCTACATTTCAGATACTCATAAATACAATACTCACAAAAGAGACATACGCGTAAGAACCAGTATTACAAAAATTATAATGATTCCGCTGAAAACATCATTCAATATGTTTATTGTACTTTTAAAGAGTAATCGCCAAATATTACATTAAGTTTTTATATTATTTGTTCGTTTTACATGAATCACACACATAGAGAGAGAGAGAGATTGGTGAAAAAAACAAAAAATTAACTACAAAATTATTCATATGAGAAAAGTAAAAAGGATTATTCTGAGAAATTCTCATTGCAGAACATATTTTCTAAGGAATAAAGTATTTTTCCTGAGGTTGTTTAACATCATACAAATGTAGTTGCTGTAAAAATTATATAAGAGCTATTGCAATTAAATGGAAAGTATTTTCATTGAAAAATCGTTTTCTGCAGAAAGATTGATTCACACACACATTGAAGGTTAAAAAATTAAAAGTTTTTAACGATAACACACTCATAATATTTTATACATGTTGTATATTTTTATTTGTGTGTTAAAGTAATATATATTGTCAAAATAATATTAGGTTGGGGAAAAGAGAAATCCATTATTTTTTCGGTAGATGGCTATAGTGTTGATATCTCGTGAAGTATCTATCAAGCAATTTCAAATTTATGCTCGTTGTCAAGGTGACATTTTACACTAAAAAAATTATTTTGCTGTTTTTTGTTTGGTCCATTCAGTTGTGAGTTACAGGGTGTTAAAAATGGAAGTTAACAAAGAGAAAATTTGGTACACTTTACAGTTTTTCTTTGACAAAGACGAAAACGCTAGCCAGGTGGCTGAAATTGTGAATGGTGTTTATGGTGCCGATACTGTAACAACTTATTACGTACAATTTTGGTTTCATCAATTCCGTTCAGTCATTTTTGATGTTAAAGTTGCCCCTCGCACAGTCAGGCCCATCGTCGAAAATGTCGATAAAATCACAGAAATAATCGAAGTTGACCGGCATGTTAGTAGTCGTAGCATCGCTCAGAAGCTAAAGTTCGACAATAAAACAGTTTTATACTATTTTAGCAAAGCTGGATTCAAAAAGTAGCTCGATGTTTGGGTGCCACATCAATTAACACCAAAAAACATAATGGATCGAATTTCCATCTGCGAAGCTCTGGCCAAACGGAATGAAATCGACCCATTTCTTAAGCGGATAATGACTGGGGATGAGAAATGGGTCACATAGGACAATATTGTGCGAAAACGATTGTGGTCAAAGCGCTGTGAAGCAGCTCAAACGGTGGCCAAACCAGGACTAACATCTAAGAGTGTTCTACTGTATATTTGGTGGGACTCTGGAAAGGAATCATTTATTATGAGTTCTTCCATAGGGCCAAAAACTAAATTCAGTTCTCTACTGTCAACAACTGGACCGTTTGAAGCTAGCGACTGACTAGAAACGGCCAGAATTGGCCAACAAAAGAGGTGTTGTGTTCCATCAAGACAACGCCACGCCACACAAATCTATAGTGACTCACCAGAAACTCTGGGAGCTTGGTTGGGAAGTTTTAATGCATCCACCATATTGTCCGGACCTGGCACCAAATGATTACCACTTTTTTCTCGCATTTCAAAACTTCCTGAGTGATAAGTAATTGGGATCAAGAGAAGATTGTGAAAATCAATTACTAGAGTTTTTCGCCAATAAAGGCCAAGATTTCTATGAGAGAGGCAATATGAAGCTACCCTTAAAAATGGCTATAAATTATACAACAAAAGGGGTACATATTTGTCCCAAATAGGACAATTCGAAACATGTTAAATAAGGTTTTAAATTGCTTGCAAAAATAATGGATTATTTCCCCCAACCTAATACATTAGCATTTTGAAATTATTTTTATTTTTAAGTTTCGAGAAAGAGCATTATCTGGTAAAGTATGAAATAATATATAGATTTTGCATTATTCAGAAAAATATGATTGATTTTAAAATTTTTCTTGCAATTAATCCTTGTTCGAATAAGAAACTGGTACAAGTTAAAATGCAATTTAATTGTTTCGTTTTTGCTTATATATTAGCAGTAGTTAAATTTTATCCAAATATCTTAGAATGTTCACTTTTTATTCGTTATTGTAAAAGGCTTTCGTTTTTTCCTCGTTTGAATAGAACATTTACTTTTAAGGTATCCGACTACGTTCGGAACCATGATTTTAAAAAAGCACAAATGTATAATTTTCATGATATTTAGTGTCAATTAGATTAGAATGCATGTATAAAATTGTTTAAAGGACATTATGACAAAAAAAATTATTTAAATACAATATTTTGGCAAAAAATTAACTTAGAATAACCTTCTTTCAAAATGTTCTCCTTTTGTAAAAAATGTTTCCATTGTATTAATATTTTGCCTGTATATAGCTCAGACCTCTGTACAGAGGCTCAACTGTGATTTTTGAAAAATTCAAATTATTTTCAGAGTTACAACCATTTGAAATAATGATCAGCTTATTTTCTTAAAATTTCTCCCTTATGTTTTCGTAAAACATGGATAAACCGACTTCCGAGTTATGCACTTAAAAAATTTAGTTGAGCCTCTGTACAGAGGTCTGAGCTGAATACAGGCAAAATATTAATACAATAGAAGCATTTTTCACAAAAGGAGAACATTTTGAAAAAAAAAATTATTCTAAGGTAATTTTTTGCCGAAATAGTGTATTTAAACAATTCTTTTTTTGTCAAGATGTCCTTAAAACAATTTTATACATGTATTCTAATCTGAGTGACACTAAATATCATGAAAATTATCCATTTATGCACTTTTTTAAAATCACGGTTCCGAACGTAGTCGGATACCTTAAGACAAAATTGTTATTTTACAAAAAAGTATATGAATTTGAGGAACTATAAAATATTAAATTAAAAAAAAAATGAATAATCGGTTATCTCTTCAATCATGATAGAAGTTATATGCACAAGCATTGAAAGGTTGAAAAAAGATAGTTGCTTATTCAATAAATGGATCGTTCAAAGAGAGTGATGTGTAGTAAATCCGATGGATCTCCTATATATATACATTCATACATCGAAAAGCCATTCCAAAATGACCATCCTTCACCTAGAGCTTTTATTCTCAACCACTGTACCGCAGCACTTTTGTGTGCCGCCAATTTTTTTTTTTTAACATTTTTGATTATACTCTGGGTATCCGACTACACTAAAAACATGATTTTTTTTCAAAAATTGACAAATTCTGCTTATGATTTTATTTTATAGGTCATCTATAAGCTTAATAAAAATACCTATTTTTTATTTTCCATTCATTAGAACAAAAACTACAAGTGTTTTAGTAAAACACTTTACACCATAACTTTACACAAGATATCAAACTTTAAAATGCGTTTTACTCGAAATGTAATTTTTTCGAAAAGCTCAAACGGGGACAGCGATTGGTCAAAACGTTTTGAAAATAATTTGCTGAAATTTTTTGTGTATGTTCTGTATAACAGCAGACGTGCTTTGACCTTAATATTTATCAATTACTGTTTTGTTTCAAAATTTACAATCCTTTATGTGAATATAATCACTGTTTTTTTAGGCAACTTCATATAATAACTAAGGTGAATTGCTCTAGCTTTTGTAAAAATTAAAATATCTTTTATCCTGAAGGTTATTTCAAAAATGAATAACAAAGCAATACATCAAAATTTAAAATTTTAAAATTTGTTCATAAACTTTTTGTACAGAATGGGCCCCATTTATGTAATTTTTGACCACTTTTTTTCGTATTTTAGTAGTAATACTATCTTTTTCTCTCCTTAATTTTAGCATATTTTTCTTAAAATGTACTAAATAAATCTAAAAACCACAAAAAAATCCCCATTCTTCCCGTTTGTTTAAGAAAAGTTGCTGCAAGTAGTCGGATACCTTAATGTTACTTCCAAAATTAAGATATAAAAAAAAATTATTGGATTCGAAATCCATCTGTGTGATAACGGATACATCTGTACATGAATTAATTTGAATGAAAAGAAAGAACTAATTTCGCTCTGTAATAATCGAGATTTAATTTGAAAACATTCGCAAGATTCAATTAATTCATTTTGGATTAAAATTAGAGATGATTATTCCATAATAAGCAAAAAAGCTTTAAAGCAAATACAAAAATGAAAGAAAAAAAAAAGAGAGATTGAGACTTAAATGTATATGACGATATGAGAGTGGCATCATTTTTACAACCCAATATAAACGAAATAATCAAATACAATCAAGCTCAAATTGCGACATGGCCGTCCTTCGATGACCATATAGTGGGGTTTCAGCGTAAGTTAGAGGTGTGGGATTTTCGAAATGATGAGACATTTTAGAATTCTTAATATGAATTTTATTAAGAATTTAACTTAGATTACTTAGATATCGAACAAACTTATATTAAGTGAGAATAAACCAAAACACGTAGTCTTAATTAACACAGATCACGCAATTAGATCACTTATCAATATAATTATATTATATCCGCCTAATCTCAATCTCAATAATATATTCGCGTTCAGAATATAATCTTCCTACCTTGGTTGAATATTCAACGTCCAATCTACTTCAAATATTTCTCCTAAGGGTCGTACAATGGTATGTACCTTGGCTATAATGGCGAACTTTGCGGGATTCTAGATAAGCCGTCAATCAACACTTTTATCTTCTCTGAACTGAACTTTCTCTAAATTGCCATCCCGCCCTCTAAAACTTCTATCCTTTTAAAGGTTATCTTATTTGCATCTATGCTTCGTTTCACTTCTTGGATTTGGGTTGGAAAAGATTTGCCATTAATCGTGGCCGTCAAAGAACACAGAGGTTATGTTAGAGGAAGGGCGCGTGAGATGTCACAAAATTACTCATGAAATGTTTTCTTGTAATTAATTACTCAATAAACATTTTGTTGTCTTTTTCGTTAATTAACATTGGAACAACAACATTGGAACAACATTGGAAATTATTACCATAAACTATTTTTCGTAGTGTATTACAAATAAGTAAAGTTCTTTTAAACTTATTTTATTGTTAGTGTGCTGCTAAATTTTTGAAATAGTTAAAAATGTACCGCAACAGAAAAAAGGACGAGAATCATTTATCTAGGGCAGGGATGGCGAACTATTGGCACGCGTGCCATTGATGGCACGCAGCACAATATTTTGGGCACGCCACCAATCAAAACGATCAACCGTGATTGATTCTTCAATCAAGGAATTTTCAGTGAGATTGTCACATTTCAAAGAATTATCAGAAACGCTCAGGTATATTATGTACCCTGATGTGACATCATTTGATAAACCAAATTTGCCCCAATTCTACGTTGGAAATTAAAGAATTTAAAATGCAATTTATTGATTTCTAGTGTAGTTCAATAAGGATTCAAAAAATTATTGAAACAGAAAAAGTTAGAATTCATTGAAACAGAAAGATTAACAAGCAATATAAGTAAAAATGCCAGTAACGAAATTTTGAAAAACATTAAATTCGATTCTAGATACGTTTAACTGTTTGAAGAAGCATGCTATTTCAACCATATTTTCATCGGCCTATGCCTAAGAGGCATTATTTTTAGAGATGAATAACATTTAACGACTCACTTAGAAACCGTTTGGCAGAGGACTCCAATTCAGCATGCATTCTGCTAAAAAAGTAACATCTTACCCAATACTAATATAATTTATTTGCCATCTAATCCGCAACAGCAGAAATCACACAAATATTACTTTCTATGAGTTGAATTACAAGCTTAACTAAAACGTTTACTACTATAAAATACAAAATGTATTTTTCAGTAGTATATAAACAGTTTTGTGTTGTTAATATTTAGTTTTATTATTTTTCCAATAATCACAAGTCAAAATTATTTGACGGCACTTGTATACCTCATTCAGAATTTCTTTAGAAAAAATGGCACGTTGATCCATAAAGGTTCGCCACCCCTAACCTAGGGCAATAAGCTCTCACCCTGTGAAAAACCAAGAAGCACGTGCAGCTGATGCTTCTGTTATAACGTGCTCTAGCATTGCATTTCCCCGAGGATAGAGTGCAACGAGATAATGGGAAAAGCTACTGAGAGAGAGAGATCACATTTCGATAAAGGCCAAATCGTTGTAGCTCGGCACCTATGAACATCGATTTCAGAAATGGTGCGTACGGTGGACGGCTCGCATGCTGTCGTTGTGGGTACTTATTGAAAGGGATGTATGGGATTGTGAAATGACAACAGGATTACCTGTGTTATAATTTTTTTTCTTTTTTTGTAAAAATTTTTTACAAGTAGTGACTTAGATGATGTGGCTGGAAACACAGTGCAGAATACACCGCTGTGTATGAATAGACGCATCCAGTGCCCGAATCGCGTCCAATTGCAGGAGCTTTTGACGATGACGTCTACAACCTCAGTACTGGTATAGGGTACTGTGAGGTACTCAGTACCTCAGACATAGAAGAGTGGAAAAAAGTCGCCTGATGAAGTTAAATACGTTTTCTGGTCAATCACATTGAGTGTGTGAATACACTGGTTTGCCACAGCAAATCTGCATTAAGATACTCAGTTGTCCGGAAACAAAGTGATAATGTCGATATTAGGGCGCACAAGAGATATTTTTACATACATTGGGACCCATCATTCTAATAGAACAACCCTTGACATTTGTGGGCTATGTGAACACTTTTGCATACCAATTGATCTCTTCTCGGCAACAGTATTCCCAGCGGATGATGACATTTACCAACAGATTAATGCATTATGCCTTAAAGATCGAACTCACAAAGAGTGGTTCGAGGAATATTCTGGCGAATTTTAAATCATTTCTTATCTTCCGAATTCCTTTGAATTGAATCCAAACGAAAAATTGTGTTTTCTTCTGTGAAACTGAATTTGTATAGCCACGCTATCACTTCTCAATGCATACGAATAACATGACCAATTTGTTAATGCCTGGTACTATATATCTCAGATTACTTGTCATCATTTTGTCCATTCAATGACTCACCGGGGGGTAGGTGGTTTGGGCCCTACTTCATATTAAACTGGTAGTCATAATGTGTGCATAATAATGTGTCACGTAATATATAAATAGATTATTAATTATTTAACCACCGTAATATAATGAAACTGAGTTTATGAAGAAACTTTGCACGGGGGGGGGGGCAACAGAAACTGTGGATTTGTGAGTTCTTTAACAAAAATTAAGTAAAATTGTCATATTACGAATTAATTCCTTATTATCTGAAATTAGATTAGTTAAGATTTCATTATTTAACGTGTGTTCAAGACCTTTTTAATTGCAAGAATTTGTTTGAGTTGTAAACATAATCTACCCTATCTTTAAACATTTACAATAACTAAGATAACTGAACTACGTCATTTCATATTAAAGATTAGAATATCTTATATTTCGTAAAATCCTTTTTTGAACAAGAATTTTCGAGTGGAATAGGGTAAAAGCTGAAATTTCTACGATTTTTGTAATAATGATAAGAAATCAAAATCAATTGTTTTCTTTTTCGAAGAGCAATTGATAAAGCTTTGAGGAAACAGTCCGTATGTTGATTTTTAATGATACTGCTTGTACTATTATTCTTTGTAATATCAATTATGTAAGGCGCGTGTGCACACATATTCTTAGAACAATAATTTCCATATTATTAATATTTTAGCCCACTGACAGTTAATAATTGTGTAATATAACCAATAAAATGTTTTGAAATTTGGTAATAAAGAAGATAATAGAATCAAAAAATTTGAAACTTAATTATCTTAACTGATTAATGATCCGACATAAAAGAATTTCTATTACGTTCTGCTTTTCATTCCGTACGTTTTAAACAACTCAGGCCCATTTATTAATGCTTCATGACACTTTAAGCGCTGAAATAATTTTCAAAAGCAAACAGTGCAACCTCTTTGAGAAGGATACTGTGAAACGGTTTAAGACTACATTTCTAAACATTCTTTTAATTAATATTAAATATTTTACATTTTTTTTACAACGAATGCATTACATCCCCTTGAGAGTACATTTTAATTAAAATTTTAAAATATATCTATCTTGTTAGTTTAATGTATAATTTAATAGTTAAATTCAAGTATATTATAGTACTGAAACAGACTATAATTAATGAACTAGGAAAAAATTAAGAAAAGTATTTGTCTGTATTATTTTGATGTTTCATATATCTTAACGTATTAATTTAGATGGTATCTAAACTTCTTTATTTGTAATAAAGAATTTTTCCCACGCGGACAAACACATATTCTTTTTTTCACTTTAAAAGATCACCATTAGTTATTTAAATTAATTCTCTTTTAAAATTGTTTTTGAATAAGTCAGTAATGTCATATTAGTTTTATGTAAAATACAACTTGTTAACTTTGTATAACATTGACAAATGGTGATTATTGTTTAAAAGGTATCAAGCTTATTCATTTGTTCGAAAAAAATAAGATAATTTGATAAAATATCATCATGTATTATTTAAATTAATTCTCTTTTAAAATTGTTTTTGAATAACGTCAGTAATGTCATATTAGTTTCATGTAAAATACAACTTGTTAATTTTGTATAACATTGATAAATGGTGACTATTGTTTAAAAGGTATCAAGTTTATTCATTTGTTTGATTGAAAATTTATTGATTTTTATTTGTAAGATTGATAGATGGTAATTATTGCTTAAAAATACATCGAGTATGTTTATGTATTTGACAGTTACTTGTAATTTATTCTATCTTCAAAAAATATCTTTGAAATGCTATGTTATATGAAATTATGTGCAGTCTGTCGACTTAAAAGTTTAAAAAAGGACATGCATTAGATAATTGCAAGAACTATAACAAAAAAATTAATGAAAATAAATGTCATCAATTTTTTTGAAATTGATGAAATATATGCTTAAGTTCATTTTTAAAGTTTATTAGCGATTTCTTTTTTAAAAAAAAATATGCATCTTTATTCCACTTCATAAGAGCATATTTGTTCATTATGATAGATATTTTCAACCATACTTGCAAAAATGATGTTTTTTTTAAAAATCATTTTGATTATGATTATTTTTATAACACTATATTTATTCGTGTATTTTCAAGAAGAATTAATATTTTTGCACTTTGATGTTAATATTAAGATAATTTTAGTTTATATATTATTCGGTTTAAGCAATCAACTTCAATATAGATAAATCTCCTGAATGATTTCAAAAGTTATCTTCAGATTTACTATCAACAGCTAAAATAAAATAGGTTTTGCTTAAAATTCGTAAACTTGAGTTGAAGAAATGCGAGGAAACAAAATAAAAATAGGAAATTTTGTTCAAAATTTAAGAGTTTTAAAACATAACATTTACATCCCAGATTGTTATTAATAAATACTTAAAGCTACACTGCTGGCCACCGTAAATGCAACACCCTGAAGGAAGCATGCAAAAAATATGAAATTTACAACATGCATTAGCGGAGGTGAGATATGCAAATTATTAGAATTTCAGCACAGACACATATCACGCGCGCCTGTGGCGCCACCTCAAAGCACTATTTAAGGCTTGGAGATTTCGACGATTTGAAGTTCGACAATTGTGTTTTTCTTGTGGTTTTTTCAAAAAACGATTAGTTATGCCTCGTAGAAAACAGCGATCAGCTTTTGATCAAGTATCCGAGTTCGACAGAGGAAGGATAGTGGCTTACCGTGATTGGGGATTATCTTTCAGGGAAATCGGTAGTCGTGTTGGACGAAACCAAACAACTGTAATGCGGATATGTTACCGTTGGATGTAGGAGGGTACGATGGACCGACGTGGTCGATCGCATACACCGCAGTGCACCACTTCAGGGCAGACAAATTGTGCGCATGGCAGTGACGGATCGCTCAGTCACATCACGAACCATAACACAGCTCATTGAGTCTGTAACGCATCATTCAGTGTCTGCGCGTATCATTCCACGCCGTTTACAGCAGAGTGGTCTGTCCGCAAGACGTCCATTGCTTGGTCTACCCTTGACGCAGAACCACAGACGTCTCCGCCGCCAATGGTGCGATGAAAGAAGGATGTGGGCGGCAGAATGGAATGAAGTTGTCTTTACTGATAAGTCACGCATCTGTCTGCAACTCCACGATGGTCGGATTTGAGTCTGGAGACACCGTGGAGAGAGGAGGCTGAACAGCTGCGTTATGCACCACCACACTGGTTTTGCACCGGGTATTATGGTATGGCGCGATATTGGATATCACTCTCGCACTCCTCTAGTACGCATTGCCGGTACTTCAAACAGCCAGCACTACATTTCCGAGGTTTTGGATTCAGTTGTCCTTCCTTACCTTCAGGGATGGGCCACAGCCATATTTCAACAGGATAATGTGCGACCACACGTGGAACGCATTGTCCAAAGGTTCTTCGTCAATAACCATATTGAATTGCTTCCCTGGCCGACTCGCTCCCCGGACCTTTCGCCGATAGAAAACATGTGATCCATGGTTGCTCAACGATTGACCCAGATTACACCCCAGCTACCATACCAGATCAACTTTGGCAACGTGTGGAAGCTGCTTGGTCTGCTGTACCCCAAGAACACATCCAAAGTCTCTTTGAATCAGGCCGGGCGTGTGGCAGCGGTGATCTCTTACAATGGCGGCTACTCTGGCTACTGATTCTGGCAGGAACAACACTTCACAGAAGTCTATAAACTTCATCATTTGATACTTGGTCAACATGTTATCTACAAAATAAATTTTGTTGTGCTATCTCTTGTCTTTCTTGGTGTTGCATTTACGGTGGCCAGCAGTGTAATTTAACCAAAATGTTATCCGAAAATGAAGACCGGACCTAAAGATGAAATCAGTCATAGTAAAAATGTTTAAGATAACTTTTTTAGAAGTCAGCATATTTGATTAGAGTACAATTTTCTTCCAAGTAGTAGTTTTTAAATGGAATACATTGAGTTTCAATGTTATAAATTTCAATAAATTTGATTAATATATGAAGTATGACATTGATTAATAAAACTATTGTATTTTGGGAGATTTAAAAAAAAAAGAAAATTCCCTCAGTACAAAGTGAGCATTAAAAACTACATTTTATTTACGCCTATTTCGATGATTTCACAGAAACATGTTTATAAAGTTGGGACAGAAAAAATATTAATATAACGAATTAAATTCTAAAGGTAGAAATTATTTGTCTAGAAAATATTTGCACTTCAATTTAAATTCATATAAAATTGATAATCCACCGTAGTAAAGCGCAGATTATAAAATTAATCTTTTCTTTCGAATAAGTCTAAAAAAAAAACGTCATTATTTACTAAAATAAAATATAGCTTTTTGCGTATTTGCTCGATTGAGCTCTTTGTATTCTTGGATGAACAAAATTGGAAAGTGAACATGATATCGTTAGAGAAAGTAAAACCGGATGAGTGAAATAAAATTGCACTAACATAATCAAACACTAGAGTAAAACTTTCATAAATGTGTTTCCAAGTTTAATGCTTTATTCAAACATCCCTACCTTTTTTAGACTAGATTGCTATTATATAACTTTAAGAGGAGAAATATTGATTTTCCATAAAAATATATATAAATTCGAACTATTAGAAATCTTATGTTTTAACGCATTAATTAACACATGTACTAAAATTAATCAATAATTTAATATGAAGAACATTTGGACATTTCAGTTTTGTAAGCTATATTTTTTTAATTACAATTTTTGTGCAACTTTTGAATGAGTTTGTGACATCTCTTGCGTTCTTCTTCTAACATAACCCCTACGTTCTTTGACGGCCACGATTAATGGCAAAACTTTTCCAACCCAAATCCAAGAAGTAAAACGAAGCATAGATGCAAATAAGATAACCTTTAAAAGGATAGAAAGTTTAGTGAGCAAGGATGGCAATTTAGAGGAAGTTAGTTCGGAAAAGGTAGAAGTGTAATTCGACGGCCTACAAAAGCACCACGGATATCCAGCCATAACTACAAGGTGCCTACTATTGCACACGAGCCCATCAGTCTACCTGAAAGTAATTGAACCGTTGAGTATTCCTCCAAGGTAGGAAGATTGTATTCTGAACGCTAGTAATTTATTGAGATTGTGATTAGGCGTGGATCTAATATATTTATATTGATAAGTGATCTAATTGCGCGATCTGAGTTAGTTAAAACGGTGTACTTTGGTTTATTCTCACTTAATATAAGTTTGTTCGATATCTAAGTAATTTAAGTTAAATTCTTAATAAAAGTCATATTAAGAATTATAGAATGTCTCATATCCTTCCGATAATCCCACACCTCTAACGCGGAAACCCCAAGACATAGCTATCGACAAATGGCTATGTCGCAAGTTTTTCTAACAATCTATTTTGCTGAGTTAAAGTATGTAATTTTTTTGCCAATATTTTAATGAAATAAAAGATTGCATACTTCATAGAATTTTACTTTATACTTTTAGTTCTCTCAAAACATATTAAAATGGAGTAAGTTGGTAAATAAACTTATATAAGAGGATTAGATGACCTTGAAACTTTCTAAGGCAAGAAATAAATTATTTCAACAGAGAATCATAAGACTTAACGCGGGAAGATTTTTAAATCAATCGATTTAAAAAGTTATAGTTTTAGTCCATTAACGGCGCTTTATATATATAAAATATTTCAAAATAACATTAATAATTTTCTCTTAACATGTTTCTTCAGGTTTTTACGTTGCGGATGCAATTCTTACGTTTAATTTTCCCTAGTAATTGCAACTAAAAGGTATTCTGATTTTTAAAAAAATCAGTCAATTTTTCTTAATTTTTTTGTTATACTCAATTGAGTAATTTTTAATTATTCGAAAACAGTTTTTTCCAATTATTTTAAACATAAACATTCAAGAAGAAAATCTGAACTTGTGTAAAAGTAATCAGTTATTTGTAACCCACTCTTCATGTATTTGTTTTGAATTTTATACTTTTGTTGACTCTCTTTGTGTTCTGAATAGCGTCAATTGGTTTGCTTTCGATATATTATTTTACTGATTACGCTATCAGCTAGATAATTTTATTCTTAACCCAGTGCACGGTGCAGTTCCGTAACGTTTGCCGAGCAAACACGTGATCCTCAATGTCTGCATTTGTTTGATACGAGGCAATGAGCAAATCTCCTCGCAAATTCCTTGTTCACCAATTTCCTTGTTCTAGATTAATACCAAGAAAAACGTATCTAAGCCTCATTGTTTAATGATTCATTCAGTTTCACTTTACATGGATTTCGATTTTAGGTTTCCGAATGCCGGCCATTTTGAATTTGTGAACATCTTGTGAATTCCATAAAAATTCTGCTTGGCTTCTCAAATTTAGTCTAATGTCACCCTCTCTTTCTCTCTTTATATATATTACTCTTTCAGATGCACTTTATTGAATTCAAATCGGTTCCCTAGTTTGTATCTTTAGAGGAAAGTAGAATGTCCATAAGAATAATATTGCTTTCACACACACATGAATTCAAAATGGCCACCATAACACAGAAACAAAGTAACAAAGAAAATTCTGATCTAGATGTGAAATTTTGCTTTCAGATTCAAATACAAACTAATGTTGCTAGTAAATAATTATTAAGATGGTAAAATATAATGATATTGTTTATTTAATTTTTTAAAGAATATTACAATAGATTTGCAAAATATACAATTATTTAATTAATCCAAAATACATTATGAATTACTGTTTAGAACATTTAAACCTACGCGTTTGTCACAATATATCAAATTACCATAAATATCACATTACGCATTTAAAATGACACATTTTATGTGTAAAAATATAACATATTATACTAATACAGTTTGCACAATATACTCTATCAATGTAAACTTGTAGAATCCTAGATAGATTTACAAAATATCCAAACCTTTTCAAATATTAATTATTTCAATCCACATCTTTAAACGATTTTGATAAATTACAGAAATTAGAATATGGTGAGAAAAAAAACGACAGGATAAATTTTTTGAGTTTTAAGAATGTAAGATACATAAATAAAATAATACATATATGAAAAAAATTAAAAACTT
Organism: Trichonephila inaurata madagascariensis; assembly: GCA_019973955.1. Classification (NCBI taxonomy): domain Eukaryota; kingdom Metazoa; phylum Arthropoda; class Arachnida; order Araneae; family Nephilidae; genus Trichonephila; species Trichonephila inaurata. The sequence goes on along the minus strand of BMAV01010030.1, from coordinate 44,945 downwards.
ATGTAAAAAGGCATTCATTTTGGCATTCATGTGACAATCGACACGAAATAATACAGAATAGAAAAGTTTTAGCTTTTAATTCGGACTCTATTTTAAGCATAATTAGGTATAGAAGTGTTAATGTAAATTAGTGTAAAGAGTATTTTGTAAAAAGTATAATGAGAATTTAGTAGAAGTCGGAAGGCAACAGTGGCGTAGCGAACATCTCCACAACCCCCAAATTGCGGGGGCCAAGAATTCCAAGCGGTCCCAAGGCCTATGGTTTTGCAATCCTTAATAAGATTCTTGAGGCCAAAACCCTGACCTTTCAGGATGCCCTAATATTCTCCGCTACGCCGCTGGAAGGCAAATCAAATCAAAACTACTACAATTTTAGGTTTTTTATGACGCGTTTAAAATTTTTAAAATTTGTAAATTTTAAAATATTTTTTTCAAAGAATATCGTCAGCGAAAATAAGAATATTTTTTAAATAAGGAATTCCCAAACTTTTCCCAACACTTCTACCCCCATTTAAAAGAATAACTTTCTTTATAAGCACCTTTACACTTTTTTCCTATACTATACAGCCCACAATATAATCATAATTCTTATAATTACACAAAGAAAACTTAAAAATTACACTTTATACAAAGAGAAAATTATTAAAAAATTATGAAAAGTGATTTATTTTTAGATTTCTATTTAATTACTTTCATACTATTTTCTACTTTTGAATTTTACAAGTATAAACAAGATTTTAGAAATGCAGATTCTAACAGTACAATAGTTCGATTGCCATTAAGCATTAGTACTAAACGTTTTGATATAATTATTTGCCTAAAATTGCTTATCATAGCATTATCCATATAATTATCATAATGAATAATAATGAATATAAATATATATTTTATTAAGCCATTTTTCAATTTTATTCTGATTTATATATATTTAAAATATTAATTAAAAAAAATTTAATATGATAATTGTATTCGATGCTTTTTCGTAATGATTTTAGGTGTAAAATTAACAAAAAGCTATTGTAAAAACCACGTACTATAATTTTCAATAGATTCCTTTTTCTTATCAATAAACTGTTGGCATTATTAAATCCTGCCTCAATCGAGTAAGGAGACTAGGCATTATTATATACATAGAAAAAATTAAATAAATTTCAAAACAGAAAATTTTTAATGACTTCTAATAAACTCCTGAAGAATGTTACAGATCCTTTTGAAATTGCTATAAAACCATATGGAGCAGCCTGAACTCCATTGGGAGTACCCACTTTAGATGAATGAAATTTGCAGCCATTTTCAAATTCTGATTCATTCACTGAAGTTTTGTAAATCTGTACAATGTAAATTCAGTTATCTTTTTAAATTACTTTAGTCCGGTTGAACACTATGAATTTAGGCACTCTTTTGTGTACCTTTTAAAATTAGTTCCACTTTCGTAGAACTTCCTCTGGCACAAAAAGGGACACACTCCTAGATTTGGAAATTTAGAAGTCTTAAAAATTATCAGTTTCTGAATTTTATAGTTTATTTCGTAGCTAGTATCTGGATGTCAAAACATTTCGAGATCAATAAATTTCATATTTCAAAATCATTTAAAACAAAGATTTCATTTTTAAAAAAAAATCTAGTTGCATTTCTGAAATATTTCGTGGCACTTTCGATCAATTTAATTTCACTCTAAAATTCTACATAATTAGTTAAGAGTTAATACCTTCGGTTGTCATTAAATCTGGATGAGTTATAATTAATCTTAAACTATTCTACGATCTTTGTTAACCCTAATTATAACTTACTAAAGCTATTCTACAACCTTTGATAACAAGAGATTGGCACTATCAGGAAATAAAGGCATATTTAGAATTTGATAAAGGATTACTTAAGCTGTTTCAGAATAAGTGTAGTTCCTGTGGTAATAGTACGTAACACTCTTATAGTGAAATCTAATTTAGAAGTTATTAGATTTATTTTGATCAATTTTTTGATAGCTAATTTGACTTTTAGATTTGAAAATGCAGTCTGTTCCATCAACATATACCGCAAAATCCAGCGTATAACGCGCACCTATACTTTCAAGCTGAATTTTTAAATTTTTAGGTATGTTCGCCGTATAACGCGCACCTCCTTTTTAACGAAGAACTCTGAAAGAAGTTTACATTGTTTATATATATATAAATGTTTTGAAGTAATTTATTCAGGGTATTATCCCAGACTTTTAAAAAAATGGTATATTTCTAGAATTACAACTCTTTTTTTGTTGTTCATAAGGCAAGTCATCTCCTTTAAATAAACAGTGGTTCGATATATCTAGAAGTAAAATTTTTTTTATGCTCATCCTTCTTAAAGTTATCGTTTTTATACCCGGCGTATAACGCGCACCCTTAATTTTCAATCTTATTTTTGGGGTGCAAAGAGCGGGTTATACGCCGGATTTTACGGTATTTGGCGTAAAATAATATTTTAATAAAAATAATGCAAACATATTAAGTTTTAATAATCTGTTCAAAATATGACTCATAACAGCCTCATCTGTTGCCACAAGTCTTTGAAACACTCATAAGATGCTGTCACGTTTACCTAAGATTAAATAACAGGATACCTTAACATGTTTCATTACTTTAACTCTTAGCTAAGTTTTCAAAATACTGAGAAATACTTTCAGCGGTTATCTGAGTGATAGCAGTGTAACTAGTGTTATGTAGCCCTTCAGTCTGCTGATAATAAACAATTATTTGAACGGCTTGGAGCTTAAGGTCCCCTAACCGACTACCATAAAATCATGAGTTTCTTACAAATTGACAATTTTTTTATGAATTTATTTTAGAGGCCGTCTTTTTAGCTTTATAAAAATACCAAGATTTCTATTTTCCATTCACTAAAACAAAAACTACAATTGTTTTAGTAAAAGCAGATGCCATAACTTTACATAAGATGTCAAACTTGAAAATGCGTTTCACTCGAAATGTGTTTTTTTTTCGAAAGGTTCAAAAAGTAACAGACATTGCTCAAAAGGTTTTAAAATAATGTGCTGAAATTTTGTGTGTAAGTTCTGTATAACAGTAGAAGTGTTTTAACCTTCAGATTTATCTATCACTGTTTTATTACAAAATTTACTGTTCTTTATGTGAATATAATCATTGTTTTTCTAAGCAATTTCATATAACTGAGATAAAGTGCTCTAGTTTTTGTAAAAATTAAAATATCTCTTATCCTGAAGATTATTTC
>BMAV01010030.1:0-14053 GCA_019973955.1 Trichonephila inaurata madagascariensis | reverse complement strand
CCCCCCCCCCCCCCCGGTATAGCATTTTGCCTGACTAGTTCATTTCATCATTTCACTGAAACAGTTCAGGGATTTTATTTAATCACTTACTTTCATCAGGGAAATGACCTTAAAGATTCATTATTTTAACATCTCCCGTCAATTGATCATCCCCTTAGGGATTTGATGAAATTCCTAATTTCGCCATTTCCCTGCGACATATATTTCATTTCGTTTAGTATCATTTACAACTGGATTAAAAATTTAAACTATTTTTCTATGCCAAGAAAGTATCTTCAATTAATTTCTATCGAAGTCTTACTGTGTTTCTTTCTTTTTCAGTGCCGCTACAGCCCAAAAATATACGAGAAAAAGATGTTAGCAATGCAAGTGCTCTAATACTTTGGGACGAACCTTTTCCAATCAGAGGTGCAATTGAATTCTATTTGATCAAATGGCAACAAGATGAAACTTCTACTACGTTCCAAAACACTACTGTCGATACATTTTATCTCATAGAGGATCTCACTCCTAGCAGAAAGTATTTTATTCAAGTTAGGGCTAAGACAATTGCAGGATTTGGCAACTGGTCGGAACCTATCACGGTTTGGACAGAGGCTGGACGTAAGGAATGCTCTTGAAAGTATCGTAATCTGTAATTTATTATTTTAAAATTGAATTCCTCAATTTTACTTAAACTTTTAATTGCACTTTATACAAATATTTGGTAAAATTTTGCTAATGATCAAGGCATGATTGTGATATCCTCATTTGCATTCTTTCCTCGATGTCACATTTGTTCATCGATTTCATGATGAATCTATTGAGCATATTGATTTATTTATTGGTCTACTAATATCCTTTTCCATTTAGAGTAATATAATTTATAATACAATGTAATGTTAATGTTTAAGCTCATATCTGCATATGAAAGAAAACCCACACACATACCTCTAAGTATAAATTTTCTGCTTAACTGGGTGGCTAGGACCCTGTAAAGCACACCCTTAACTCTTCTTCACTTTCTTAAGTCAGAGATAGCTAACATATTTTCAGTTTGGTTAAATTGTGAAAAGGTCCCCCTCGGGTGACCTTCTCTTTGATTATTCGCGTGAGCTAGAGGTGTATGACTTTCAAAAGGAACAGACATGTTTATATTCTTAATATGTCTTTATTAAGAACTATAACTTAAACTTTTAACAGATTGGATAATGATTATATATGTGGGAATCTACGATGAACAAACACACAATTCAAGTAATATCGAAATAACCTTCTTCGGACCACTATCAATATCTAAAACGCCTAATCTCAATTTCAATAATAACGCAAGTCCTAATATTAAATAGTCAATCCCATCTTAATCCAATCGTAGCTCCGATTCTAGGGAGTGGCGTCTTTACGCGAGCGCAATGGTATGCACCTTGACCTAATGGCTTTATCTTCGGAATAACCTCCGTTGGCGGTCCTTTCACAATTGTATCAATCTCTCGCATAACATTCCCCAAATTGCCATTTTACTTACTGAAACTTCTGTTATTTAAAAGCTATCTAATCTGCATTTAATCTTCACGTTTCACTTCTTGGGTTTTGGTTGGAAAAGTGTTGCTATTAATCTTGGACCCAAAAAGTACCCAAAGGACATGTTAAAGAAAAGACGCGTGAGCCCGTCACAAAATTCATTTCTTTTATATATATTAGATTTCTTCTTGGTTTTCGATTTCAGATTTTCGCCTGTATATATATACATATTTATATATAGTTAAAATTCTCGACTATAGAGAGATGAATAATCAATAATCACTAAAACTGAATTAAAAAAACCTAAATTGTAAGATAAACCATATATATATATATATGATGGAATCATATACGATTTTAGATGAATATTCTGATATCATGTATATATTATTGACACTTTATTAAAAATAATATGACGCTAAATGCGGAGAAAGATAATAATCTCAAACAAGATCAATGATAAACATTATAAAAAAGATTTTCTTTTTCATTTAAATTATTTTAATACAATATTCAGTGTCCATTCTTATATCCCACGCAATTGTTTATACAGGTTCATTATTTTTCGGAAATTTACCTTCTGATTTTAAAATTTTTGATAGCAATATTAATAGCAATTTGAGCGTAAACAATGTACAAAGATAAATAAAGAAAATATTTTAAATGCGCACAAGATTTATTAATATGGATTATTTTTATAAAAATTGTTTTTGAAATTTTCTTTACACGATATCTTTTGGCTCTATAAATGCCTTTATTGAGTGTAACTCCTGAGTTAATGTGTTAAAGGAGTGTAACTCATTATATATGAATTACACTATAACACAGAATTTTTCTACTTTAAAAATTACATCAGTATTACATGAATAAGTATCTTATATGAAAAAAAAATTTAATCCTCCCTGAAATTTAAAACGAACACTAGATTTATTTTACAATATTTTTGAGCTTTCTGCTTTATTCTAACATGAATCTGTACTGTATTATTTTCAGTTCCAATGACGCCAGGAAATGTTAAAATTATCCGGTATATGAGAAGGAGTTTGGAAGTTGTCTGGGAAGAGCCCCAGCCATTTAGGGGAAAGATTGTATCGTATACCATTCAATGGGGAGAACGAGGATCAACTAACATTTCTTCTGAGTATACAAATGATACATCTTACGTCATAAGGCATTTGCTTCCTTACACATGGTATTCAGTTGCAGTTAAGGCTAGCACAGAAGCTGGAGACAGTGATTGGTCTAAATCAGTGGAGGGAAGAACGACTGCAGGAAGTAGGGTTTTTTTTACTTTTTTTCGTAATAAATTTTTATTATAGATTTATATAAAAATTTGAATACACATTATAATTCAAATTAAAAGTGAAATTTAAAGGTTTTATTCCAATGATTATTTTCAAAGGTGTTTTCTACTGGGGAAAAATTTTACATTTAATATTTAATTCTGTATAATGTAATTTTTGGAAAACTTATACGTATTCATTTAACTTCAGTAATTATAGACTAATGGAAGAACTGTTGCAGAACTCGAACGGCAGAGCAGTCAGCTTCGCTAACCACCATAACGGATGGGCGACTACATTCACTATAAACACACCGATGGAAAAGAATTTCTCATGTTTTCTGCGTGTTGCTATGTTTCTTATTTCTTGTTCCCTATAGCCGATTAATAGTCAAAAGTCACCATTGGATTGAATTCTTTCTTAAAAGCGGTTGTTAATACATTCACACACTACATTTCTACAAATAAAGCCGACATTTCTAAATACAGATTTATTTTCTTCATGAATAATACATTTTTATACTTTAAAATACTAGAAAAATCTAACTACAACAGATATTTTAAATAAACTACAGTTCAATAATTCATAAATACCTGTAGTTAAGGTATCCGACTACGTTCCGTACGATTGTTTTAAGGACATTATGACAAAAAAAAATATTTAAATATAATATTTCGGCAAAAAATTTAACTTAGAATAATCTTTGTTCAAAATGTTCTCCTTTTGTGAAAAATGCTTCTATTATGTATAATAATATTTTGCCTGTCAATAGCTCAGACCGCTCTACAAAGGCTCAACTAGAATTTTTGAAATATATAACTTAGATGTGGGTTTATCCATATTTTACGACAACAAAGGGGAGCAATTTTAAGAAAAAAAACGCCGACAATTATTTCCATGGGTTGCAACTTTGAAAATAATGTGAATTTTTCAAAAATCCTAGTTCAGACTCTCTGGAGAAGTCTTCACTTTATATAAGCGCGCGCGCGAAATATTATTATTTTAGAAACATTTCTTATAAAAGGAGAACATTTTGAAAAAAAAATAATTCTAAGTTAATTTTTTACCAAAATATTGTATTTAAATAGTTTTTTTTTTTGTCGAAATGTCCTTAAACAAATTTTATACATGTATTCTAATCTAAGTGACGCTAAATATCATGAAAATTATCCATTTAAAACGCTTTTTTAAAATCACGGTTCTGAACGTAGTCGCGGATCCCTTAAAGGGATTAACTAAACTATATATTCCATTGAAAATTCCGAATACAGCTGTCTGTAATATTGCTCCCCCCCAAAGTTGCTATCTTGTTTGAAGCTCGAGAAAACTGAAAAATTAAAAACCTTTAATCAGAATACCCGACTCCTAGTTGCGATAAAAGATCTTGCAAAAACGTTACCAAGACAAAGACTTCAACCTATACAATAATTGATTAATGAATAATATCATGTGTAACTAAATGAAAAGCCGTACATCCGGTATAGTGGTAGTGACGCTGACTACTGTATTGTAGGGTCTGGGTTCGAATCCCGGAGAAGGTATGGATGTTTGTAAATGTATAGTGCGTGTGTGGCATGTGGGCACTAAATATTCGCCGAGCCGCAAGTCCTCTCGAGGATTTGCGGCTAAGGAGAGGTGGAAGGCCTTTGACCCTTTCCAGGGTATTCCCTCTCAAAATTGGGGGTGGAATCGAGCCAAATCGTATTGTCAAAGTTGCGGATAACGATAGGCTTAATTATCCCCTTGCCAGGATGAATTTCGTGGGTTTCGATCTCACACAGATCGATCAGGTAGCATTAGCAACAACAACCAAATGAAGATTCTACCAAATGAAGATAAACACCTCGCGCGCTGCATTTAAAATAATTTTAATATCTTAGCTTCGAATATATCGAAAACGAATAACCAGTTTATTAGAAGTCTTCCTCCTCTGCCATACATCTGCTGTTCAGAAAAAATCTTGTAATGAGGATTACCATTTTTTTTTCATTCTATAAACAAAGGAGCTCATAAATGGGATAAACCATCTGTCACCCATGGGCTAAAGCTACCAAGCCTTCTGAATGATATGAAAAAAAATTGTTAAAACCAATGATGACAAAGAATTTAACCCTTTAACAGCCGATTGAAAGCTACACGATTCGTTCCCCAGCGCCACTGTTTTTCGCATAGGCACGCATATGTGGTGCTTTGGGGGAGGGGGGGGGGCCCAAAAGGTACAGATAATCCAATTTTTCTCTGAAATTATTAAATCCTTCACAAACATTGTCAAGGTCACTCAATAGCATTTCAAACCCTTCGGAATAGTTTTACTATGTAGAAAGCGCGATGAAAAGAATCGTGTTTCAGAAAGATGTACAGTGGGCCACAAAAGTGTTCGTACACTTGCAATTTCTTATAAAATTTAATGTTTTCGACTAATAAAAATTAATATATTGTAATTGTAATTTTTTTATGATATCTGTAACTTGTTCTTAATGGAATGACATTATTAATTTTTTAAAAATAGTGTAACTATTTATAAAAAAAATTAATAATTAAAAAGCTACTAAAAAATTACGCCACATAAGTCTTCGTACACTTAACAAAAATCTCAACTTAGCTTTAAATATTGTATTTCTTTCTTAATTTAGTACTTACTAGGATAGGTTTTAGTGTTCACAACCACTTTTAAGCATCTTGGTATAGATTTAATCAGTTTTTTGTAATTTCTGCATCGATTTTCCTCCATTCTTCTGTGATTATTGTTTTTACTTCATATTTTGTGTTTATTTGTCATGTTTTATTGTTTTCTACATCAACATCTCCCCAAATATGTTCTACTGGGCTAAATAAATTGATTGAGGAGGTGTTTTCATAATTTGGGGACAGTTATAGAGACTCCAGGGGCGTACATTGAGAGCAGTGCGCTTGGCGTCATTACCCTGTTAAAAATGAAGTCGTTTCCAGTATCCAAATTTTGGGCGGATAATTTAAAATTTCTCTTTAAAATATTTAAATAGAGCTCATGATTCACAATACCATCAAAAAATACCAAATTACCTAATTCTATGGCCGATTAACACCCCCACGTAAGGACACTTCCACCTCCATGTTTTATTCATCCAACTAGATTCTTGGGATTAAGTTTCAGAAAATTCAAAATTGACAGCAAATTGATTGAAATGGTAGATAATTCAATATTTTAGGTTCCGATGGGCCTATAATAGCTTGTAAATGAAAAAGTAAGGAGTTTAATTCCATGAATTTATGTGGAACAAGAAGTCCTCCACCTCTATGCTTCAGCATTGAAGTGAATCTGTTCTAGCGTGGGGGTGTATAAATTGGCCTCAGAATTAGGTAATTTGGTATTTTTTTGATGGATGCATTCACAATATTATAACGTATTTTTTTTTAATTTTATAGTACCTTCTAAACCAAGAAATCTCCAGGATAGGATTCCAGCAACCAACACAACCATCGAGATTGAATGGGAAGAACCCAAGCCCACAAATGGTCCGATTGTAAGCTACAGTGTCAGATGGACTAACCTTAACAACAACGTTACCACATCTGATATCACTAAGGATACAATTTATGTCATCAGGAATCTAAAGCCTTACACTAATCATTCAGTTCAAGTGAGAGCTGCCACTACAGCTGGGTTTGGTGAATGGACTGACGAAATGATACTCCGAACTGATATTGGAGGTAGGCATTGATTGAGGACATATATTTTGAGGAAATGCAGTAGGTAGTTCTCAGTTTTAGTTCTCTTTTTAGAATGTAACAATAAATTTTATATCGAAAAGCAATCAATGTCCTCCTGTATCATTGGTTTAGAGATATGGACTCTCATTTACCAAACCCCGATTTAATGATTTTCGCGATTTGATGATTTTTTCTCTTTCTACGATTAAAATGAAGGCAAAAAATTTCTATTATATGAATAATAACTCCGAATTAACGAATTATTTTAACAGTTGAATATTTGTTATTTGTTTATATTAGAAAAAATTGTTTTTTTTTTTTCAAATGACATCTTTTTTGCACAGAACAGAAAAAAACTTTTCTTGTAAGCAGCAAAAATTTCGATGGAAAAGGACGTAGACCATTATCAGACTTTATAGGAACAGATAAGTATTGATTAATCTATTGTGTGAGTTTTGAATAGGACAGGAAATTCCTTGCTTATTACTCCAGAATGCAGTATTTTCTTCTCCGCTTAAAGTCAAAAAAGAATTCTTTCGAGTCAGGAATCAAAAAGATTTGTCAAACATCTATTAGTCACAGTATTTTAAAATTTCTAATTAACTGTGTGGTGCGTAATTATTCCCTAATAGTATTTACAGCTGTTAAATAAAAAGTGTGTAATTTTTAGCTATGATTTTTGTGTAACTGCTTATTATAGAATTTTCAAAAGTTAATTGCTAAGAAATTTGTATTTTGTTTGGACTCAGATATAACGAATAACCCGGAATTAACGAACAAAATTTTTTGTCTCAATGAATTCGTTAAACCATTCAATTGGGGGCAGATTGTATTTAATCCAATATATCTATTTATCAAAATATAGTTTATTTTTAATGTATAATGATTTAAAATATAGCTCTAGATATATAAAACTCTTAAGGTATCCGACTACGTTCGGAACCGTGATTTTAAAAAAGCGCATAAATGGATATTTTTCATGATATTTAGTGTTACTTAGATGAGAATACATGCATAAAGTTGTCTTAAGGACATTTTGACAAAAAAAAGTATTGAAATTAACTTAGAATAAATTTTTTTCAAAAAGTTCTACTTTTATAAAAAAAATGCTTCTATAATAATAATATTTTGTGTGTGTGTGTGTGCTTATATAAAGTAAAGACTTCTCCAGAAAGTCTGAACAAGGATTTTTGAAAAATTCACATTATTTTCAGAGTTACTACTAAGTGAAATAATTATCGTCTTTTTTTTCTTAAAATTTCTCCCTTCTGCTGTAGTAAAATATGGATAAATCCACTTCTAAGTTGTATATTTCAAAAATTCTAGTTCAGCCTCTTACTGAGGTCTGAGCTATATACAGGCATAATATTATTATAACAGAAGCCTTTTTCATAAAAGGAGAATGTTTGTTCTATGTTCATTTTTTGTCAAAATATCGTACTTAAATAATTTTTTATTGTAATAATATTCTTAAAAATATTTTATATATTTTTATTGATCTAAGTGACTCTAAATATCATAAATATTATCCATTTATACGCTTTTGCAAAATCACGGTTCCGAACGTAGTCGGATACCTTAAAAGTGACTAAAAAACTTTTTTTTATTTACAATCGAGTACCGTTTTGTAAAAATTGAAAACAATGTTATTCGTCAAAACACACAAAGTTATATTAATATATTATAGTATTTAAACTCTTTCAGTAATTTTAAGTACATTTTTTACTATTGAATCACGAGTATATATTTTAATGCTGCAGAAAGTGGTAATTATAACCACAAACTATATTTTGAACCTCGATTAAGGGACGAGAACGACAACTGAGCTTAAACCTCTATCCAAACTATTACTCTATACCAACCGGAGGACTTTAGACTTCAACAGATCTAACAGGCATCATTCCCTCTACACTGTGGTTGTTCGGGGGCACTAGGGCTCGAAGTCATGACACATTGATCACGAGTTCACGCCGTTATTTATTTAAGAGTATAGGAGCACACACAGACACACACACTCACTCAGCAACGATAGCTTAATCGGCTTTTTAATCCTTATAACAGATAAATGTACCTTTAAACAACAATTCTTCCTTATTTACTGAAGAATATTATTTTTACAAATTTAATAATGTTGAAAATAATAAGTAGGAAAATCAGAAGTGATAAAGAAGAGATCATTATTGCAATTATAATCAGTACTTTATCCATCATTTCATAGTAATTTCTGTTTGAATAAAAATTTGATAATGATACATATATCTGCAATGTTGAGCCTCTTGTATAATGAGGAATGCGGAATTGTAATGCCGAATAAAATTGATAATTAAAGTTCTAGTTTGTATTTTAAATTCATAATTGTATATTTAAAGGATTCATACACACATAATTAGGTTCACAGGGTTGTAATGTGATAGGCCTCCTCGTGGTTTACCCTGGTTAAAGCTAAATCTATCACAGCTTTGCTTCGCTTCCTCGTACTTGGGCATTTGAATTGTAGGAACATATTTACGAATGCTCTGCATTATTGTCTTTTAAACTCTATCGTTCTTAACTGTTGGGAAGCTAGATAGAGACTAATGGCCTAATGGCCAAATATCTGGCATTTGAATAAATAAGAAATAAATAATTAGGTTCACATAAAAATTGAAACACATGCGTCAAAATAAATAACAGATGTCATGGAATATTGATTTTGACCGATGGCTGAGCGAGTTTGAGCCATAACAGAACTTACAAATGCATTCACCAATAATTCATGTTTAGATATTCATTAGTTACTATTACGAAGGATTTTCCAGAAGTTAGTTTTGTCGTTTTTTTCACACGAAACATTTTTGACAAAAAAAAAAAAAAAAATACGTTATGAAACCATGAGTTGCACATTTTCACTGAATTACCACTGACACTGAAACATTTGTCGTAGCGTGCAGTCAGTTTTAAGAAACCACTCTGGAACTTCTCTCCACCTGCCCTGTGACGAAAAAAACTGTCACACACCCAGCTTCACCTCAGCATTGTATTGGAAGTTACGTTCCTAGAGTACAATTTTCAAAGCAGGGAACAAGTGAAAGTCCAATGGGGCAATATTGTTTTCATTCGTGGATGCCCACTTCTACCTTCATCTTGCACAGCTTGTATTCCTTCTCTAAACATGCAACACCAGAAACGAACCATCAGAAGAGACATGACCTCTTCACCATACGCGGTCTGTAGACGTTAATGGATTGTTTGGGCCCACGATCGTTCTAACATTTCTCAAATTAATTATAAATACTCATAACTCAAAAAAATGAAGTGCGATAGAGTGGATCAGTTGGCCAAAGAGGCAACTTGCCAAGATATGAACCTTTTAATGTCTGTGCCATTGTCCCACTGGAATCACATAGCTTGGGAAAGAACTGTTTCTTCCTGGAACACCGAATTCTGGGCCTCGCCTACAGCTTTGTGGACTAAAAGGTTTTTTCCGATCATTTATCAACGGTTTAGATGTAAGAAATTAGTTACTGATTTCAAGTTATCCCAGATTCTAACTGGACATGGAAATTTTAAGAGCGATTTATCTAGATTTAATTTAATTGGGAGTGATATTTGTTCTTGTGGTCAGGATGCTGAAACTGTGGAACATGTACTGTTGTATTGTAAACTATATTTCTGTTAAAGAAAGAATTTTAAAAAGGAGTTGAAACGTTTAGGTATTTCCTGGCCACCTGTTTTGTCTTTGTTGATCAATTGTACTGAAATCTTAAATGTCTTAAGAAAATTTGTTTACTGTATAGATTTTTAAAGTTTGATATTGGTACCTTCCCTAGTTTATATTTGTGTATTTCCACTCTTCCTTTTTATTTTATGTTTTTGTCTTAAATGTTTTTTTTTCCAAATTTGTTTTAAATAATATAATTGTGTTACCACTTACGTCTGTAAGCCTCATGTTATGCAATGTGGAGCATGAGGAGTTTTGCAGATAAATTAATTAAAAAAAAATTATGTAAATTCCTCGCCTTTTATTACGAGCTCTCGCAGAGCAACTCTCACACACGGTTACAGCTTTGTCATCATTTCACTTTGTAAGATATGCAAAGCGATAACAGCACTCTTAATAGTTTGTGCGCTCTCTAGTCCCACATACCCATTCATACCGGATTACAATACGCATTTCCATTTGAGACCACCTTGCCAACCCTCGTCTGCTAGCCGTCGTGATTTGTACTTGAATATCCTCGGGCACGCCGATCTACTGATAATCTGTCTTCTTCAATGCTCTGTGCATACGTCATTCTTCCTACGCCGACACTCCTTCCATCGTTAAACCAGCAACGGATGTATGTGGCTTCTTATGGTGATGATTTTTTTCACCTTGTGTAAAAAAAAAACAATCACCCCAATGACGAATATTACTTTCGGAGCGTTTCGCATTAAGAGACAGAAAAAGATTATTGCTGAACAACAAGAAAAAATTTCCCGTTGTATTTAAAATTTTAATTTTCATTTACATGTATATATGCTTTTTTTTAGTTGTAAGTATTTGGATTCATGCTATTTTCGTTTATTTTTACAGTACCATACCAGCCAAAGGAAGTAAAAGAACTGAAAATCACAGACGCAAGCATCTATTTGACTTGGAAAGAGCCGCAGCCGCTCGTGGGTTATATTATCAGTTACATTGTAGAATGGACTGATGTTGTCACAAATGTGAGCAAAAGCGAAAAATTGGGAAGTTTATACTTGTACCACACAATTAAGAACTTGTTACCCTACACGAAATATTCAATCAGAGTCATTGCTGAAACTGAAGCTGGATTGGGTGAATGGTCCGATACTATCGAAGTTCGAACTCTTAGTGGAGGTAATTTCTATTTTTTTACTTCTTCAGACACTTAAATTTTTGAAAATATTTGTTAGAATGTTTCTTAAGGTATCCGACTACGTTCGGAACCGTGATTTTGCAAAAGCGCATACATGGATAATTTTCATGATATTTAGTGTCACTTAAATTAGAATACATGTATAGAATTATTTTAAGAACACACATTTTGACAAAAAAAAAATATTTAAATACAATATTTTGGCAAAAAATCAAAGAATAATCTTTTTTAAAAATGTTCTCCTTTCGTGAAAAATGCTTCTATTATAATAATACCTGTTTATAGCTCAGACCTCTCTAAAGAAGCTCAACTAGAACTTTTGAAATATATAGCTTAGAAGTGGGTTTATCCATATTTTACGACAACAGAGGGGAGCAATTCTAAGAAAAAAAAAATGCCAATAATTATTTCAATTGATGGTAACTCAGAAAATAATGTGAATTTTTCAAAACTTCTAGTTGAGCCTCTGTAGACAGGTCTGAGCTATATACAGGGAAAATATTATTATAATAGAAGCATTTTTCACAAAAGGAGAACATTTTGAAAAAAAGATTATTCTAAGTTAATATTTTGCCATAATATTGTATTTAAATAATTTTTTTTGTCAAAATGTCCTTAAAACAATTTTATGCATGTATTCTAATCTGAGTGACTCTAAATATCATGAAGATTATCCATTTATGCGCTTTTTTAAAATCACGGTTCCGAACGTAGTCGGATACCTTAAGTAGCTATCTTTTTTTGTAATTACTTGAAATTTTTTAAATTTAAAGTAGTATGACATTATTTGCTATTATGTGTAATGCGTATGTCTTTTTAATCATTTTTGTACGTTCATTATCATGTAAAAAAAGAAGAAAATGTGAACTTATCTGCGGTAGTATAGAAAAATAAATAAGTATTTATCAATAACAAAATGAACACATTATGGTACCTAATGAAGCAACTCTAAATGTTTTAAAATTCATAGAAAAATAGAGCACATACTCTTATGTTGCAAATAAAACTTATATATTGGAATTTTAAACGCAATTATTGAGAAATATTAAGAAACTAATATGTTGCCTGTACGCTACCCGCCAAAAGCGTATTAGGCGCAATTTCAATCGTGTCTAATGGGCATTTGGCGTCAAGTAGCTTTCTATCCAAGAGGACCTTCGAGAACTAATAATGGTGGTTCTAAAGAGGAAAAAAATGGCTAAAACTTGATGAAGCAGGTGAAGATAGTGGAATTATATACATTTGAACAATGTTTAAAAAAGTGAAATTAAACACAAGAATTTCACTTATGTTTTTTACCGAAAACGGAGATGAAAAGTACAAGTACCACGATAAAAAATAAAATATGAGAAATTTCTAAATGGTGAAAGAAAAAAAAGAATTTAAAAAAATAAGTGCTTTAGTAAGGAATTTCAAAATATGCTTTCATATGGAAACAACAATTATACAATAAGTGGAAATAAGCGAGAGTGGTTGATTTTTAACACCCTTTTATAAGTTTCACTTGTATGCAAGGGAATCTTTGAATTCAATTTTTACCCACTTTAAAAGGTCAGATTAAGTCGAAATTTTTCTCACTTGCCCAGGACCGATGACAATACAATAATTTAATAGTTTTGTTCCATTGTCCTGATCAGGATAATCAGGATTATCGATTTACCATTTTCAGATCCCATCCCACATCTGGCGACTAATTTCAGATAACATTTCCAGATTTGACGACTAATTCCAGATTTGGCGAGTAAAAGATTAAGTTACAACTTAGATCGATTAATTAAAAAAGGGTGTGTTTTAGTTTTTAAAACTATAATTTATTGTTAACGTCCGCTGCCGGACTTTGAAATTTTGTTCCTCTTTCGAGTGACGAAGGCACATCTGATCTGACATCCCACCCTCTAAACTTCCAAACCACGCAAAGGGCAGGATTTTGAGCCACGACAGATTTAAAGTGCATCAGCTCTTCTATACGACAGGTATTCAGTGGCATCAGGACTGAAATCACGAATTTTCGACCAAGAGATCATGACCATGACGACTCGGCTACCGCAGCCATGAAATTTCCAATTTTCAACCAGGAAAAAAAAAGAATTATGACTGATAGAGATTTATTATTATGTCAAAGCTAGATCCTCAATAAAAAAAATTTGGCTGTCTAATTTCTGATATTTTGAGAAACAATATTCATAACTCTACCACTTTTATCACATTCATATAACGGCCGAAATCTGGGTAATATAGAGTTTGGTGGTTTATGGGCAGAGCCAGTTTGGCTATACTGCCAAACATTCTAGGTCTGTGGCCTGGACGGGAAAGAAGAAAGGAGAAAATTTGGGTGACAAGATGGAGGGGCGAAAAGAGAAGGATCACTGTACCGGGTCCTGACACCCCTGTTTACCAAAGATAGTAAACCCCTTGGGAAAAGGAAAGATCACTAGGCTACCTCCGAATTGTGACACCCGTACCCACCTAAAGAAGGTGAGCTCCCCGAAATCTGGGAGATCTCAACTAAAAAAAAAGAAAGAAATCATAGAAATTTTAGGGATACTGGCACTCCTCAATATTTTCTGAGATATCAACTATTTCATGTAAAGAAGTCACAAAAAAAAGAACACAAAAACTGCAGTAACAGCGTTCAATATGGATAGTAGTTTTTTTTGGGTGGTGGTAATGTCCTCTTCAAAAATAAATTCTTTCTAAGATTGAAATAGAAACTGAACT
>BMAV01010029.1:0-112389 GCA_019973955.1 Trichonephila inaurata madagascariensis | reverse complement strand
TATAAAGACGGGAATATGTTATAAAAAATAAAAACTAAATGATAAATAGGAGATTTTTTTTTAAATCTAATTTAATTATATGTATATATATATGTGTGTGTGTATGTGTGTATGTAGTAGTAGTAGTTGGCAAGTGGTATGTTTTATTCACTTATTTATTATTTCCATCAACAAGGCTGTGGTTGTAACAATTGTGGTAGTCATGAAGAATCATTCAGCATAAGGAAACACTCATTTTATTCTTTGGATTAACACATAGGTAACACACAAAAGACTATTTGCAACATACAAGAATATACAGTTACATTGTATACAAATATTCGGCTACCAAATTTTTCCAGAGAATCTTGATTTTTATTTGAAACACAGGTCATAAGTTCCAAATTTCACATGGTTTTTGTTGCCTAATTTTGGGGATTGGCTAAAATATATCGTACGAATTATTACATGATGGATAACTAAAATACGCTGATGTTTAATTTCTAAGCGATAAAGTTATAATTACATTCCGTTAAAAGGGTAAGCTAACAGTTGATTTTTTTAATGTGGAAGTAACTTAAGGTCAGGACCATTACAGATTAAGTTTTAGATTTAGTTTAAGTTCTTAAGATGAAATTAACTCGAATTATTACGTGCGCTTATGGGAAAATTCCAACTTACTATGTTTCTGTTTGCAATTTTCAAAGATAAAAGTTACTTTCTCAAACCACATTGACCCTCTAGTTCAATTTATAAAGAAAATACGCCCAAAACCTAAGATACTTTCATGAGAAAGAAAAATAAGTAAGCAAGAAAAACAATGCTACGGGATCTTTTGAAAATAGCAGCTATTTTAGTATCAATTCTGTCAAGTTGAGAAATCGTAGCAAGAGATACGGTTTACCAACTATCAATAGAATGTCCTCACTAAACGGGGTGGGAAAAGAAGGACAAATAACAAATGAAAGATGTCGGAACTGTAAAACCATTTCGGGATAGTGATGAAGTCTTGACGCTTTTGGACGGCAATATATTCTTGTTTCTCTTTATTTTTTCTTAGCTTTTATTTTTATTGATTGTGGATTGTGATAGCATTTGCCAGTAAACTGTAAGGGTCATTTTCATGAAAGATTTTTAATGTAACTATGGATTTTATCAAGGTATCTGATTACGTTCGGCACAGTGATTTTTAAAAAGCGCATAAATGGATAATTTTCATGATACTTAGTGCCACATAAATTATAATACATGTATAAAATGGTTTTAAGGAAATTATGACAAAAAAAAAATTATTTAAATACAATATTTTGGCAAAAAGTTATCTTAGAATAATCTTTTTTCAAAACGTTCTCCTTTCATAAAAATGTGCTTCTATAATAAAATAACAATATTTTGCTTATATAAAGTAAAGACTTCTCCAGAGCGTCTGAACTAGGATTTTTGAAAAAATTCACATTATTTTCAGAGTTACTACCAATTGAAATAATTATCGGCGCTTTTTTCTTAAAATTTCTCCCCTCTGTTGTAGTAAAATATGGATAAATCCACTTCTAAGTAGTATATTCCAAAAATTGTAGATCAGCCTCTGTACAGAGATGTGAGCTAAAAACAGGCAGAATAAGATTATAATAGAAGCATTTTTCATAAAAGGAGAATGTTTTGATAATTGATAATTCTTTTTTTCATTTTTTGTCAAAATATAGTACTTAAATAATTTTTTATTCTAATAATATTTTTAAAACAATTTTATATACTTTTTCTAATTTAAGTGACACAATTATCTAAATATTATCCATTTATATGCTTTTGCAAAATCACGGTTCCGAACGTTGTCGGATACCTTAAATCTTATTTGGGCCAAACTTTTGACGAGCATAAGTGCATTCACATTAGGCTTGTACTTGTTGTAAAATTTAGATACAATTCCAAATTTGATAATTTTGTTAAAGATGTTGAGTATTAAGATTATTTAAAAAGTTTTTCAAAATTATAAAATGAAACTTTTTTTTATCATACCTGTACTTTAAAAAAAATGCATTTTGTTTACCAAAAAAACTATACTTACTTTTAAAAGAAGGTTCTTGTAAAATGCAAAAGTTGGCAACGGAAAAGCTCAGGAAGAGAATGACTGGAAACATGTGGTTGCATCTATCATGTGGATATGATGCCACATGAATTTATGAATTGATTGGTTTGAAATATACGTGATTACATCTATATATATATATATATCATATAACTATGGCATCACAGGAATTTAGCCCAGTTTTTCTACTGGTACTTACGTATTATCGCAACCGCAATGGCGACATTACATAATACGAAGCAAATGTTTGCCAATTCCACGTGTTCGACACATGCGAAATCGGGGTTGACAATTTGGCGAATTATCTTAAACGTAGGCATTGTTGCGATAGTACGTAAGTATTTTTCTATTTATACAAATTAAAGTAACATTTTATTGAATGAAGTGTATCATTTGCATTTAATTTATCAGTTTCGTAATTAATACTTTCTACTATTGCATGTAAAAAAATAATAAAGCTTATTTTTGTTTCAACAGTCATTATTTTAAGTATTTTCTTAAATTTATGGAAATTTATCATAACACACTCTCATATTCTGGATGTTAGTTCAGAAGAATACTGGAGGTTTAATTGCATCTGTAAGTAATTTGTTATAATTTTTTTAGTTTTTAATTAAAGAGCCCAAGAAAAATGGGAATATTGTTCTTTAAGATATCCGACTACGTTTGGAACCGTGATTTTGCAAAAGCGTATAAATGGGTAATATTTATGATATTTAATGTCACTTAGATTAGAAAATCTATGCTAAAATTATTTTAAGAACAGTATTACAATAAAAAATTATTTTAAGTACAATATTTTGACAAAAAATATGAACATAGAATGACCCATTTTCAAAATATTGTCACATTGAATTGTGATTTCGAAGATATTTTTGGTAATTTAATTCATGGGTATATTAGAACAAATAACATTAAATTGCATTTTCGTTTTAGCATATTTCTTTCCTAAAATTATTTTTACATTTGAAATATACTGGTGTTTTTTTAACTTGGTAAGTATCACATATTTTTTCATTCCAGATAATGCTCCATTTGAATATTTTTTGTGACATTTTTTGAGAAGAAATAGTTGAATTCTCTCTATTGAATTTTTAATTTTCCATAGAAGAAGAATTCCTTAGCATTTATAGTTAATAAAAGGAAATATGCCAATAAAATTATCTGATTGTTGTCTTTCTTTAGAATGCAAGAAAACATAATTGCTGTTTAATAATTATCTTCACTAGAAAGTTCTAAAGGAATTTTGGTATAAAAAGTAACTTACTAGTGGATTTGCTTTTTCTTAAATTTAGAATGCTTCGTTCTTTGTTCTTTTTTACCATTAGGTAAGAGTGAAAATACTAAATCAGCATGTCCACGTGAAACTTGATTCGATCTATTAGTTAGTAGTGGATCATTCAGAATCGTACAAAGGATTTTTAAGTAAAAGCTATGAATTTTCCCAATTTTTTTCTTTTAAGATTATAACGGAAAATAATCACTGTGGCACTTTGAAAGGGACGTCTTAAGACTTCTTGAGGCCGTGGATCTCTGCGCAAAAGTAGGCCCTGGAGCCCTTACGCAAAAATAAACCTTGGGACCCCTACACAAATGTAGGCCCTAGGACCCTACGCAGATGTAGGCCCTACCTGAATCTTAAAAGTAGACATTACATAGCATACGTTGGCAAATAGTAACCCGAAACAAATAAATGTGCATGACTTACAATCTTGCAAACCGCCTTGACCGACAGCCGCTGTTTGATTGAATGAGTAGTGATGGTGTATGATGGTAGGTCTAGGGCTGTGCATGAACGACTGTTATCATATAATAATGCGGTCTTACTACTGAAGCAAGTTGACATATAATCCAAAATTCCCAGTTTTTTGTAGAAAACGACTGGAAATAAAGTTTGACCGTTAAAATTATTCAAATAATGATCTTATTAAGGCTGAGTTGAGAACAAGATGAGGCCCTCATTGAGGCCGAGGTTCATGGCGTATGATGTCCCTACACTTTGATAATACGGAAATGAGCCCTTTTAGCACTGTGACAACAAATAAGAGGATAAAGTACGAAAAGATCAAAGCCAGCCTGGACTAGAGTGTCGGCAAACTCATTATTTAGTTAAGGCTGCCTTTGATAAAAGTAAGAGAGCTCTAACTAATCGTGAAGCACATTTTCAGACAGAAAATGACCCAATTTCCACGGAAATTTGCAATATAACTCGTACCTCTGTTAACAATATAGTGTTCTTAAAAATTTCAAAATATTCCGTGAATGCATTCTTTTTTGTTTTAATGCGTGAAGGCAAAGCCTATTTAACATTACGGTATATGATAAAAAATGCGAAACATATTTTATACGAGAAAAAGTGAATCAACTCGGTTAAAAATGGGAAATATGATAAAAAATGCGCGCTCTCAAAAAGGATAGGTAGGCCAAGAATATCATATTAATTTTCATTTCAACATATCTGAAAAATGTTCCAAACTCGGGTCCTATTCTTTAACATTAACCGAAAACAGTCTTAATAACATAATTCATTTTGTTAATAATATCATAAAAACAGTATATCACGCCATTAAGTTAACTGTGTTCTGAACATCTTACTGAGAACTATGAGAAAATAATCTTTAAAATACAGCCCAATTTTGAAGGATTAAACTGTAAATCCAAATGTAAAAAAGCTTACGTTAAATTTTTTATTTTCCATTTGCGTGATGGCTTACATATCGTGCTTTCTCACTTTTTGTACCAAATTTTCACAATTTACTTTTGCGTTTATACTGAAAAGGGAAAGAAGCTTTTCAAAACTTTTTAAAAATGATCGATAGATTGAACCTTAATAATGATCATTAAGAGCCCCATTCCGGTTTTCCCATCTTAAAGAAAAAAAATATTCAATAACCCATGATAGACTCCCAACAGAGTGTCTGCGGGGAATTTAGAGAACTCTTTCTTTGGAGTTTGTCCCTGACTTTTCGTATAAGGGAATACTTGTAAGAAAAAGACGCTTTTTGTTTTTCGAGATATTTTTAAATAGGTTTAAAATAATAAAACGATTCATAGTATAATATTTCCTTAAAGAAATTTCCTTTGTTCACAAAAAAAAAGTTGAAGTTAAACAAAGGCTGTAAAAATGACGAAGATGGATTCTGTTGAATCGTGCATCACGGTACCCTAATTATTTAACCCCTGTGATTTCTGAATAATGTGAGAAATTAAACTAGATCATTGTAATCAAAGATTAAACTTCTTTTTTGTAATATTTGGAAGTAATTTTTTAACAACAGCATAAAAAGAAATTGAAAATTGATAATAGGTGTTAACAAAGTTATTATTCTTATAAAAATGTATTCGTAAAAGTGTACTTCAGTAAAATTGTCCGATTCAATTCACAGCGAAATTGCATTCCAATTCGGTCCATAGAAGTAAAGCCTACGTATTGCATACTACATATAAATGATTTTAAGGTCCTTCCATATTATTTTATCTTGTAAATTTCTTCCGGCTGCAGTGAAAAATTTATTAGCGAAACGGCAAGAAGAAAATGTGGTTTAACACGAAGAAAACAAAGTAAAAGAAAGTATACGGAAATAATCGACAAATTACTATGTATTTTCATGATTTGTTTTCTCTTGACAATGCATAAAATTCGTTTAATACGAAAAGATTTCATTTCTGGGAATATACAAAATACGGAAAATATCAGTCACGTAGGCGAATTTTCAGAGATTGGGAAATAATAGAGGTATTTGAGAAACTATTTGGAGCAAACATAATGAAACAAAAAGGATTTTGTTTTGTCTGGCTGCTCACCCCTCCCACCTATAAATGCAACACAATAACGTCTAAATCTCTCACCAGTTGGCTTTGGAATTTTGGAATTCCAGGACGGAATACACCACACCAGTCAACAGAGAAAAATATATGAGTTTTGGTTCCGAGTTTTTTTTTTTTTTTAAATTTTTTTTTTTTATTTTAGAAGAAATTTTGGTACGAGCACAATGGCAAAGAGCTCAAGGGGGAAACCAACTTTTATTTCAATTAAAATTAACATGGAGCTTCATAAGGTAACAATCTATAAAGAGTTTAGTATTATACAGAGTGTACATATTATTTTTTTAGTTATTTTTTGAATGTTTTTGTTTTATTAATTTTTATTAAATGCATGCATATAATACATATGTATGTAAATAAAATGTACTCTAATAAAACTTAGGTTTTTAAATATATTCTTTTCAATAACTAATACAAAAAATCTTTCAGTCCCCTTAGTTTCGCGTTAAAGTTTTCACAATTTTTTTCAACAGAAAAAAAAAAAAATTTCAAGTTGAAATTTGGGTTTGATAATGTGAATTTTTTTGAGTCTAAATATCTTGCCACTCTAAATGGTGGATGTTAAGACTTATAACAGAAAGCTTAAAATGACTGATACTTCATCTTTTTCCAATTATTTCTTGTCGGTTTCAATTCCCCACTGAAACTTCTCCTTTGAGTTTTTTCTATTCAATACTTATCCCTATTTGTGGGAATAGTCACATATGGCTTTCGGCTGAATGATGAAGACTGAATTGGAATTTATTTTCACTACATTTTTACAGTAATAGAACAAGAAAATACACCATAGCTATTCATAAAAATGAGAAACACATTACTGTCTTTTTTTTTTCTCAGGTGCAAATTTTTTTGCTAGCGCTATCTCTCCCTAGGAAATAAGTTTCATCTTATGTAGCTTCATATACACACATCTTTTTTATTTGCTCTGAACTAGCCTTACAAGATAATTGGATAAAAGCTTTTTATACATGGGGTTTATTCCTCGTCCGTATTTAAAGTTCATTGAAAAGTTCCCATATTTTTTTAAGATTTGAAGATAATTTTGAAATATTATTAAAAGTATATAGTGAAATACGTTTAACTCGAAAAATTTTAAGACAGAGTATCAGTTAACATGCAATAATACAACGGTCCCTACAAACTACTATCAATTTTCCTACATTGTTTTCTCTTAACACGAAAGGAAAATCGCTTAATGCGAAAATATTTCCCTTCTGGAAATTAACAAAATACGGAAAACCCCGCCAGTCTTACTGTATCAACAGGAAAAGGGAATTCGTTTACGGTAGATGATGATAATTAATCTATGGATTAGGTAGCTGCCCAGCTTTCAATAATTTCGACCCACTTTTTTCAACATAATTTTCATCGACCCCATACAGTAACAATGTATTGTTATTAGTATTATTGAGATTCAATAATACTGCTTTGAAACCACAAAAGCTACAATACGTCTTTTTAAGTGCCACCGACGTGTATAAACGTCTCGCTCAGCTACAGTGTTAATTGACGTATACTTGCGTCTTCCCGAAATACGATTTTTTTCTGTGCACTATACTATTATTCAGGAGCTCATCTATATATGATTCAGAAGGCATTGGAATGCAATAAAAGAGGACCTCGACAGTGTCTGCTAAGGATTTAATTATTTCAGAGGATTTGCTTATTTGTTCCTTTTCTTCTCCCCAATGCACCACCTTGCATAGCCTACGTTTAAAATGGTGGCATTTGGGAGCGAATCGCGTAATTTTTAATCGGTATTTAAAGAATTAATTATAAACCATACAAATTGTCAAGAAAAGTGTTTTAATTTTTGTATATAATTTTATATATGAAAAGCCGATGGGGTCACTGGTAATTATTAAACGTTCTTAACTTAGTATTGTTTAGATATTTGTAAAATACATTGCGCAGTGCTGATATATTTATAAATGTATTATATCTGTGTAAATGTGTGTTTTATTTTTTTATTTCAGAATGTATTTTATTTGTTTACTTTCAGTAAGTTAATAATTTCCTTAAATGTCTCTCTTTTGTTTTCGACTTTTTCAATGAAACAAACTAATCACGTAGGGTTATCACACCCCCTCCCAAATTGAGCCAAACAGTTTGAGAAACGCTGCTATGGACAGTTTGTTGCTAAAGAAAGTCAATTCTAAGAATAATATCAGTTTATGTTCAAAAAATGCACTAGATGTTTTATTTTTAAAGAAACAAGAAAAAGTTGTATTAAATTTCATTAAGTTCTTGTGAAAGTTTTTGTTTTATTGATTTTTATAACATGCATATATACATAAATGCAAAAATATAATGTACTCTAACAAACTTAAATTTGCTGAATATATGTTTTTTTTTTTGAAGATATATACTTCCTTTGGGGCGTTAGAGAAATAGGATAAATTTTTTCTTAGATAATGATTGCATAATGATTGCTTAGACAAAACTTAAGCAATGAATCATAACAAGGAAATAATCTCAATTAGAAGATTGCAAAAAAAGTAAGGAAAATACTTTAAGCGATTTTGATTAATAACCAACCAAAACTTATGATATATATATATATATATATATATATATTTTTGTTTGTATGGATGTTTGTTATTCTTTCACGGAATAACAACTGAATGGATTTTAATAAAACTCTACAATAATGTAGATTATACATCAGAATAACACATAAGCTATAATTTATAAAGATATAGCGTGAATTTTTCCAAAAAATATAACGATAATTGTAAAAAAAGTAGGAAAAAAATCTGCCATCGGCAAAAAATCCCGACACTATATCTATTTTTTTTTTGTTTAAAGCAAAACTTTCCCTGTTTTTTTTGTCTACTCTATGCCTCAGTGTGCACTCGATTTTAATTTATTCCTTTGATCAGTGTAATCACTATTTTTATTTCATAATAAGACTATTTTTCCAATAGAGAGGTGATGGCAATATTTTAATATGAAATAAATACAACAGAATATAATATTAACGTATTACATTTCCCAGATATAAATTTTTTAAATTTTTTTTAAGCGTTCTTCACAAAATTTGTAACAATTTTTTTTTTTGCTGATAGAGATCAGCATGGGAAAGGTTTTTTAAAAAATCATTAAAAAAAGGGGCTACGGGGAGTTATAAATAAATAAAAATCCCTTTTATTTGCTATTAAAGCTACAAACTTAAAACTCAACAAATATGTTTTTTTTTATGTTCAGCTGAGATATTCACGTAAAATTAACTCATTAAAAACTTTATCTTTCAATCTGTATTGTTTGATTTTGCAATTTACCCGTGCGAAGAACGGGTATACCAACTAGTATGTATATATATGTACATAATTTAATCTGGTGTATTGGTCAATTTCAAGAATGAACAGTTGTAGAACGTAAATGAATTAAACTTACGAATGGTGACTCATTCCGGAGATTGCAAGTGGCGTTTGCATCATCGAAAAAGCAGACATTGCTATAAAAATAATTATTTTTGTATGTATGACTAATCAATTTATGATTAATTCAAGTTTGATAACCCTGGGAGCAATCCTAATTAGATTCCTTATCTGCGATTATAAGGTTATTGAAAAGACACTTACGCCTTGACCTGATTGTAGATCAAACGTTGGATCTTTCCTAAGCTGCTGCAGTCTTCTCTTCTAAACTGCTTCTCTATTATTTCCACTTTTAAGAACGTCAGTTCTTGCTTGAATGAAAGCATAAGAACTAACGACTTACTATTAACGATTAACTCTAACACAGGCATCGCCGGGGGTTTTAAAACCATTAGCATAAAAATAATTATCTCAAGCTGGTTTTAAAATTAAACCCGTTAAAGAAAATTTCCCCAGAATGGGTTGGGAAAGGGGTGATAGAACCCGTCACAAAAAAAATTGGGGTAGAATTTTGTATGGGTGATTTTTGCTTTATTAACGCGTAGTTAGACGCAACATGAAAGCTATTATCCGTTTGCTTGATAATTTTGTTTCATCAGCCAAATGTTGACATCTTACTGTCTAAACTTTTGCGTGACTCACATACATTTGCTGTTTATACCAGCGTTTCTCAAACTGAGGGCACACCCCCTTTGAGGAGCGTGACCTTATTGAAAAGTCGGAAACAAATGATTATTTAAAAATAACATTAAGTTTACTGAAAAAACAAACAAAATACATTCTGACATAATAAAAAAAAATACACAAAAAAATAATACGCTTAAAAATATTTCAGTACTGCCACGTATTTTTATATATCATTACCCCCCTTTCATAAATAAAAATTTTATATAAAAATTTAAAACTTAAAAACAACCTTGATGTTTGTTTTTTTTTTAAAAAAATTTTCTTAACTGGGGATTAAAAATTACACGATTTTTGCTCTCCCACGTTATTGCTTTCCCCAAAAAATGGGATAACTCAAAAAATTACGAAAGACTTTTGTAAAAAATTTTGAACCAATTTTTTTTTTTTCTGAGAAATTTCTAAATCATTCTTTTTGTAGGAATACTTTTTTTTAGTTATGGCGTTATTTAAATAATGATCTCATAAAATGTAATATTTCTTATAACGTTTCTCAATCAGCTCTAAACTTTTAAAATTTTTTAATTAAACACAAAAAATTTTTAGCACTTTTTTTCTAAAAATAAATAAAATTGTTTTAGTAATACTTTTACTAATACATGTTTATTACATTTTTCTGTAACTGCTTTGAAGTTTTTCAAAAATGTTTGATTTTTGTACATTTCAGGTAATTTATTTTAAATATTGTTAGTTAAATAGTAGTATTTATTGATAATGAGTCCTAAAAACATTTATAAATATGTTATTTTGTTAAAAAGTACTGTGTTCGGATACCTTTTAAACTTATTTGACACTAAATACTAACACTAGATATATATCAAGTTTTGAATTACATATTTTATAACAAGCATTTAGAGTTATTATAGGGATAAATATTTTGTGAAAAGTTAATTTGTGTACATGACTTTAGAACTTTCTGATTGTTTGATCACGATTATGTTTAAAACTAGTTGTAACATAACACTCTTATGCTACAATTCAGGATTTATTCTTCTTAAATTCCGTAAAATGAATTTTATACTATGAATAATTAATGAAGTTGTAGGCCATATAGAAGCTCTTAGACATCCAAATAGAAACTACAATATCTTGATTCTTATGATCAGTTGAATGGACTCAACTTGTTTAAATTAAGTTAGCTTAATTATTCAATTTCGGTGTATTCTTATACATATTCAGCACGTATGCATTTGTTTATTATTTATAAACTATAAGTATTTAGTGCTTTAAATTGCATAATATTCCCATTTGTATAATTAATAATATTTTTTTAATTTATCTAATGGAAAGGAAAATGAATTAGAATAAGTGACGATTATTTTCATTACTGGATTTAATGGAGAAAAAATAAACGGAAACTTTGACTTAAAAAGTTTCGTAAATTTATTTAAATTATTTTATGGAACGTTTTCTTCCTGAAATATATTTCTACGTGAAAGAATTTGTTCTATAAAAATTCTGCTTGAATTTAAGAAATAATTAATTAGCTTCACAAAATTAAGTTAAAAATCTATATATGTGAACCTAATAACTTAAAACGGATAATATTTTTTTTTAAAAAAAATTTTAGCTACAAATAAATTCATATATATTTTATGAAGGAATTAAGAATAATCTATCTTCAGTAATAGATAAAGCATATTTTTTAAAGTCATTTATTGCAGTTTCAAATATGGTTATCAAATATTTAACTTTCATATTACCAGCGTAGTTTTTAAAGTAATGCACAAGGTTGGGGGTAGTACTACAACGTGGTACTGACATCAAAAGAAAAATTACTACAGTTGCTACTTTTTTTCTCAAACTTCATGTGTGCGTCCCCCCCTCCCTCCATCTGCACGAGAGCTTTTTGGACTTGTATTGATGCGATTTACAAATGGAGACAGCAATGATGTTGGTGATGATGAGTGAATGTTAAAGCCACATATATTATTCAGCTACTCGAAGGCTTTAGAACGGACCTCGTAATTTTGGTCCATAGTCAGGAGACGAGAATGACACCTGAGCTGGCACCTCCTCACCCAACTTTCCATTGGGAGGACGTTTGAGTCTCGACATATTAAACGTGCATCGAGTCCTTTGCAAGGCTGGAACTCATAACATGCCTGCCACGAGTCCGTCACCTTGACCACTAGGTTACCGCAGCCACGTAATTGTGACGGATATTGTCAGTATTGTAAATTAAAGACGATACATCAAGATTGAAACTTTGCGTGACAAAAACTTAACTGCTGTTTATTACATTTTGTACAAAGTGGGTGGTGAGGTGACTGTGGAGATATAAATACAGTTTCATTCAAGTTTTTAAATCCCTCTTCCCCCGAGCCGAAAAAATTTAGTCGAGTTCTGTCGAAGGTTAAGCAAATTACTATTTTTGCCTGATAATCACTAAAGCATAATCATTACAGAAAGAACTCCGTGTGCGCAAAAGAGTATCCCAAAAGTATACTATCACGATTTCCTTAAAAAAATAGTTAGAAAATTTGCAGAACTCAATCGTTTACTCGCGGTTGGGATATTCATTCTCCACGACAATACTGGGTTGTATTTTGCACATGCGATAAAGAGACAACTGATTTGATACGGCTGGGAAGTGCTACCTTATGCACCTT
This sequence comes from Trichonephila inaurata madagascariensis, assembly GCA_019973955.1. Taxonomy (NCBI): domain Eukaryota; kingdom Metazoa; phylum Arthropoda; class Arachnida; order Araneae; family Nephilidae; genus Trichonephila; species Trichonephila inaurata. The sequence goes on along the minus strand of BMAV01010029.1, from coordinate 99,823 downwards.
ACAATACTGACAGGATTCTACTGAACTCTGACTTGTTACTAAAATTGAAAGAACTTATGACAGCTGTCGTTTCTCATCTCTGGCTGAACTTTCTACTGCAGTTACCCGAGTTATTTGGCAGATGAACAAAGATAGTGAATAAGATAAAATTGAAAAGCTTCCAAACCGTTATTGTCGTGAAAAAGGACTACATTGAAAACTTGTAAGGAATAAAGACATTAAGTAAAAAAAATAATTGTAAGAAAAATCGAGTGTATTATATTTGAAATGACCTTGGTATAGTTTTATCTCTTTTATCTTATTAAAATAAATTGGGTTTACTTTTTGTTTTTCCTTTTAACTTAAGATAATTATTAACTACTGTAATGAAATTTTAAAGTTTGTTGTTATAGAAACTTTACATTTAGAAAAGCTAGTCAGTTAAAAAATTTTTAAAGATATTTGCTCATCATGCCTCGAAAAGGTCCACTTTCAGTTTTAACCTTTTCAAACTTTCTATTGCAAAGTCACAGCAAAATATATTAATTTGTCACTTATTAATCTTGAGCAGAACATTTAATTTAAACGGTTATTAAACTTCCTTTTTTAGTGCTGACAGCCTTAAACTTTTTTGCATAAAAAATAGTACATTCTTTGAATATAAGAAATACCAGCAGTTTTCTTAAAAACAAAATTCCACTATCTATAAAGTGAAAGAAAATTCTTTTCTAATAAATATGCAAAAAAAAAATAATAAATAAAAAATCAATATGTTTATTTTAATTTTTTGCTCACAATAAATTCTTCACAAAATATAAATTCAGTGTTAAACTGTTAAGCATATACAAAACAATAAAAGATGTGTCAAGGTATACAAGGAAATTTAACTAATTTAATACACCTTTCCTTCACCCTTATAAGCTACTTATTTACATGTATTTTAAACTAATATATAAAGACGAAAATATTTTCATACATATTTAATTTAGGAGTTTTATATAAAATGAGAAAATGCGTGATACATAAATGAATTTTACGTATCATGTAAATGAAATCCCATGAATATTCTTGAAACATTTAATTATTATTGATTGAACTTATTTATCACAGAAAAGTAGGTCTCACTAAAACATTTAATAAATTATTTGTATGTGTGTGTAACATTTCGTATAAAATTGTTTGTGTTTAAAATCGCTAACAAACAAGCAAGAATAAAAAAAAGTACTGTTTAGACTACACAATACTTTAAATTTAAGAAAACAAAACTTTTTTTGGCTTGTATTATTGAAAAGCTTCCACCAAATTTCGAATCTGATAACAAATTATTTTGTAATATAATTGAAGTTTTTTGAACTCAGACTTTGTTTTCGATTTCATTTTTATGTATTTTTCCACTATTAAATTGAATTAATTAAAAATGATTTTGAGCAGAATTGACTCTTTCGGTGTAAAATAGTTATTAAATTCAATTTTCATGACTAAAACAATTTCTGCTTGAAAATGTTGTGAGTTATTTGAGTTATTATTGTTACTAAATTAAAATTGATTTCAAAAAAAAATTTGTATTAAAAAATTATTATTTTTTTTCTGTTGAGAAAATTCCAAGGCCAAAATGTTCTCAGCTTGCTTTGAGAAATACTTTTTCAAAGAGATTACTGAAAATGTTGTATCTAAAAATCAGCCGTCTGTGCTGATACTGCAATTGAAATTTTGAATTCAAGTATTGCAGGTAAATGAATATTTAAATGATGTTCCAAACTACATTATAGTAAACATATTGTAGTACTATATTTTAGTATTTTAAAGTTGTGTAAAACAAAAACAAAAACTTGCTACAATGCTCAAATTTGAAACTGAAAAAAAATAAATAGTATGTGCAAACCAGGGTTTTTTTTTTATCTTAAGTTAATATCCTTATTATTTTGTACATAAATATTTTGTGTTTCAAAACTTTTGAGAGAAAATATTGTGTTAAGATTAGGCTCTGAAAACCCTGGCATTGTAACAAATGCTATCAAATTAGGCAAAACTATATTTTGAATTTTGAAAAAATATATTTTCAGTCATATTTAATTAAAGTAGTGTTTTAGGTATCCGAGACTACTTCGGAAATGTGATTTTAAAAAACCACATAAATGGACAATCCTCATGATATTTAGAGTCACTTAGATTAAAATACATGCATAAAATTGTTCTAAGGACATTTTGACAAAAAAAATATTTAAATACAATATTTTGGCAAAAAGTTAACTTAGAATAACTTTTTTTCAAAATGTTCTCTATTTATAAAAAATGCTTCTAAAATAGTAATATTTTGTGTGTGTGTGTGCTTATATAAAGAAAAGACTTCTCCAGAGAGTTTGAACTATTATTTTTGAAAAATTCACGTTATTTTCAGAGTTACATTTGAAATATATATAATTATCGGCATTTTTTTCTTAAAATTTCTCCCTACTGTTGTCGTAAAACATGGATAAACCGACTTCTAAGTTATATATTTCAAAAACTCTAGTTGAGACTCTGTACAGAGGTCTAAGCTAAATGCAGGCAAAATATTATTATAATAGAAGCATTTTTCAAAAAGATGAATTTTTTGAAAATTGGTTGTTTTATGTTCATTTTTTGTCAAAACATTGTAAAATAATTTTTTATTGTAATAATATTCTTAAAACAATTTTATATACAATTTTTAATCTAAGTGACACTAAATATCATAGGTATTATCCATTTATACGCTTTTGCAAAATCACGTTTCCAAACGTTGTCAGATAACTTAATCTATAACTTAAGCTGTAAAATAACATATTAAATAATTAGATCTTTACGGGTATTATCAGTATTTCCTTTATGACTTTACAAACTTTAAATGTGTTTTTCTCAGACTTTTAATTTTGAATATATGTGTTTTTTATTTCCTAAGGCATCCTTTTCTTTTTAAGGTAGAGTTCTTAAATTTTTGTAAATACAACCAAACATAAGTCCAAAAAAGTTAATATGGATTTAGGTCTGAGATATCTATTTTTTTAAAAAAAATGATAATGCTGTTTTTAAAAATTTTGTGTTTTTTCCAGGTATAGCCAGATAAATTATATTAAAATCAACTAAGAGACAGATTTTCAAATCCATCCCAACTTTTGTTTGCACAATCTAAGGAACGTAAATCACTTAAAATAAATAAAAAAAATTTAAAAATTGAGCATTTTTTATAAAAGTTTGAAAAACTACAAAATTTCTTAATTTTTTTAAATTGTAAAATAATAGTTGGTCAAAATGACTTTTTACTTTGAGAATCACAACTTAATAATATAGATTGAATATAAAACATAAATTATTTACTGTTACTGTTTCCAAAATAAAATATTTTAAAGGGTACTGTTTATCTTAAAGGAGAGATTTTCACATTTTTTTTCATCCCAAATATTTACTGGTTTCATGCATGTAAAAAATTATTCAAAGTGAAAACATAAAATCCAAGAATTGAATGTAGTGCGTTCAGCCATTTGAAAATTCAATAAATTCTTAAGAAGTAAAGTTCCCCATGGCGTAAGGTTTCACTCGTATTTTCTATCGTGTTTTATGCCCGGTGATATATTCTAGCTGTATTTTCATTCTCCTTGAAGCACTTCCTTCCTCAAATTTTGCATCCTATGCTTTTCGTAAATGTTTTGAGTGCTTTCGGATCTGTGTATTTAAGGTTGCTAAGTCTTGCTTGAAATTGTTACAACTAAATAAAACTACGAAAATTATATTTATTTATTTCGTTTTTGAATAGAATAAGAGCGACGTTTTCTTGTGCCCTAAACTTTGCAGTGTGAATATGAAAATACAGAACATAAGTGATCCGAAATTTTATCAAGACAGTAAAAAATGTACTAATTCGAGTTATAAAGCATACGAATATTTAAAAGGCATACGTTAAGAAATGCAGTGAGATTAACACAGTGCTTCTCAAACTTTCAATACTCGCGACCCAATTTTCCCAAAAAATTCAATTTTTCATCGCGCCCCCCTCCATACAATAACATTGTATTGAATTCAATAATATTAATTTTACAAAAAGGCTACAGTACGACTTTAACAGCACATTTTTTTACCGACGTTTTAAAAAACGTCTCGCGCAAAAAGAAATTAATCTTCTGGACATTTATATTCGTCTTTTCAAGTAGGTTTTTTTGTGCCTGCTATCCATAAAATTATTCCAAAAGGTTTTTGGGAATACAATAAAGAAAACCTTGAAAGTCTTTCCCAAAGGTTTATTTATTTCAGAGGATTTTGCTTTTTTACCTTTTCCCCTCCCCCCCCCAAAAAAAAACCAAGAAAAAAAAAATGGAAAAACGGGCATTGAGGACCGAACCGCGTAATTTTTTAATCGGCATTTAAAAATTAAAGTATAAGGAAAGTAAAAAATCATCAAGAAAAAGTGTTAATACAAGCCCAATGTTCCCTTTGGAAATTATCAAACGGGTTCTTAGTATTGTTAAATTAATAATAAAATAAAATTTTTGCAGTACAAATACCTAAATTAATTGTAAAATATAGCATGTACTAATACATTTATAAGTGTTTATATCGGTGTAAATTGGGGTTTTGTATTTTTTTCCAAAAGTATTTTTTTTGTTATTTTGTAAAATTGATAATTTTTTGGGAAAAATTTTTTTAGTTTTTCCATTTAAAACTCCACCCCCTTTTTAGAGTTTCACGCCCAAAAAGGGGGCGCCCCCCTTGGTTTTAAAACACTGGATTAACATTTTAAATGTCCTGCACGGAAATATTATACGGAGTAAAATTTTTCTTAGGGAAATCTTATTTTTTTATACGCGAATACATATGGGGACTTTGTTTGGTTTTGTTCTTTCTTTTCATAATGGCGGGGGGTTGATGTTAAAAATATCAAAATAACTTAAATTTAAAATTGAAAGGAAAAATAGTCAAAAGAAAAAAAATTTTTTCCCCCTTAAAATTTTTTAAAATATTTTTTTTTTATATCCCCTGAAGAGCTCTAAATTAAATAAAAAGTCATGATAAATTTTATGCCATTAGATATTCAAATAAGAACTGCAAGATAAAACTTTAAGTAAATTTATCTCAGAACAAAACAAATAAAAATCTTTCTTGTCTTTCTACATTTAATATGATACAGATTTTGTTTCCTATTTTATGTTAAATGATGTTTATTATTTTTTCTGTTTAACAACATATGTTATAAAAATGGGTAAGCATTTTTTAATCAAAACCATGACACATTTATATGTACGTACACACGCACGCACGTACGCCCGTGCACACATATTTGTGTATATATATACATTGATTAAGTTTCCACGGTTTGTTGATAAATGGCAATACCAGAAAGGACTATGTGATGTATTCAGATAGTAACGCATTTGCAGGAAAATATTTTAAACGTAACCTTGAATTTTTTTGTGTTATCCTTAAATGTCCGCCCTTTTCTTTTTTTTTTTTTTTGGGTAAAAACTTTACCCCAAAGGGGGAAATTTTTTGGGGGGAAAATTGTATTGCTCTAATTTTATCAAAAGAAATCTACGGCTAAAGGGAAAAAAAGGGTTATTGCGGGGGCCTTGTCAAAATCTTTGTCAAAAATGGCATCCCAAAGGGTTTTCGACTCTTCAAAAATAATTATTTCGAACTTAAGGATAACGCAAAGAAGTGGAGGAATTACTTGATCAAAAACCAGTCAGACGCTAGCTGAACTTAGAAAATAATTACAAATACGCGTCTTCAATGGCAAAAAAGGAAAAATTTTTTTGCCTCCAAAACTACGATTATAAAGTGGATACAATACGGTAATACAAAGAGCGGAAGATCCTGGGGTGAGCTCAGTAAAAATAAAACAATAATTTTCCACAAATCAAATACCCATGGTTTGAAGCTGCACCTCTGCATTTGGTAGGATCAGCAGTGTGTCATTTATTATGAGCTCCCAAACCGAATGAGGCTATAAGTTAGATTCGAGTTTTGATTCCCTTATAGCTATTCAGTAACTTCGTCTCATTTAATAGAAGTACCCCAGCAATAAGTTAATCAGTATAACAAAATACTTAGTCAATTATCATACTCGGTTGAAGAACATTATTGTAAATGGAAAAATTTGATGAGTTCATACAGATCTAAGTACAATTTTAAATTTTAAAACCCCTTTCCCCAAAATTTTTGGGGGTTAAACATTTTAAAAAAAACTAAGAAAATTGGGGAAAAAATTTTTTTAATACCGAAATTTGGGATAATTTTCCCGACTATATTTCCAGTAATCATTAAAAAATTCCAAAAAGAACGGGGAATAATTTTTTGAAAGTTAGACAATATATCAATTTTAATTTAAAATCCACACAGTTTGAAAGCATTGTTTCGAAAACTAATTCTATAACATTGAGAACAATTCCAAATTAAGCCTTTAAAACTGAATATACGTTCTGAAAATGCGTTCGTAATTAGGTTTTTTCTATCCACCACTTTTAAAGGGTGAACTTGCAATATTAACCCTTGGTTCAATGGTGAAATATTGTTCAAAAAGGGGCATTCCCTGGGGAAATTTTAAAATGTCCCCTCCCGTAGTTTTAAAAATTTTGGCGGGGAAAATTCCCGGCATTTTTATTAACCCAAGGGCCACTAATTGGGAAAAGAATTTATTTTATCATCTGTCATTTGTTCCTCCCGTCGGCCATACGTACCCCGGGAATTTCAGCTTTTTTCTGTTTTTTTCATTTGTTTGGTCTTTTTTCGACACAATATAAGTTTTTAAAATTTTTTCTAACGGGTTTTCCCCCTCTCTTGGCCATTTAAAAAGTAAATCAAATTTTATTTAGTAAGCTTTAAAATTTTTAATTATTTTTCCCACAGCTTTGGTACGAAACACAATCAAAAAATATGTAAAAACCCCAAAAAAACCCTTAAAATTAAAATTGGCAAAGCTGCGAAGGGGGTTTTTATGTAAATCATATGAATATTTTCTACTAATAGAATTTTGGGATAACATTAGCAGGTATCCCCGTTCTTCGTTCGTGAATTCAAAAATATAACAATGGAGGTATTTTCATGAGAAAGAAAAAGATATGACTTTAAAATTAAAGTAATATCATGAATACTTGTGCCTTGTAATGAAACTACAAATTAAGTCTCCATAAAAAGACGATTTATTAAATTAAAAAACAAAGTCACAGGTGAATAAATATACAGAATTTCCCGCTATTTTCTGGGTTTATCTGTTAATCCATATATAAATGTTATCCAAGTCAATTATCCAATTATTATTTTCACCGCTGTGGGAAAGTATTTCCGTGTGTTTCCCCCTTTTTCCAAAACAAATTTCGGTAAAGTTTTTAAATCAGTTCGTCCCAAAAAGTTCAAAAAATAAGGGTTTTTAAACGTTAACCCCCCTCCCCTCCAGCCCCTTGTGGTTGCGATAGCCAAGTGGTCAAGGTATCGGATTGTGACCACTAAGGAACCGCCGTGTGTTGGAGCGATGCACGTTAAATCTGTTGAGAGCTCAAATATCTTCCCGTTGGTGTGGTGTGGTGATTAGAAGAGGGGGTGACAGCTCAGGTGTCATACTCGTCACTTGAATATGGTTCAAAATTACGAGATCCGTTGCCAAAAGCCCTCGTGAAGCTGAACAGTGCGACGTTAATATCCCCTCACTCACTCACCCAACCCCTTTCTTTCCACGAAACGGGCCGGGGATTTCAAAAATTTCCGCTCCAGTTCAAAACAATTTTTTTTTTGGGACACTTCCCCCAAACCCCTCTCCACGGGCCTCTAATCCCCCCTAAAAATTCGGGTATCGATTCTTTTTTTATAATCTCTGTTCCAAAACAAAAAACACTTTTATTTAAAAATAAATGCTCATTTATATATATTTAACATTTTGTTTGGGGGGAAATTTAAATCAAACATTTAAAAAAATAAAACAACACCGAATATTATTTAAGAACGTGAAATCTCGTTAAAATTCTATTTTGTATCGTTGTGTTTGGATATTTGAAACTGAAAGTAATTTTTAGGCACTAAAGAAAACTGATTCAGGCGAAACTTGAAAAGGGGATTATTTTTCAAAAGGGAAATATTCGGTTTTTCATATATAAAATTTCCTATGCTGTTTAGGGGGTTTTGATTTTTAATTCGAAATAAGGCCCCACCTGGTTTCAGTCAAATAATTTTTTTTATATACACTTTTCGGAAAAAACACTATTTCACAAAAAAATTTTAAAAAAAAAATTAAAAAGAATTTATGAAATACGCATCTATTGTTCAAATTGTAAAATAAGTTACAATAATTTTATTTACCAAATAGCATGGCAAATGAAATTTTATTCATAATTTCCTTCCAGTTCTGCACAAACACACAAACATGTGCTATAACTCTTTTTAATATTGGAACACACATAAGAAAAGTAGGCGTTGTTTTAAAAAAAATTTATGTTTTTTAAATTGAATGGAAAATTTCAATGTGTGTTTGAATAAGGTTGCGGTATTTCAAGTTTTCATTTTAAATTTTAAATTTTACGAAAAAAAAATCTTAGTACTCCAACTACGTCCAATCATAAAAATTAGGAAACATCTTCAATGCATTATTCTAAATTTCAGTACACATTATTTGTTTTAATAGAACAGTTATTTATGAATTTTTCCCGGGGCCCGGTTACTTTTTTTTTCCCCTTTTTAAAAAGGAAAAATCTTTGTTATAGTTTTGCTTAGAAGTTTGAGTTAGAAGTTTTCAAGAGGTGTGAGGAAAATTGAAATCTAATCAGAAAAACTGCACATCTTGTTTTTCTTACTATTATTTTATTTTTAATGGGCAAAAAACCCATTCAAAAAAACGGTTCTTTTTTTAAAAAAACAAACGATCGTTTTTTTTTGTTTTTTTTAATTTTTTAAAATTGGCAATTTTTCAGTTTATTGTTTTCAGAAAACATACAGGAATTAAAAATAGGAACTTATGAAAGCTTATTAGAATATTTTCTGAGCCTATCTATTGATAACACAGGCGTGAAATTAAATAAGGGTTTTGTTGTTTTTTATTCATAAATTTTAACACTAAAAAGAAAACTAAAAAAATTTCCCTTCCGCCCAAGTTTTGGGGAAAAAGCAAAAAGTTTTTTTTGGTTTTCCTTAAAAAAAAAAAATTCTTATTTAAAAATGAAAAGAAAAAAAAGTAATTAAAAATTTTTAAATAATTTACTGATAACATAAAAAAAAGTTTTTTTAAAAATGTTTTAAAATTAAATTTTTTTTAAAAACCCCAACAAGGGGTAACTAGTTTTTTATTATATTAAATATTTTTTTCCATAACGGAATTTTCCACGTGAAATAAAATCTTTTCAAGTTTGGACAATCGCCAAAAGGATGCTTAACTGGCTTATTTTAATTTTTAAATAAAGTTTTAATCCAAATTTTTTTTTTTTTAAAATTAAATTTTGTATTTTTTAAAAATAGTTATAAAATTTAGCTCAATTCAGGCTTTAAAATGTATTTTATGAAGATTAAAATTCCCAAAGATAAAAAAAAAATATAAAATATACAAAAAAAAATAAAAAAATATATAGAATAGACTTAGTGGGAATTGAAGAAAAATTACAATAATGGAAAGAAACATACAAAATGAAGGGGGAAAGTAAAGTAGGATTTGGTAGATTGTGAATGCTCATGTACAAAAATATATGAGTATAATTAGCTTACAGGGATTAGTGAGAAGTATTATCTGATGGATTGGCCGTGTTTTGAATAACTAGGAATAACTTGGAGAACTAGGAGTACGCATAAACAAAACTTCTGTCAGATTAGATAATGTTTCAACAAGTTAAACAAGTTCAGTATCTCAGTTGCTTTGTAAAGCTACACAGTTTAACACGAAGCTTTCTAATGTTACTACACTCGTTTTTGTATGCCTGGATTATGGTAGTAAAAATTGTGTTATTTTTCCGATAACATTTCTTTTGTTTGTACGGATTACAAGGTAAAGAATCAACGAAGAAACATAAGGGATTTTGTGATGAATGTTTGTATATTTTACTTACTTCAAACTGAAACTTTAGTATCAAAGAAAAGTATGGGTCTTTCAAGAGATGTGCGAAAAAGGAGATTCCCTTTTTAGTTTTAAGGGGGAAAAACCTCCCCCCTTAACGTTTTAAGATATGGCGTCAATTGAAAAAGACATTTTTGATACAATGCTTCAAGTGTTATGCATGATGGTATGATAATTGTTTATTAATCCATTTTGGGAAAGTGATTTAAAAAGCGTATAAATGGTAATATTTATTATATTTATGTCCTTAGATTAGAAAATGTATATAAAATTGTTTTTAAAAATAGTATTACAAAAAAATTATTTAAATATATATTTTGACAAAAAATGAACATAGAATGCCCAATTTTAAAATATTTCCTTTTTAAAAATCTTTATTTTAATATTTCTTTTAAAGCCATATAGCTCAGCCTCTGTAAGAGGCTCAACTAAATTTTTGAAATACATAACTTGAAATTGTTTTTTCCCTGTTTTAGACAACAGAGGGGGGAAATTTTTAAAAAAAAAAAAATGAAAATTTCAAAAGGTTTTAACCCGAAAATAATTTAAATTTTTCAAAAATTTAAGTTGATTCTGAGGTCGACTATATCAGGCAAGAAATTGTAAAAGAAAAATTTTTTTTTAAAAAAATTTTGAAAATTATTCTAAATTAATTTTTGCCGAAATATGATTAAATTTATTTTGTCAAAATGTCCAAAAAAATTTTATCATGTATTCTTTCTAAGTGACAGTAAATATAAAGAAAATTATCCATTTATGCGCTTTTTTTAAAAAACCCGGGTTTTGAACAAAAGGGTCTTTGTTGAAGGAGGACAATTTTTTGGGGCCCCCTTAAAACAATGTTTTTACATTATTAATACGGTAGGAGCTAAGTTTTCAGTAATAAACATTTCTTTTCTAATTATTCACAAAATACGTGCCTCAGCAATAAATTAATTATGTGCTATGTAATTTTTTTGAAAAAAAAGTTTTTAAATATATTTAATTCTTAGTAAAATTTATGTCATGTAACAGTCAAAGTCAATAAGTCATTTTACGTCAATAATAAGGCAAGGCGAAGTTCTTGCATTAGATTTTTAAAAAATGTTAAATAAATTTGTGTACTCTTAGAAAACATTATTAAATTAACTGAATATAATGAACGAGAGATAGTTCTAAAATTATTTGCAAGAAGAGTTTCAAATCCACTAAAGAAATGTGATCGACCCGATGCTATAAGACATCATTTAATAAACACTAAAATATATAACGTGATCTTGGGTCGGTGAACAGAAATTGAATTAATTGAATAATTAATTATTAGAATCCCTATAATTGAAGAACGGCAACTCATTGAATCTTATAAATTTTTTTCACACGCCATCGCGTGAAGGATAAATTTTTAGTCGAGGAATTGTTGTGTGCTAAGGCAAAAGAATATTTTCCGCAGAATATTTATTAATAATGGAATAACGATTTAATCCTAAAAAAATGAAATTAAGGAAAATTGTCAAATGCTATATATATGTGTGTGTGTATATATATAGGTAAAACACTAATTAGTTTTTTCCTATTATTCTAATAACTTACACCGTTTCAAGACTAAGAATAACGCACGTACAACATAGTACTAGAATATAAATTTACATGTTATGAATCATAAAGTAAAATGCTAATTTTTTATAATAAAGGACATTCCTTTAATTTTAACATTCTAAAAGTTCAATTTTCGAACAGTATTATATACAATTAAAGTAAGAGATATATTTCTTATTTAATCTAAGAGTTATATGATGTAATATATATGATGTGTGTAACAATAAAACTGTTATGTGTGTGTTTAATTACTATTTTTTTTAGTAGTTGACACTGTTATATACGTATGCATGGAGTCTAGATTTATATATACATACATCAGAAAAATTTAAAACAAGGTTTTAATTTTCATTTTTTTATTTTTCTTACAGTAAAAGTTTTATGCTTCTAGCAGAAAAGTGTAAGAATAAGTTTGTTAATTAAGGTTAGTTTTCCTATTATTTACTGTCTGGTTTTATTTTGGACAATAGGAATCTTCTAAGAAAATGTTGTTGTTTTTATAATTTGCAACATACACCAACACAATTAGATAATAGTAGGAAGTCCGGTTTTAAAGTTCATTTTCTAATTTGCACTCCTTAATAACTTGGTATAAATGTGTTCAACAAAAATATTTATTTGAAAAATTAGTTTACCAGCTACAAACCTGTGTTATTTTTCTAACTGGAATCCTTTTAACAAAAGATAACACTATAGACTGAGTTAGAACTAAAGTACAAACAACATATTTTAAAATTTGTATGGAAATAATCTTATTTGGTACAATGTTGAATTTATTTTCCTTACTCTTGATTCCTTTAAAATTTTGATTTAGAATTCTTAACTTTTTTTATCCTTTATAAAGCAATGATATGTTTTAATATATGTATTTTAAATACAATAAATTTTGTTTCAAAACCTTACTTCTATATTGTTTGTTTATATTTTATAATAAATGTCATTTTATCTTTACATTTCAGCCAAGATATCAGGAAGAAAATTTTCTAGTAATCCAATTTCAAACGTTTCTTTCCTCTTTTTTTTTTTTATTACGGTCCAAATAATACTCAAACACTCGTTCTAACAGAATTTATTTTTTTATGGAACTTTTTTTTTTCACGAAATAACCGAAAGGGCTACTTTTTTTCTCTTTGTTTTACTTTCTTTTTCTAAGTTAACATCTTTCTTTTTATTCCCCTTTTATTGCTCATTGTGTTCAGGTGCATTCAAATATCAAACTTTTCATGAAGCAAAATATACCTTTTTTCTGTAAATTGTTTTGACACTCTTTAAATTATATATTAAACGTGAAATGGCTAAATGGGAGTGCGAATGCTATTGTTATCAATCAAAAATATTTGTTTAACATTGGCTGATTTGGTCTTTGAATATCTAATTCTTCTTTCAAAGAACGTAATTGAATTTTATGTTCGTAGCCTGCTTAAAAAAAATTTAAAAAAAATAAAATTGTTTTGCATTTGAAATTACATTGTATTTCGTTTTAATTTGTAACTCTCTTTAAAAGGGTGCAGCACTCATGGTTTGTTTTCCAATGAAGGAGACAATGCAATTATATATATATATATATATATATATATATATATATATATATATATATATATATACATCTTTTAAACTTTATTATGTAAAAAATTTTTTTCCTTCAAAAGAATTTTTTTGTAAAAAATTTCAAGGAAAATAAAGGAAACTTTACCTTAAAAAACTACTAACGAACTACATTATATTTAAAATTAAAGATAATTTTAGGAATATATACAAATAAAATCATTTAAATTTCCCTAATTTTTTCTAAAAAAATTAATACATCTATAAAAATTTGTACGCGCACTGTAAAAAAACATATATAGTACAAACAAGTGATATAAAAAAGAAATTAAGTCTATTCCTACTTAGATCAAAAAAAAAAATTTTTTATTTTAGTTTTTTTTATTAAATCGTAACAATTAATATATATATATATATATATATATATATATATATATATAAAATATATATATATATATATATATATTTTTGACAAAAATCAAAAAATTTTAAATGGTAATTAATTTTTATTAAATTTTAAGAAGATCTATTGTCACCCCAAAACAATCGGATGTATAAAATTTCATTTCAACTGAATGCTTTAAAACGTAAGAAAAATAAATCTTTTACAGTTTTGACCCAAGTCGCTAAAAATGAAATCAACGTGGCTGTATCTGTAATTCTGTAAATAATTATTTTCAGTCAATTAATTTCAATTAATTATAATTAAATTAACGTATTTTTACCCCAAAAAATAGTTAATAGAAAATGTCAGCTAAAATTAGCGCTTTAAAAAGTGAGAAAAAAACCTTTTGAAGTTTTGACACAAGCAGCGAAAATGGTCGCCAAAAATGATGCCAACGTGGCTGTATTTGTAATTCTTTGAATAATTAGTTTTAATCAGTTAAATTTATTAATTATAGTTAAATTACTGTATTGTCATCCAAAATAATCATATATATAAAATATCAGCTCAATTTCCAATTTAAAATGTATTTTATTAACGATTGAAAATTCCACCAAGATAAATATATAGAGTGTGAGCTAATAGTAGAAATTGAAAAAAAAAGATTGTGTGGCGTAGGAAGTCATTTGTTTCTTCAACCTCATTCAGTACGTTAGATTGGGTACAAAATATGTTGATAAAATTTGTATTTTCAATTATTAACCATTCCATTTTTATTGCAAATCTTTTTTTATGAATATTATTATTGAATAATTATTCAATAATATGTAAATTATATATATATATATATATATATTATAATTCTTATATAAATTAATTATTTTTATTTTATAATTTGGAAATAATAACAGAAACAATTTTTTTTTGTCTCTTGAATTATGCCTTTACTTCTCCCAATATCCTCCCACACACATACAAGTATATATAGTCCTGTGTGTTTTCTAACACTGTTCATGCACTCCAATGTAATGTGCTGCAGCTCTAGCTAGCGGCATCGAAAGATAATCATTATCATATGTTGTTTTTATTTTAAGGTATATATGCATTCGTAATTTCCACCCTTTCCGTTGGTTACTTTTTTACGATGTGTGACTTTTTATATGTAGTTTTCTATGAGTGTGTACATATAGAGATATATTTTGATACTAAAGATATATGCTACGGTAACAATAAAATAGTATTGACATCAGGTTTAAATCTGGAATATGGCAGTAGAACCAATTTTGTAGCTTGCAAACATTTCCCTTTTTGCTTACGTTACACAGCGAAATCCTAATATATATATATGCCTATTTTTGCCTGTGCATGTAGTTCAATAGAATGTGCATGTTATTATTTTTTATTTATACTTTAAAATTTAACTTAAAGGAACACGTATTTTCTTACATCAAGGAAAAAAAGCACTTAATAAACTGCAATAAAGTAATACTTCTTTTTTACTTGCTTAGCACCTCTAACTTAACATTGATGGCTTCGAAAATAACCTTCAACTATCATCTTCGTTTTATAATAAAGTGAATTTTGTTATTCAAACAACAGTTTTTCTTAACCTCATAAGAAGTTGAATCTTTTTAAATGATTCAACTAATCTATTAATAATTTTTCATACTAACCCTTCTTTGCATCATTTTTATTTTATTATTATTATTATTATTATTATTATTTTGTGAAATAAATCAGGCTGATACAATTCATGTTCTGAAAAACGTTTACAAAATCATATTATAAATATATAATATGAAATAATTAAAAAAAAATTATGATGGAAATATCCATTATCAAGAAAATTTACATTTTAAACTCAGTACAAAGTAAATAAAAAATAAAAAATATCTTTGCATCAATTTTATTCTTCAGTGGTATATTTATATATAATTAAGTACACTTATTTCCATTATTATTATAATTTCAACTGCATCGCGGTACTTATCGTCAGAATTTTCACTACCAAAATCCATCTTCTGATAGCCAACCGTCTTCTAACAGGTTCAAGTAATCTTCAATGTCCCTCTCTTCTAGGCTTCTCTGCAAAAATGGCAAAAGATAAACGTACAGTAAAAAAAAAGTTCCTCACACATTAGAAGTGCAACAAATGCATAGGAATATGACTGCATATGGATTTGGGAAGATTATTTGAGGGTATTCGACATAAATTGTACAGAAAATAACAGAAAGACAAAAAATAAACCATTTTTTTCACCTCGTTTTCGCTTTTTTAACAAAATATTATCAGATTAGTTAAAAAATAATATTCAAGAAACCGCACATTTCTTCCAACACAACAAGCAGCGGAATGACAAAATCAAACCAGCTATAATAATTGTGACATTTTTCTTTATAGCTATGTTTCCTATTACGCAAGAGTCTGTGAAAAAGTTTCCAGCAAAATCCAATTTGCAGTACACCTGTTTTGAGTACAATTCTTTGTTCACAAAATATTATGAAGTAAATTTTCATCATCATTCAAGGAAGGGTTAAATAGTTTTGTGTAATAAAAATTATTCATTTGTATATCGCTGCAATATAGCTACAATCCCACAAAGAAGGCCTTAATCAACATTGGAAAATATATTATGTTTGGAAAGAAATAAAAAAAAAAAAACTTAACAGTCAATTTCAAGACAAGGAAGCTAAATCAATGAATTACAAATTAAAAAAATCCATTGCTTTGTCTTGTGAGTAGAATTGAAGTGTAAACGTATTATCTGAACATGTATTTTCGTAACTATCTACTTTTATAAGGGAAATAATATGCATCCCTTGAACGTAATATTTTTTAAGAAGGGGGTCACTTTTTTCTTAAGTTTAGCTTTTATTGTATTTTTAAAAACTTTTGGGCGCTAAAACTGTTGTAAACTAATAAGAAAAAACTTTCAAATTCCTTTTTGTGATGTTAGGCACTGAAATTTGCGTTGTCAAAGTTTCATTTTGTTAGAAGGAATGATGGTTTGAATAAATTCCTTATCATGATTCATTAAAAAAAAATTAATGATATTAAAAGAGAATTATCGAATATATTTTTATCTGTAATGTATTTTAATTTTATACTTTAGAATTCATATATTGGCTAGCCGAAATAGAAAATACAACATAATGCATAATTAGTCGTATAAATTGGCAACTTTCGGGAAATATGTAACTAAAATGTTATAAAGATAAACAGAAATATAAGTTTATCACAAGATTATAATGCGACATAAAATAGAAGGAAACTGGGACTGAAAGAAGATATTTTTTTTTATTTCAATCTCTACATTATGAAAAAAATGGGCGTCCCATGATATCTGGGCAACTAAATTGAAGGCAGATTTTTTAATCGTATGATTTTTAGAAGGGTGATATGTACGTGCTGACTAAAAAGTTGCTGAAACGGAAGCATTAGAATCCACTATGAATGGAATTTAAATTGGATTTAGAAGAGAATTGTAAAGAAAGATAAAGTTCATCTAGATATACCAAAGGATGTTTGATTTGTCGCATTCGAGGGAATGTGATGACTGTTCTATATTGAACTATACATTCGACACTTTGCGGATTGGGCAAGAAAGTTCATGTAGGTGGTTGGCGGATGGTTGGTGGATAGGTGTCATTGACGCCCAACCACTGACCTTCTAAAGATCGAACCTTTTCTGCCTTCCTAAAAGAGTACCATAAATTAAAGATTCAATAAAGAAAATGCATTTATTATTTTAAGTAAGAAAAATCAATTCCATACACGTAGGTAAATGATAAAAAAATTTCTCAGCTTTAATCTTCATTATTTTCCTATTCTTTAAATATTCTGGTGCTACAATTATAAATTTTTGAAAAGAAAAAAAAAACTTTTTAAACGAAAAATACTTGCAAAACGTTTAATGAATGACTTTATTGTGAATCCTAATTTTTGAGATTATTTAGTGATGATAATATTATAACATTATTTTAATAAAACGTAAAGTCACTTATATTTTTCTCTAAACTAAAAAAAAAATTAAAAATGTAACATTATAATATATGGGGAATAAACTAAACAAGTAATATAAAAAATTAATACAATTAATACAATTAATATAAATATGTATATACATAGGACAGAATCACAACATTATATGGTAATTAGTTTGTTTAATTATCATTAAAGTATCGTATTATCCTTTTAATTTCAATCCAACTAAATGCTTTAACACTTGAGAAAAAAAACCTTTTCAAGTTTTGACACAAGTCCAAAGGGTCATTAAGTCGCCAACGTGGCTGTATTTGTAATTTCTTTAAATAATTAGTTTTAATCCATTAATTTTTTTTAATTATAATTAAATTATTGATTGTCATAAAATGATCCTGTATATAAAATTTCAGCTCAATTGAGCGCTTTAAAATGTATTTTATTAACGATTGCAAATTCCACCAAGATAAATAAATAAATATACAAATATATAAATAAATAAATATATAGACAGTGCGAGCTAATAGTAGGAATTGAAAAAATAGTGGAATTGAGAAAAATCTGTATAAATTCAAATTATGAAAATGACATTAAATTTAGGAATATTTGCATATACGTAATATAAGGAAACATAGAGTATACATCTGTTGATGATGGAATAAAACTTCTAATGTTGTAAAAAATTTCTCACAAATTGGACCAAAATAAAAGAAAATAAGGTGAAAGGAAAGTTTTTCCGAATAGAACTTGTAGAAGAAAGCATATTAGAAAAACTAGAATGTGAAAAAAGGAGGCAAGGTATTGCACTATTCATCTTTTAGCTGAAAAGAATTCCTGTTAAGAAATTCAGAGCTCCAACTGATTCTTCGAAATATATCAAGCATTCTTTCTGTACAGCTGAACTGGAAGTTGACAAAAGCAAGCATTATTTATCATTTATTTAACGGAAGTGGCAACCACGAGGTGAAATCAATCATTATATTAGATTCTTTGCTTTAATATTACGTAGAATCTTTCAACACTGGCTAATATTGTTTTATCTAACAGTTCTTATTTTTTGAATAAAGTGCAAATGTGATTCCGAAGGATCATATATTTATCAACATACATTTTCGTAATGTGACTTTTTTAAAGGAACTCCTTTAAAAGATCTCCAATACTGTTGAATGATTAACTGTGTTTGCTACTAAAAATATTAGTTTTTAAAATACTTAGATTGTATATATTTGGCATATATTTAATACTTTCAGAACTTATCTTGCAACGATATTACACTTGCTCAAACTACATTTAAAATACAAAATGAAGTTTACTTTTATAAAAAATGAATTCTGTAATTTCTTGGAAACTTTTAAAAGATTGATTTCTTGAAAATAGACATTGTTTGGAAAGAAATTGTATCAATTGTATTCTTCATTACTCTAATTTAAATTTTAATAAAAAATTTGTTTATTTTTTAACAAAAAACAATTTTGAAATTTAAAAGGGAAAAATTTAAATTTTTTCCTTTTTTTTAATTATAAAATTAAAAATAAAATTTGAAACATTGATTATTATCAATACATAATAATAATTCGATGAATATCCTTAAATAAAATTTTTATAACATGTTTTAAAATTAAATTTGTAACACACGGTTTAATACTAAGACTGAAATGTAGGTGGCGGTACTTATAATGGAAGTGTGACCGAACGAAAAGAAATCAGACCGTCAGAGAGAGTTTAGAACTGATAGAGAGTGAGAGCGTTACCTGTCTCGTTGTGCAACACTGGACTATGTAATTTACCTAATTTTCACTTATTTCCACTAAATGTTTACCCTGTATTGTGTCTAAGTGTCTGTCCATTGTAACTGTGTTATTTTATGTGATTAAAATATTTTAATTGCCCCGAGATTCTGTCGATTACTTTTGGTTTTCCCAGTAATGACGTAAGAGACCATTACAAGTTCGTATTTAAAGCTCATATGGAGATATAGTTAATTTGTTGCTACAAAAACAATGATCCGAAAAGCTTATTTTTTTCCCAAGGAAACTGTAAGAAAAGGTTCATCTTGTTATTATATCCAGATCCTATAAAACATTTTAAACAGTAAACAAAATCAACAACAATAATTGCTTAAGTAACTACATAACATCAGGAAGTATCATTACAATATAAATGCTATAACTAAAATCTAAAGCGTAATGAGACTTATTATATAACTCGAGGAAGTACATATATATAAAGTAATTCAACATCAATTTGTAATTGTTTAGTTGACTAGATCTTTCCATCTACATTGATACATTTCTTAAATGAAGAATATTAAACATTCTGTACATCACATCATAATATGTTTTGCAATAATTGTATTATAATAATCGGGTTACATTCGCAAAAAATAAAAATTTGAAATGAAGCGAAAATATTCATAAAAATAAACATCTTGAAAATACCTAGCAAACATAACACAATTTCTATGAACCATACTTAGTAATTAAGAAAATTTGAAAAAAAAAATTACGGAAAATAACTTTGGAGTATTCCTTTTGAAGCAAAAGTCATAAATTTTACATGAACTCTGAGGTATAAGAATGGATGCATTGTGAAGAAGTTGTCCAGTTGAAGTAAAATAGGTTGGGTAGAATGCAAAAAAAGAAAAAAGAGAGAGAGAAATTGCTACAATTCCAGATGATTTATTTCAAAGTTCTGTTGTTACAAAATGAGGAAATAAATAACATGTTAGCTAGATTCTAGTCTAAATGCATCATGTTACCTAACATATTACTGAATAAAAATATGTCCAATTAAGTTCCTTGTATATCTCTTGTCAAATTATTAACATTGTATGGCAAAAACTGACAACATTCTGAAAATTAATACAGGGGCAATTTAATCATGTTTAAAATGAAATGTATAAAGCTGATCCACAAGCAATCTTTTGTCGAGATCGTTAGAATGTTTCAAAACAATTCTCAGCGAGGTCTACATTGAGCGACTCCTTATTTTGCATTATCTGTATAGTTAATAGGTAAGTATAAGGAAGTAAAAGAAAAAGGCATGTGTGTGCATGATGTGATTAAGATCGCATAGAGATTTTGAAAATTCTTTTAGTAATAAATCTGGTTTTCACCTGGGACACTTTTACTTAGAAATAATAAATTAATGAAACTACAAATATGTAATTTAATATGTAATATTCAACCTTTTATATAATCAAAGTGTTTTTTAGTTAGCTTTCATATCACGAAGATAAATTAATAAAGATTTAGTCTCATTTAATATACAATTCTAACTTAAGCCTAAAGAAATTCATGCATTTTTGGGAGGGTTTTTAAGGCGAATAAATAAAGAAAAAAATTTATTTGTAAAAAATAATAAATAACCATAAACTTCATATTTTTTTTAAAAAAGCATTATACATTATTGTAAAACATTTGCATAAGATCAATAAGAAAGGAACAGGTATTATTACTGTAGAGAAAACTGAGATTGTAACAATGATTAGTACCCTAAATGTGTTTTCTTCGATATATATATATATATATATATATATATATATACATACATATATATATATATATATAGCTTAGCAAATTTACATTTTTGACAATCAACCAATCCAAAGCCTACCAAATTTGAATGTCATCTCTCTTGGTATCTGTCTTTGCTGGCTAGTTTAAAAGACAGTTCAAAAGATGCGTTTATGTATATTCAAGATTTTTAAATCGGTGAGTATTTGCTTTTCATTAATTTCAAGACTCTTGATTCTCTTGAAAAAGCTTTGTGGTTAAGGAAATTTTGCTGAATTCTTTTTTGAAAA
The DNA here is from genome assembly GCA_019973955.1 of Trichonephila inaurata madagascariensis. Taxonomy (NCBI): domain Eukaryota; kingdom Metazoa; phylum Arthropoda; class Arachnida; order Araneae; family Nephilidae; genus Trichonephila; species Trichonephila inaurata. The sequence continues at coordinate 78,513 of BMAV01010029.1, read as the reverse complement.
ATACATTTCTTATGTAATTGTTTTAGGATTTTTCTACTTTTCATATGTAAATGTTTTGTGATTTTTCTGCTTTAAGAATTTGGGAAGAATTTCTTGCAGAATTGTAGTCAGTGGTTTTATCATACTTTCTGTGAGTTTTTATATACTTCGAATTTTTTGTTTATTCTATTTGGTTTTTCCTACCGAGTTGCAAAGGGGTAAGATTGGCGCCTTCAAACTAAATTAACCGCACTTATTCGGTCCTAAGCCCGAAATTGCTTTCTGACTCGCTAGGTTCTTTTTTTTTTTTTTTTCTTGTAGTTCCTTTTTTGTATTTTTCTATAAATTCAATCTTCATGTTTAGCTTTTATATTTTTATTACGTTATTTCTTGTTATGTTCATTATCTATTATTTCTTGTTTTTGATATAATATACTAATTTCTTTCATATATATATATATATATATATATATATGTGTTGTGTTGTGTGTTTATGTTTCTTTCTTCTACAGTAAACTTATTTTCTTACGGAATTTTGAATATCAAATTATGTTACATTCCATGCTTATAAGTGTTGTACAAAATCCAAATCAAGAACCAAAAAGTTACTATTGCAATTTGCTGACACATTTTGGTAAATAAATTAGCCGGATTATAGACGCTACATACCCGAAATTTTGCATTATAGTGAACACAGTCTAATGTCGTTAGATCCAATATTTTTTCGTGCCAAAGAAAAAAAAGTGGAATAAAGATGAATTTATAATAAAAGAAATTTTACGAAAGTAGAAATGATTTGATGTCTATCGGATCAGACTAAAATGGTTCTAAATATATTAGAAATTTGGCATTCTCACATTTCATTATTTAAGTTTTTGAAGATTAGATGCTTTTAAAACGCGCGGAAGTCAAATATAAAATGGAAAACATATTTCCTATAAATATATAAATAAGGAAAAGAAAACGAGAGAAAAACATTTCAATATTTCTGGTTATTTAATTCTAATGTTAAGAAATATGTTCCGATTGCTTCAATTACCTTAAATAGATATTACCATATCATGAAAAAGGGAAATATGTCATTTGCAGAAAAACTGGACATTGACACAATTTATATAAGAAATAGAAGTAATACGCAAATATTAATCTGGTGAGATGTTTTCTTTCTCTCCTACAACATTTTTTTGTTCTACAGTACTTCTCTCATAGATATATTTATTTCTTCCCTTATAATCCGAATCAAAATTTTATACAATAAAATAATTTAAATTTATGAAAAATACGACATAATTTCTATTTGCAGCAATTTTAAGGAAAAGGCCTTGTGAAAGGAAAACAAATGTACTTATACTGTGTGTTCTGAAACTCAACACAGAGATGGATAATGATGCAATTACAACAAAGATGATGTACTTGATCAGAATGATAACAATCAATAGAAATAGAAGTCTCCATCCGTCTTACTTACAGCTACTAAATAACATCATTATCTAGCTATTTCTGTCGCTCTTTTTTTATTGGTGGGCGGCTATTTTGTAGAATGTTTATGTGCGCATAAATATGATTTTGGTTGTTGGTATGTAAATGAAAATGTTTTATAAATAAAAAGGGCTATATATGGATAGAAAGATAGCAATAGTTGTACCATTTTGGAATCTTAAGCAAATGGATCATCTTTTGAAATAACTGTTTTAGAGAAGTATGATATGTTCTTCTTTATAAGGGAAGTCAATGAAAGCTGACATCATTTTCTCAAAAAATCTACCTTAATTTTAATTATACAGCAGTGGCGTAACGTGCAGCTCCACAATCAACCTAGAGGATTTAAAATCTTATTGACGTCAAATACTGCTTGGGACCCAAAACCTGACTTTTCAAAGGGGTCCTAATATTCTCCATTACGCCACTGTTAAACCAGCAAAGTGTTCGCTTGATATTTTTACTGTGATTAATAACGCGGCTATTTAAGACCACATTATAGTGAAAAAATTCACTGTAAAATTGTAATTCACAGTACCTAATGTCGTGATGAAGGGTGTCAATTTCCCACATTTTCCAAAATATGCTAGTCATCACTTAACTAGGTGATAGAGATTTTTTCTCCCAGAACTTATCTAACCTTTCCTTTGAACCACGCTTGTCATGAAGTTAGGGGAACCCTTTATATCTTAGAAAATCAGAATAAAAATGAAACTATTTAAAGAAAAGTTTATAAAATACATAGTTGCTCATAAAAGACTGGTTTATAAAATAATAAATGTTCAAATAACACAGAAAAACTTTAAATTATTTTAAAGTACAAGGAATTATCAAACCAGAAAAAGCATGTATTATAAAAACATAAAAATAAAACCCTTTTTTAGGAAAAAATTTGTTACATTTTTTAGGTAAAAGATATCTTTTTTTTAAATTTAATTTTTATTTCTTATCATTATACTTGGCATATTTGAGATAAATGAAAACAAATACATTTAAAACATTAAAAAATATAAGCTGAATTTCTAAATGGAAAAATTGATATAGTGTTGTATATATAGTACGCTTCAGTAATAATTTTCAGTTCAATTGATGCAGGATTAGAAAATTCTTTCTTTTCTTTTGGGAAATAATAGAATATTACTAATATCACATAATAATAGAAGCTTCATTTCAAGTTTATGCGTTGAATAATATAATTTCTTTTCCTAAAAGTGAACATATCTTTAAGAAAAATAAGAAAGACTCATTATAAATCATAACAAAATTGTTGTTGCATATCTACCCTGAAATAGAAAAGCCTGCACTATGTCCAAAAGACCTCGTTGAGCATGCAGTTCGAATATCTTCTCCTGCTTAGCCACTAGATGCCTCCAGGAGACACCCAGACAAACAAGAAGATGGAGAAGGCTAACAGGGAGGGAACAGGAATTCAAAGGAAAATTCTTTTCACCATTCTGGAAATTCATATGTGACAAATGTCCACTTCTGAACCTCGCCAAGGACGATTGGACAGACCTGGGGCCACTTGCACAATAGATATACTTCTGGGAAACTAGCAGCATACCATTTATGATCTTGCGGTAGGCACCACGTGGGGAGTACTTGACTTTTATGTGTATTTCCAAAAGGTATAGATGTACAGAGTTTGCATTCGGAAGATCACATCCATTTCTAGCAAATGTATATGCACAGTCCCGTTACGGTACACCTCAACATGGTAATGGATCCACTGGAGGTATACCGATTTGCTAGGACCAAATCCTGAGAGAAGTACTAGGATATCCTGTGTGTGTGTGTGGTCAGTTCTATCATACACTTTCAGTCAATGCTTTAGATATAGTATAGCACTTGAACTGTCAGTTAATATCCTGATATTTCATTTATTGGTAGTAACAGCATACTCTAGTCTTACAAAGGCATATTTAAAAAGTGAGTTTTTATTTGTTTATTGCGATAAATAGGCAGAAAATAATTCTAAATATTTAATTATTTATTCTAATATTTCTACATACAAATTACACTTTTAACTTCTTTTCTAAATCTGTTTAAAGAATCAAAACCTTTCTTTCCTTTAAGGATTTTGTGAGAAGCTTTTCCCATTTAGAAATTATTTATTTCTTACTTTTAAACTCCCTTACTTTTTTCTGGTTTTTATATCGTTTAATAAATACAGACACGGAACATTCTGTTTTATTCTACGTTTCACTTTTTGTACTTTAAGTCAGAGAGACGTAAGGATGTTTTATTTCCATCATATTGAAATCAATAATTTATTCAGGAAATATTTTTCTTGCTTACCATGTTTTGTTTATTGAGTTACGTTTTCTAGCTGAATTTTTACTTTTCTGTATCAATTTTTGAAAGGTATGATAAAGCTTTCAGTTATTAAAATGTCCCCTTAAACTATCTTGAAAGTTAACTATAAGGAACTTTTTTTGAACCACTATGATAACCAAATGATATACCATTAATTTCTACAAAACATTTCCTATATATCAAATTAAATCTTTAGACAAAAAATAAATAAATAAGTGAAATTTTCATCCCGGGAAAAGCCCATTAAATAAAGTTCCCCAAAAAGGGAATCCAAAAAGGGGAAAAATATTTTTTATATCACAAAAAAAAAAGCAAAAAAAAAAGGAACCCAAAACCGAAGGAAAACCCTCAATTTTCTTCCCAAATGTTTTTTGAATGAAAATTTTCCATTTATTATTTTTTTTATTTGGGAACCATTTAAAGGATTTAGGGCCTTGATAATTCAGAAATTGACCCCTTTTCCCTTTATGATACCCTCTTTCCCAAAAACTTACGGCGAAAAAAGGGGGCCCAATTTTTTTGCCCCTTGGTCCCGTAATTTTCCCCTTTTACCCATTTCCCCAAAATTTTCCCAAATATTTCTTATTCTTTATGAGAATTGTTCGTTGCATTGTTCAAATTTTGATACGAATTTTAAAGGGAATTTGTTATGAGTTAGTTATGCAAAAAAGGTCCAGGATTCTTTTGTGAAAATTTTTTTAAAAATTTTTTTAAATATTTTATAATTTTTTTTTCCATTTTTGACCATTAAAAAAAACTTTGAATGATTTTTTTTATTTAAAAAATTTTTAAATGTTTGGCAAAAAAAAGGGCTTTTTATTTTTTATAAAATCTTTACTTACTTTCAACAATAAATATTTTTTTTTAAATGATTGGAAGAAAATGAAAACAACAAAATATTCTATCCCTATAGGATTAGTATTTTGCAACTTTTAAAAAAAACGCCCAAGGAAAAAATTTTTTTAAATTTTTTGGCGTGACCAGGTATTGAAAAGAATAATCATCAAAAAGTCTGAGGTTACATAAATTTTCGCAATTTTCTCTACTATAAGACCAAAATAGTATATAAACCCCAACGTAAAAGGAAATTTAATTTTAATATGAAAAAAGTTTATTTATAAGAAATCCCAATTTGAAAAAAAACCCTTTTATTAAGCCCTTCATCCCTCCATTTATCATAAAACCCAACCAAATATTTGTTTAAAAAATTTTTGGAACGTGTTATAAAAATAAACGGGGAAAAGGTTTGGAAATTTAATGATCCATGCAAATATATAAATGAACCAATTGTTTGTTAACCCCCCCCCCCTTTCTTTTCAAAAATTTGATAAAAAATTAATTTTTCTTAAAATTTTTTCCCTCGGGGTAAAAAAAATATTCTGAACCTCCCTTTTTAAGAGTAAAAAAAATAATTAAAGGGAAAATTAGAAAAACAACGGAATTCCCAAAAAATTTTTAAGATATTTTTATTTTTTTCTGAATATATTTAAATCCAAAACTACAATCGATTTTTCGTCAACACTTCTTTAAAGGGAAATTCAAATTATTTACTTATGTCAAGAAAAAAAAGAAAAATAATATAATAAAAAGGGGGGAATTTTCAAGTTATTGACCCCACTGTTTTGGAACCCAAAAATTTTCCCAAATTTATAAAATTTAAAATTTTAAATAATATAAATTTTTAAATAGTTAGATATATTAAAAGTTTTACCAAAAAAATGTTTTAAAAAATAAATTAATGAAAATGTTTAGGAGAAAAAAAAGTATTTAGATGAAAATTTATGCAAAAAAAATTTAAACGAAAATTTTTTAAAAAATTTTTTTGGGGAAAACGTATCCCCCAATTATACAGCAAATTAATCTATAAAAAAAATTTTTAAAAATTCAAAAAAGGATTTAATAATTTTAAAATCTTTCCCACTTTTTTGCACCAAAAGTCACCCGAAAAAAGCTTCAGTGAAGAAGTAAATTAAGAATATTATTTATTCATTTTTTTTAAAAAATATAAATTGATTTTATTACATTCAAAATTTTGGGTAAAATTTTGGCCCTTTAATATATCCCTGAAAATAACCCAGGGGCCCAATTTAAAAAATATAACTCTTAAATTTTTTTATAGTGTTCTGCCATTTTTAAAACTGCTACTTGCTTATCTTCCATAATTAAAACCCTGCTGAAAATTTCCCAATGGGTAAAAGCAGTAAAAGGGATTCCTTAATTAGGGGTTTTAAAAAATTTTAAAAAAAAAAGGGAATAAACAAATCACAAAGGGAAGTTTATATCCCAAAAAAATTTATAAACAAATTTTTTACAGTGGTTTTAAAGGCACCTTTTATAAAACAATTTTTTTCTTTCGGATACAGCCCCGGCCCTTTTTAAATTTGCGGGAATTGACAGATAAAGAGGCCCGTCTTATAGTTGCCGCGAAAAAGGGGTTTTCCGACCTAGACTGACTGATCTTTGTCTAAAAAGGCCCTTTTTAAATTTAAGCACCATAGAAATTTCCAGAAGGTTTTAAACCCGAGAAAAAGATGAAAATTTCCCCCGGCAATATCTTTTTGTCACCAAGGGGGGAATTTAAAATCGACTTTTCTTTAAGCCCTTTATCACAACTTCTAAAAGGGGCTAAATTTTTTTCAAATTTTGCTGAGATTTAAACTGTCCCTGTAAAACTAAATTTTTCACAAAGAGAGTGTTAATGCGGGAAAAACAATATACGTGATTTAAATTTTAAAATATTTTTTCCCAAAAAAAGGGGTTTCACCTAATTAAAGATCCCACCAAGTTCGGAACCTGATTTTAAAAAAGTAATAAAAAGGGTTTATTTATGATATTATTTAGAGTCACTTTTGATTAAAAAAGTATATAAAATTTTTTTTAAGAATAAATTACAGTAAAATTTTTTAAAAATACAATATTTTTTTAAAAAAAGCCTTTAAAACCCAAAAAAATTCTCCCCTTTTTTGAAAAAAAGCTTTATTTTAATAATATTTGGCCTGTTTTGCTCCCGAAAATTTTTGTACAGAGGCTCAACTAAATTTTGAAATATATAACTTAGAAAAAATTTGGGAAAAATATAACTACGTTATAAGACAACAGAGGGGGGAAATTTTAAGAAAAAAAAAACCGATAATTATTTCAAATGGTTGTTTTAAATCTGAAAAAAAATTTAATTTTTTTAAAAATCATAGTTGAGCCTTTTGTACAGAATAAATCTCTAAACAAAAAATATTTTAAATAATTCCTTTTTCCCCCCAAAAAAAACTTTGGGAAAAAAGGGTTTTTCTAAAATTTTTCAAAAAAATAGTATTTTTAAAAATTTTTTTGCCCAAATTTCCCAAAAAAATTTAAAAAATACAATCTAAGTGACACTAAAAATCATGAAAATTAAAATTTTTTTTGGTGGCTTTTTTGCGGTTCTAAGTATCGGCCCCCTTAAATTTTTTTTTTTATTATTTAAACCTTTTTGAAATTTGGGAATAAAAAAAAACCCCCTTTTCTAAATTACCTGAATTTTCCCCCGATAAAATTTATATATCCTAGAAGGTAAAATACAAAATAATATTTTTGGTAAAAGAAACCCTTTAAATTTTAATATTTTAAAGTTCCTTTCTACTACAGTAATATTCATGTATCTGTTAATAGAAATAATACTCTTAATAATTTAAAGGGGAACACTTTTTTTGGTAAAAATAGCTAGTGATTAAATTACTAATACAAAAAAAGGAATGTATACGACACTTATGAAAAAAAAATACTTAAACGCAAAAAATTTTTAGTCCTTGGGCCCCGTTCAATATAAATATCCCCCAATTTTAAAAGGCCTCCCCGTTTAATTTAAAAAAGGGTTTCCAAAATTTTCCAAAAAAATAGAGAACGGTTGCGTTTTTCAACAAAACAAGGAATAAAAGAAACATTAGCTTGCTACAAGGATATTTTGCGGGAAAAAAATCTTTGATCGGCAGATTATTTTGTAAGAGTTTATGAAATATACATCCAAATAACTTCGATTTGCGAATTTGTATTTTTATCTAAAATTTTTTCTACAAAATTTATTGTCTCTAAAATTATTATTTTCTGTCGTATCCGGTGAATTTCCAACTAAAAATAATTTGCATGTATTTATAGGTGAAATTATATCCCAACTTACATAGTTAACACTATGTTACCTGCCCCCCATCGCGTAAGTTTGGAGTATTACTGTATATCCCTTTAAGACCCGAATTATTTTTATCTTTAAACATTAAATTCTTCTGGTTATTAATATTATATAGATCCCAATGACACTGGGGGAAAAAACTTAAAAAACCCTCCCCCCTTTTGGGAAAAAAAGGGGTATCCCACGATCGTGCGGGCTGGGTGTTATCTGCAAACAGGTCATTTTTGGGAATTTTACGAGGATACATTTTAGCTCTGTTCATAGAAGGGCCAATTTTTAATTCAAATAAACCTTTTTGGGGGGAAAAAAAAAAATTTTTGATGTATAATTAACCTTTTTTTAATTCATTATTTATTTACTGTAAAAACTTTTGGTTTTGTTTTTTGGGGAGTATAAATAACCATTGCATTTTTCATCCCCATATTTTGAACTGCTTTCGTAGTTTTCATTTGTTTCACTTGTGCGAGGCCTTGAAATGCTACTCCCGGGTTTAAATTTTCAAACCTTTTATCCTGGGAAAGGCCAGGGGTAAAAAACCGTGAACATGTATAGCAGGGGGATTATAACGCTTCCATCTTTTTGCGAGGGGAATTACAACACTGTTGTCTTCATCATCAGTTAAAATATTTCTGTTAGTAGATGGAGAGGCTCATTAAAATTCAACTATCTTAACTTAAATTTTGCCCTCTATTTTGAATTTTTGAGAAAATTTTTTTAATATTGACTTTTTGGGGCATTTAAACCAAAAATTTGCGAAACAAATCAATGTTTTTTAAATTATTTTTAAAAAAATAAAGTACGAAAAGAAAAATGTGGAAATTTAAATTTGATCAAGAGAAATAATTTTCGAAGGAAATTAAAGTGATTTAAAGAGAAATTTGAAAGCAGCAAGCTCCCGGGAATAGAACACATGAAAATTCCTTTCACGTCAGCTTCTCTAACCACTAGGCGCTGAGGGCTCGTGGAAAGATGTAAAGTAAGCTTTTAGGATGGGCAAGAAGAAGGCGAGGGTAGCGAAGAGACATCACCACGCGCTCTCATTGGTCAAATCAAATAACGCGCTTACGTCACTTCCTGTTACCCACATCCATCTCTTTTCACAAAATCACTCCGACAAATATTCAGCAATCGATAGGAAAGATGTTACACATAAAAAAAAATAATAATTATAAGTCAATTCCTAATTTGAATGGATGAATAGAAAGTATTTTATTAACGCGAACATTAAACACTAAATTTCTTTTCTAAAGAAATTGGTGCTAGGTACTGTTAATTTTTTCTTTTGGACAAATTGTTCATTTGTCCAGTATATATTTTTTGGACAAAACTAGTTATTTTGTAAGAGAAATGTGTTAATTTTTGAACAACCTGGTTACTAAAAGTGTACTAAAGTAAAGATATAAATTAAAATTTATATGCACACACACATACACACACAATGGGTGTTCTATATTTTCACTAATGAAGTTCACTTGACAAAATCCATTTTATACATACATAGGTACAGTTATATAGTCAGACCATACGAGAAATATCTCACAATCGCAATTAAAATCGCTAATTACTTGCTTAGCGTCCTACGTTGTTTTAACACTAGATTGCCCAAGGAAGTCATTTTGACTGATTTTTAATTTCAATTAGAAAAACAATTACTTATATAATGCACAATTTCTTAGAATTTTTTACAATATATTTTTTTCCAAGTGAAGTAAATTTTTTTATTATTAATATTTACTAATAACTTGTTATATGACTGTAAATAATAAAAAAAATATCAATAGTTAATTTTAAACAAATTTTTTTACACATTAATCATTCTTTTCCAATGCAGTCATTTTGCAGTCATTTGCAGTTAATAATCACAGAAGAATGGAGGAAAATCGATGAATAAATTACAAAAACTGATTAAATCTATATCAAGACGCTTAAAAGCTGTTGTGGACATTAAAATATATCCTACTAAGTACTAAATTAAAAAGAAATACAATATTTTTATAAAGCTGTGTTGAGATTTTTGTTAAGTGTACGAAGACTTTTGTGATGTAATTTTTTATTATCTTTTTGATTATTAATTTTTTGAAAAAATAGTTATACTATTTTTTAAAAAAATGATTATGTCATTCTATTAAGAGCAAGTTACAGATATAAAAAATTACAATTTCTATGTATTAATTTTATTAGTCGAAAACGTTAAATTTTATTAGAAATTGCAAATGTACGAACACTCTTCTGAGGCCCAATGTATATTCAAAATGTTTTCAGTGCTGGAATTTTAGCAAATTTAATGCGACTAGTTTTTCAAATGTAACTAATGTTAAATTTGGGAATATATCTGGTCTCCAACATAAATAAGAAAGTAAATGAACGACACTTCTTTTAAAAAATTTATTTAAAAAGCAATAGTCGTCTCATGCCTTAACACTAGAAAGACTGAAATTTAGTATAGTATACCTATATTGCCCAAAAGCATTTAAAAAGACTGCATTGGGAAAGAATAACTAATGTGTAAAAAAATTTGTATAAAATTAATTTTTAAAATTTTTTATATTATTTACTGTCTTATAACAAGTTATTAGTAAATATTAACAATAAAAAAATTTATTTCATTTGGGAAAAAAATGGATTCAAAAAAGTTAAAAAAGGGGCTTTAATACGTAATTTTTCTAATTGAAATTAAAATAAGAAAAATTTTTCCCCTTGGGAATCTAGTTTTAAATTTTTAAAAATGTGCATTTTATTTCGACTTTTAAACGGATAAAAACACAGAAAGTTTCGTTTTTTTTTTTCTTGATATCATAAATTGGGCAATAGAATTTTCAGAATTTTTTTTCCCAAATAAATATTTTAACAATTAAAAACGTAAATTTTTTCTTTAAAAAAAGAAAGAGCAGAGATTCTGACTTTTTTAACTTCGATGACGTTTAAAAAAACTCACATATTAATGTTTATTTCTTGGTTTCATTGAAACAAAGAAAAAAAAGGGTAAAAAGATAAAAAATGAAATTTTTCTTTTTTTTTAATTTTTCCCCTTCCTGTGTTTCAGGTTTTGTTTTATTTAATCTGTGTTTACTGCTTCCCTTAAATTTGTTTATTGAGTTTCTAGTCAATATTCGAATTTAATAACAAAAATAGAGAATTGGGTTTTATTAAGTTGTTTTTCCCCTTAGAATTATTTATTTTCTATTTTTGACTGTTATTGCAAAGATCGGGTTACCGCTTTGCCTAGCTGAAGATTTTCTAAGAGTACGGAAACATGTTAGGAATTCTTTTTTTCGTACTTTCGGGGAAATTTTCCAAAAAATATCAATCCTCTGTAAATATTTCAATAATAATAATCCATGGGGTTTTTAAATGAAATTTTTATGCGAAAGTATATTTTTGCGCAGATCTGAATTCCGTTGAAGTAGCCAGTACTACTGTTAGTAGTCGAAACATTTTGATTTGTGTTCATTTCTTGCTTGAGTTCATCATTCCAAAAAGCTATGGGAGGCTCAACTTTTCGCAAACTGATGTTAAAATTAAAATCACCACTCAAAATCATGGGGAAAGGGGGATAGTGTTTTTTTTTTTTAAAGGCAGAACCACAACTTGGTATATCCCCTTTTGACCCGAATTATTTTTTTTCTTTGAATATTAAATTTTCTTTATAATACTATGAACCCAATGACACTGAGAAAAATAATAATAAAATTTCCGCTCCCCCCTCCCCCTGGAACTTAGACGGTACCCGCACAATCGTGCGGGTTCGACTTCAGGAAATGCCTATGAAATTTTACGAGTTATACATTTTTAGTTTTAAGTTTATAGAAGAATCAATCTCAGTTCAACTAAAACTGTTACAAATAAGGAAATTATTAATGTATAATTAACTCTTTTATTAATTCGTTATTTATTTACTGCGAAAATCTTTTGTTTCGCTTTTGACAAGTATAAATAACCATTGCATTTTTCACAACATGTTTTCGAACTGCTTTCGTAGTTTTCAAATCTGCACTTACGAGGCCATGAAATGTCATCAACACATCTAAAAGGGCTATGCATGTCAAGCCTTTTATCCTAGAATAACCAGGATAAAGGCCATGACATGTATGGCAGGTGGAGTATAACGCTTCGATCTTCTTGCGAATGGAATAACAACACTGTTATCTTCATCATCAGTTAAAATACTTTTGTTAATAGGTGGAGAGGCTGATAATACTTCAACTACCTCTAACTTAAATTTTAAGTGATCCATTTTGAATTTTAGATTAATATTATTTGATATTGCATCTTGTTTGTACAGAAACCAAGAATTTGCAACAGCTAAATCAATGGAATGAATGTGTTCAAGAGACTTTTATGGTAAAGAATGATCCAAAACTGTTTTTCCATTTCAAATATTCCCATGTGTTTCTTCATCGCTCTTATCTGAAGTGGATTCTCCTTCCAGTATACGGGATTCATATGTTTTGCTCACAACATTGTTATCATCGAGAGATCACTAAGTTTCAATCTGATTTATTCATGAATTGCAAAATTTTTTCTTGTGTGAGAATTCTTCTCCTTTTAGACACCTGAAAACGTTTTGGGTTAAAAGTTAGTACAGTATTCAATGAAAAATAGTAAAATGTATCAGAAAAATTTCATTATTTAAAAAAAAAATAATAAAATATTTAAACCACACCATACTAACTCCCTCCGGAAAACCCAGATTTTTTTTAGGGGAAAGAGATACGAATGTAGATATCTGTGGAGTGGATAAAAATGCCATACTCCTCAACAAATGTATGAATAGGAAGATGAATTGCAGAAAGTATCGAGAGAAAAAAAAAAAAACGGATGCATGGTGACCCCCAAAGAAAATTTGGTATTAATTACACATTTATATATTTCATTTTTATGTAGGCTTCCATCAAAATTATCGAAACAGAAAAGAAATTTCGCATGACAAGTACTTTCCTTTGCAGCTGCAGAGACTCAAGTAACGCCCAACCCACGCAATCGTGCGGGTAACGAAATCCCGAGTCCTAAAAGCAACATTAATAGAGTATAATTATATTTTTTTCTATTTTACAATTATTTAAAGATTTTTACAAAAATTTGTATCTAAGGAATTAGAAATACATTGATAATTACCTTTTACGACCGATAAGAAGAAGTAAGCGTTTTCGTTGCATTTGAAAACAAAGCTAGATTTGCCAGCTGAAAGTAAAACGTGGACCACAAACATCGTCTGTTGATAAAAAGTAACACTTAACACTTTTGAAAACCTACTCAGTCGTCAGATTCGCGATTTTCTTACATGCTACTATTCCAGAAGCAAAAGTGTACAAGAATATCTAGCCCGCAAGATACTGCGGTTTGGGTCTTAAAGGGATATAGCTGTATTTTTCATTCAGGAAAATATAAATCATGTGCGATATGTTAAACTACATATATATTCGATCCTAAAACTAGATTTTAAAAATAAAGTTAATGTTAAGATAAAATATAGCAATTTGTTGCATTGTTGCTCTTTCATCTTTAATTTTTAATGGATTGAATCTTTAAAAACGAATAATATTGATAGAATGTCTCATTAGATTTCCAGTAAAATATATTTCTCCATTTTAAAACTATAAAAGTAAAAATGATACATTTGAAAGCAGTCAATGTATTTAGGGTAAATTTAACATACATTACTTTTCTTTTGATTAAAATTTTCTTAAAATTAGTAAACATGATATTAAAACTTTAAGATAATTATTTACTTTCTTCATGTAAAAGCGAACAATTAGATAGTCTTATTAACTTCTTTTGAGTATTTTTTTACTATCTGTGCAGTTTAACCATTATTGAAAACTAAGGTTTTCTTTTGAGAAATTACTTTTTTTAAAAATTATAGGTTAGAACTTGTTTACACAAGAAAGCCCAAATGTTTCATATATTCCACGTAACTTTTATATGTAGAATATTTAATTTTCTTTCCACAATTTTTTTTAAAATCAGTTGGAACTTAAGACTCTTAAATATTCATTAAAATGTAGCAAAATCTTTCAAAAAGTTATTGGTACAAAGATTACGAACACATGTCTGAAAATTCCAAAATATCGAAAAGTAAGAGTGAAGGAAAAATAAGAGCTACATCCACAAAAACATTTTAAGAAAATTAGAATTTCAAATAAGGTACACTGTATTGTTTTTTTATTTTCGTTTTGGATGGAATAAATTTCATTTACATGTAAATGGATCTGAATTTGACTTAGGCTTTGCAATTTGTGTAAGAACTGGTACAATGGAGTAAGAGATTTGTTAGGAAAAATAAGAAAGTCGAGTGAATTAAAATTATACGTCAGGCATGTCTGAAATATATCTTTTTAAACATTATAAATGGTTGTGTTTTCCATTTTTTCTGCACTATTTCACTGCAAACATATTTTTCACTGATGAGCCGTTGAAAGTTTTGCACTGTTTGAATTAAATATATAAATAAACATATAAAAATATTTTATTGTGTTGCTTTGGCTTAACAAACAAAAATATATAAAATAATCTTGAACGAACTTTAGTACACATATTTTAATTTTCGCTTTCATTTTATGTCATTTCATAAACCACACGCATAATTAAATTTTAATTTAAAAGAATGCTAAGCTTTAACACTCTGCTTAACCATATTTAAATGATTATTAAATAAAACTGTATGTCGTATATAGGAATATATTAGGATATACGGAATTAAAACACGTTCATTTATTATCAAATGAATTTTAATCTGAATTTATTCGATTTATTGAAACTATTTCATGATTTGGAGGGATTTATAATTAATCTTCATTATTAAAGACACCATAATGTCATTCAAATAATTTATAACTTCAATATATTCAAAGTATAAACCAGAGAGATATAATTTCTTACAGAAATCTGAAATTCAGAACTGAATAGATTATCCTAAAATGTTTAATTAATTATAGTATTAAATGCTTAGCTCCTTTTTATAAAATAAGTATTCAATTTTCTCTCAAATTTTGTGTATTACTGCAGATGACACGTCGCGTAGAGGGGGGATCGTTGCATCTGCCTAGGTTCACACATGGTAGTGGTGTGATAGTTAAGAAAGGAGAGTGGGCCAGCTCAGGTGACATCCTCTTCACTTGACCATGGTTCAAAATTACGAGGTCCATTGTCAGTATTCCTCGAGCAGTTTTATAGTATGACGTTAATATAACTGTCACTCACTCAAATTGATGGCCGTTGTGGACTAGCAGTCATGATCACTATTCAATCAATATTTTCATCGCCCTCCATACAATAACAATGTATTGAATTCAAAATAATAAAATTCCCTAAAGTTCAATGCGATTTTTAACCTTATATGCCACCGACGTATATAAAACCCTGCTCGCCAAAGCTTTAAATTTTGGACGTTTTAATACGACTTTCGAATTACAATCTTTCTGTGCAGGCATCCAAAAAATTTATTCCGATGGTTTGAATGAAAAATAAAAGGACCTTACAGTGTTTGGAAGAATCTTTTTTTTTTTTTTCTTATTTATTCCTTTTCTCCTCTTCTTCCTCTCAAAAAACATCAACATACGCGCATCTACCTGGAAAATGGTGGCATTCGGGAGCGAACCACATAAATTTTAATCGGCAGTTAAGAAATTAATTATAAACCGTGCAAATTATCAAGATAAGTGTTAATACAATTCCATGAGGTCACTGGTAATTATCAAACTTGTTCTGAACTTAGTATTGTTAAGTTAATAATAAAATATATTATGCAGTTCTGATACATTTATAAGTATATTGAATCAGTGTAAATGTGTATTTTATATGTCATTATATCAGAAAGTATTTTGTTTGTTTACTTTCAGTAAATTAATAATTTTTTAAACTATCTTTTGTTTTCGAATTTTCAATATGCTCGCGCCCCCTTCGTAGAGTTATAATGCCCCAAGGCAGGCGCGCCCCACAATTTGAGAAACGCTGCCTTATGTTGTTTCAGTGTTAAATAAATGTACGCTCAATATGCCCTTTAATATACATCTAGATATTGTAATAGAATATGTTTAATAAAAATACAATTAGTGTGCATAATATTCTTTTTGAATAATTTATTATATACACAGTTTTATATTAATACATTTTATATTAATATATTAAATATATTTTGTAACTAATAAATAGTATTAAATAATAAATACTAAGGAAATTCAAAATCAAATTTCCTGTTAGAAATGTAGCGAAGAACATGCATTTCTAAAATACTACGTTTCATATAGAAATATGCATTTACTAAGACATTGGAATTAAAATACCTACACAAAATTAAATTTCCCGCCTTATCCTATAACTACATTCAATGTATAAAAATCAAAACATCTCAAAACCTTTAAAGGCATGGTAGATAGATATGTTTCCCACAAGAAACTAAACTCATGTCCCGTTTGAAAATAAATAAAGAAAAGCATTCCAAAGGACAGAAGAAAAATGTTATCGCACATCGATACTGGGAATCATAAAATATTCAAAAAAATACGAGGTGTTTCTTTTTATCTAAAAATCTTTAAAAGCAAAATTTTGCATTAAGTAATAGCATCTATTTTCGATTCAATAAATTTTTTAGATGTTTCATTTTTTATATGTAAATCTGAAAGTAAAATTGCATAATTTGACACTTCTCTTTGAATATTTTAAAAAAGGACAAATCTTTCTTTTTTGAATATTATTTTGTACAACAAGAAGTTAAATTCGCTTGAATTATTCTATTCACAAATATACAAGCGATTAAACTTAAATTTTAAAAATAAATATTTAAGCTAGGATGTCATACCAGAACAAGAAAACCATATAGAGTGTATGTGTGTCTGTGTGCAATAGAAATATCTAAATAAGTATAACTTTTTCCAAAACTGAATTGAAAAACAAACCCGGGCCTATGGCCAATCCATATAAAAATTTATTAAGCAAATATATAAATACATTTAAGTGTGCTATGGAAGACAATTTCAGCCAACCCCGTTCTTAGCTAATCTTTACTCAACAAAAGAAATATACCTGCCAAATTTTTAGTCTGTAGCTCTAACAGTTGTAAAACGGAAATTTTTTTTATCTATTACACCCTCGCAACACTTTCGGGAGCCTATTTTCACAAAACCTATTCTTAGCAGATCTCTACTCAACAAAAGAAACATGCACATCAAATTTCAAGTCTGTTAGTTAAGTAGTTTAAAAACGGGAATTTTTTGCCCCATACGCTCCTTTGGCCCCCTTCCTTGATTGAGTGAATGAATAATCTTTCTCAAGTGAGTGAGTTTGAAAGGAATGAATTAAAAAGTAGGTTTTGAAGAGTACCCGTTCAAAATACTATTTTTATAAATCGAATCTTTCATTTAAAAAGAAAAAAGATATCTTGTTTCCAGACACGCTCATGATTTTTTTTCTTTTCTAAGATTAAAAAATAAATTTTTAAGTTGGAAGATTGATACACGAAAAATTTGCTTGAAAGAATATATCGAATTAAAATGACATGCAGTAAATAGAAATAAAAACTATAAAAAATATTTCTAATCTGAATAAAGTATTTCTATTTTCCAGAAGCAGCGACAGTATCTTTCATGTACTGAAATCTTTTTCGGGAAATAGATATTATTCTCCCATTTAGAAAGAGCTGGTATTAAACAGATAAAAAACCGATAAGTTTCCGTGACGAATTGTATGAACAATATCGGAATACCGGAGCAAGTAGTGAAAGCCGAAATTTAGTCTCAAATTTCCGCATCAGTCTTCTCTTTTCGTCAGAGACGCCGATAACCGCAAAATTAGGTTAGATTCACAATAAAAGTTCCAATTTCTCACTGACTTTATCCCTTTATTTATCTCCTATCGTTTAACGAAGAATGGACGCAATTTCTTTGTATAAGACAAAAGATGATGCGTATCTTGCGGATCAATGAAAGGCACAACATATTGGATCGGGAGCTTAGAACGAAATATCAAATTTATGACGGTAAAATACCAAAATGGAGAATCGAAAAAAATATATTTTTTACTTTTTGTAATAGATAACTGAAAATAATACCTCAGGTATTTTAATTATTTTTTTGTTTTATTTTGAAGTATATCTGAGAATTTAAATGTGGAGAAAAACATTGCATGCAATAAAAACAGATAGACTTAGGTTTGCACAGATCTTATTAAAATATTATTGGTAAAATTTTAGTAAAGTTTCTATGCCATGAATATGTTATAGATATTTAATATAAGTAATAAAGATACCTTATTTAAGGTATCCGACTGGGTTCGGACACAGTTTTCTAAAATATAACTTAAATAATTATTTAATTGTAATTTTTTAATTAACTTTGTTGTAAAACTATGAAAATAAGAGCAAGAAGGATTTTTCGAAAGCTTATTTTTCAAAATATTGAGAAATTTGTACCAAAATATTAAAAAAAAATTTCTTTTTGGGCAAAACTTAAAAAAATATATGTCACAAAAAAAATAAAATGGTTTGCAGGAATACAAAATTTTTTAACGTTTAAACCCGCTTTATATTTAAAAAAACCCAAAAAGCTACTGTAAAATTAAGGGAAAAACAGGTGTTTTGAAATGAAAAAACCCCGAATTTTTTTAAGAAACTTTTTTTTACAAAAAATTAACATTAAAAAAAAAAATTGAAAAAATTTTCCCCTTTGCCTTTTTAAAAACAGAAAAGCATCCATTATAATACAAAAAAACAAATCAAAAAAATTTCCCCTAAGAATATTTCCCCTTTACTTTTGGAAATATCACTCTACCCATTAACCATTATGTTCAAAAAAAAAAATTTCCCCGAAAAAATTTAAAAAAATATTTTGAATAAAACATTTTTAAAAAATTTAGGAAGGTATTAAAAATCTCCAGATTTGTATCTTGCCTTCCTGAACCCCCATACTCCCAAAATTTTGATTTTGAAGGGGCCTTTTTTTTTTACGAGACTTTTTTTATCTGGTTTAGAATGCCCTCGTAGAATCAACCCCTTTGCCTTTTTCGAGGTACCAAGAAAAATCCTTTTATTTCAGAAAATTTCATTCCCAACTTTTTAAGTAGAGGTAATAGACCAGCAAATCCAGAATTAAAAAAAATATTTTTTTGCGATATAATTTCTTAAGGGAGGTTTTTTTGCTCAAAAAAAATTGTCTTTCGATTATAATTTCCCTTTTTTACAAAGGGTTTAAAACTCTCATTGCAGTTCTGAGCTTTTCCTTTAAGACATTTTCTTTTAAAAGGGTTTTTATCCCAAAAATTTTAAATAAGCCCCTTTTTTTAGAACTAATAACTGAATTGGAAAAAATCCGTTAATTTTTTTTTCAACGTTTCTCCAAAAAAATTTCTCTCTCTGGAAATTTTTCTTTTTTTCCTCCCCTTGATTTTTTGTTTTTGGCATGACAAACCCTTTTAAATTTTTTTAAAAATAATTAAACTTTAAATAAAAGTACTAATAAAAAGTTTAAAAAAGAGATTAATTTTGAAAAAAAATGATAAAAAAAATAAAACAAACTAAATTTTTAAATTTAAAACCAACATTGAATCAGTTAACTGTTGCCTATTTGAAGGGCCAAAAATATCTATTAAAAAATTTATGTTTTTTAAAAAAATTTACTAAAAAATAAAAAAAATTCATTAAAATATTTTAAAAAATAAAAAAATTTTCATTTTGTAGGGGAAAACAACCGAAAACTTTCCCGTTTGATTTTGGCTTACTATTCTCAAGCAAAAAGAGTTTATAACTCTTTTAACTGACTCAGAATTAAAAGTAGGATATTTTTAGAAAACCTATTAAACGGGCTACAAAAATAGACTATAAGATAAATTTCGTTTTTTTTTTTATGAAAATGATTATTTTAAACCAGTCGGATACCTTAAACCTTTTATTTTCAATATGCTCGGGACCCTCTCGCGGGGTTATCGCGCCCCCAGGTGGGAACGCCCCACAGTTTGAGAAACGCTGCCCTACATTCCCATGTAATTCTGAATCATTTTTGTACCCTCTACACACCCTCCCATTTACCTACGGTTTGGTAGCAAATTATTCTGTATATATAACTATATTTACATGCGAACGTAAATCTTAGTAATATATGTTTGAAAAATAAATGAGTTAATATATATCTAATTAAAATAATAAATAATTTGCTGCAATTTTTTGAGATATGTAAAATTGAATTATTACCAAAATTTCTTAAGTATAGTTGCCTCTTTTTATTTTTTAAAAATAAAATATATTTCTTGAATTTCTTAGCAGTAAAATCTGTAAATAATTTCTAAGAATTTGGGGTTTTGGATAACATTTCTAAGAGAATATATAATGTAGATAATGGAATATTATGCAAATTAATACTAGGTAATAAAACTGAAATAAAGAAAACACATAAGTGAAGATGTAAATAAATATATGTAAAAACAAATGAAACTGAAAAGAAAAGATTGACCGAAGAATTGTTACACTATTTATAACCTAGAGCTAATTTGCGCGAAAATCATTTAATCAAGTTTATTGCTTTCCAAAAATGAAATTTATTTTTTTTTCAATTCCTACACACACACTATTAGCTCATACTCTCTATATAGTTACTTATTTATTTATCTTGGAAGAATTTTCAATCGTTAATAAAATGCATTTTAAAGCACTCAATTGAGCTGAAATTTTATATACATGATTATTTTGGATTACAATACAGTAATTTAATTATAATTAATAAAAATTAATTGATTAAAACTAATTATTCAAAGAATTACAAATACAGCCACGTTGGCATCATTTTGGTGACTTGTGTGTCAAAACTTGATAAGGTTTTTTTTTCACATTTTAAAGCACTCCTTTGAGCTGAAATTTTATAAACATTATTGTTTAGGGTAAATAATATAAAATAATTAATAAATATTGTAAAGAACTGATTAAAATTAAATTTAATTAAATTAGTTATTGGTTTCCGACTCCATCTTATGTTCGTCTCTATTATTTTAACAATGCAACTCTTAAGACAAAGACAAAAGTTGGCGTCGAAAACCTGTTTTTCAGCCAAACTAGCCAAACCGGTTTTGCATTGTTACAACAAGCCAGACAAATCATGCTCTTTTTTCAATTCCTGCAATTAGTTCACTCTCTCCCTATATATATATATATATATGTTTAAATATATATAATTTAATCACAACACACAGGAATCAATAAAAAAAAATAAGAAACTAAATGAATCCTATACATAAAAATCCCATTTCAAAATATCAATGGCGAATATAGAAGACAAAATTCTAACGTTTTCTAACAAAATTAAAAAAAAATTATAAAATAAAAATTAATAAAATATCCAAGTGCAACCTCGGACTTAGGACCGATAAGTGGGGTTAAACTAGTTTGATGGCGCCAACCTTCCCCCTATTGCAACTTGGTAAATTAATCGTAAAATATCCAATTCTCAAAAATTTAAAAATTAAATAATAGTGCTATTAAAATTAAATCCATTAAACTTGAAAAATTAAACTATTCGCCATCGACTTGAAAGATATTATATTAAAATTTAAAAAATTTAAAATAATTAATTGTATAATATAAGTGAACCTCGAACACCAAAGATGTGACGCACTCATCCTTAGGTAGAAAATGTCTAAAAACTGGAAAGCCCAAAATTAAAAACTAAATTATTTTTATAAATGAATAGCGGCAAATTATTAAAAACTCACTCAAAAAAAGCATCTCTCATCAATAATCCAATCTACAAATCTTTTGAACGATTTTCTCTATATTTACTACACATAACAATATATATATATATATATATTGAAATTTCAATCGTTAATAAAATACTTTTTATTTATCCATTCAAAGTAGGAATTGACTTAATTTTTTAAAAATTTTTATTGTTCTTGTTTATTACTGATTTAAATTGTTTGATTCGACTATATTAAACATAAATTCAGAAATATAAAAAGAAATGCTATTAAAAAAAGTTTTTAATATTTTTATATAACATTATGACACAGAAAAGTAGAATACGTAAAAGAAAATGGTTTTGCACTTCATATTAGCTTTCTATAAATGTTAAAAAGGAACATGGGAAAATATTTTGCAGCCTAAATTTTTTTTAAAAAAATAGTATAATGACTTTAGGGATTCAAAGGTTTTGAGTTTGAAAAGTGTTTATAAAATTATTTTTCATTAGTTTTTCACGTAAATTAAGATTTTAAAAAAGTGTTAAATATCTAGAAGTATAAATTTTTAAACAAAGAATATCTCAGTGTTAAAGAAGGGAAAGCAAACTTTTAATTATTCACATGTTAATCAAAAGTGAGTTTTCATGAAATTCTTTTCTTTAATTTTGTTTCAAAGAATATTTCACAAAGAATTCAAAATTACATTTGGAGATATTATGAGATTAGGACATTTGTGGAATATTGTGGATAATTTGTTAATCATGTAACCTGTGTTATTTCTGTATCCATACTGTTTAAATTTGTCACTGTCTCTCAGCGATTTTTTATCATTTTATGTAGTTTTCTTGGAGTAATATAGATCTATAAGAATGTATCAAAATTAAAGCAAACATGTTCCTTTCTGCAAAACGTTTCTTTGGTGGCTACACAAATATATAAACTTTAAAATATTTTCCAAGGTATCCACCTCATGTCTGAAAACCAAGGATCTTGCAACAGCGTATAAATGGATACATTTATGATATTTAATATTATCACTCTATTAGGAAAAACGTATATGAAATTGTTTTAAGAATATTATTACAATGATAAAAATATTTAAATGTAATATTTTGGCTAAAAAAGAACATAGACTTATTTATTTTCCAAATTTTCTTCTTTTACAAAAAATGCTTCTATTATAATAATATTTTTATTCAGAGCATTGTCTATATCTCTACAGAGTGTATTAAAATGTGGGCACCCCTTGAAATATATATAAATTAGAAATGGATTTATCCATATTTTAATACATCAGAGGGGAGAAATTTTAAGAAAAAATTTATACCATTTTAATTGGTTATAACTCTGAAAATAATGTGAATTTTTTCTAAAAATCCTAGTCTAGGTTCCTCTGAGCAGTCCTTACTTCAAAGGTTTCTCAACTAGCGAGCCCCTGAGAGGCGAGATAACTCTGCTAAGCAAACCTGAGCATCTTTGGAAATGTTGAAAGCTAAAATTATTCAAAACATTATTAATTTCTACTGAAAAGTAAAAACAAAATACTTTCTGACATAATAGCACATAAAGTCATACATTTACACCTATATAAACACTTATAAAATGTATTAGTACTCGCATGCCATATTTTACAAATTAATTTAAGTATTTGTAATTGCAAAGTCGTATTTTATTATTATTAATTTAATAATACTAAAGAACAAGTTTGATAATTACCAGTGATTCCATGGGTTTGTATCAACAATTTCTGTCTCTTGATGATTTGTACGGCCTTATAATTAATCTCTTAACCGCCGATTAAAATTACGCGGTTCGGTCCTCAACGCCGCAGTTTCTCATATATGTAGACGCCTATTTTGATGGGGCTTTTGGGGAGGGAGATGAAAAGGAATAAATAAGCAAAAACCTTCCTGAAATAAAAAAATCCTTTCTTGCAAATAATTGGGTCAAGGTCCCTTTTATTGTATTCCTATGCCTTTTGTGGAATAATTTTATGGATAGGCCAGCACAGAAAATATCATATTCCGAAAAGACGTGAATATATACGTCCAGAAGATTACCGCTTTGGCCACGTTGTATTACTCTATATACGCCGGTAAAAGTAATATAAGAGGTTAAAGTTGTAATTGCAGCTTTAGAAGCGTAAAAGCAAGCACATTATTGAATCTGGCCATAAATGTTATTGTGTATGGAGGGCGCGATGAGGCCACGATTGAATATTGGGTCATGAGTAATAAAGTCTTGAGAAGCACCCGCCTTACCTTTATATATCAGCAAAATATTATTACTATAGGTAAGCATTTTTATAAAAGGCCAACATCTTGAAAAATAATTATTCTTTTAATCTCCTGCCAAAACATTGTACTGAAATCATTTTCGTTATAATGTCCTTAAAATAATTGTATATATATTCTGTAATCTAAAATGACAATTTAATATCAAGAATTTATGTGCTTTTAAAAATCACAGTTCCAGCCCTGTAGGATACCTTTAGCTCTGTTTTCAAGCCTTTTGGGAAGGATCTGCATTTATCTTTTCAAAATATATTGTGGTGATTTACGAGCATTTAAGAGTGAAAAGAAAAATCGCTTTCCTATTTTAAAACAGGCTTTAGTAAAGTATTTACGGGTATTCTTTTTAAATTATGCTTTTTATGCAATTTATTTCGTAATTACGCATAATTGTCTACCCTTGTGCACTTTCTTATTTTTCTTTAACAGAAGGCTGAAGTTAATTGAGCATCCCTGTATTTTTTTATAACACTTAAGTTCCGAAGTTTTAATAACTAATCCTATTATATTTCGAATTTAGGAATAACCCAAGAATGCCAACAAAAACGTATATTTTGTGAAACAAAAAAGCACATGTTAATAAATAAAATGGCAGCATTTAAGTATTAACTAATCTATAAATGTATGAATTTAAATTGCTTCCTTTAATCAGTGAGAAAAATTTGTAAATGGTTACTTTTTTTTCAAACTCATTTTTATAAATAATGTATATTGTTGAAAATTAGAAAAATGAAGTAAAACTTACCTTAACTGTATGGAAAAGAAGATATTATAGTAATGGTCAGAAGTTAAATACCATGTGATATATTAGACTGAAACCTTGCAAATAATTCTAACTAAGGCGTACTGGATTTCTTATATTTAATCCATTTTTATAAAAACACGTTTTGAGCACAAACTTGAAATTATTTTTTTGAAATACTTAAAGGGAAATTAATAATTTCTTTGAATGGAACAATTCAGTTATTTTAAGAATTAAATTGCCAAAATAATATTATTTTTTCTTAAATTACCATCCGGTATGTCTCTTTTTAATCATGTTTATTAAATTGACTGTTAAGGATGCTGCTGATGACTCTCAAGAAATGTTTCTGTTGCAAATTAAGCATGCCAAAATTTCTGTTTTACGGTGTTTTTTATTAAATAATAATTGATGTTCTTGTTTTTGATTAATCTTTAAGTTATGACATTAATTGAGGTGATTTTATTCAACTTTTTAAAGCTGGTGAAGAATCCTATCCGCACCTGTGACTAATCCTCTGGGAAATTTTTTTTTTTAATTGTTAAATGCCTATACAACAGCTTCCTGTAGAGAAACCGAAATTTATGCAAGCATTAAGGAGTAAGTATTTTAAACTCAGAAGAAGGAGTGTAGGAGTTCGTCATTAGGCCGCCATAAAAAAGTTGTAGGATTAGCAAAGCACATTCAAGTACGTGGAGTTAGTGAAGAGAATATTTAGTCCCAATCCACCAATTAATAATTCTCTCAATCCTTACCACGCTGCTACTTCCGGATTATCAGCAAGATTCAGCGATGCAACTACTGTCTTAGAACGAGTATAGCGATTTAGCTGACCACTACCTCGATGTACGACATTTCTTGATAGTAAATTGAATGATCACTGTAATATATCGATTTCATAGCAATGGCTGTTTATCCGGCGTCTAAAACTTCACCAGCTACCACAGTGTCACGATAAGCTATATTAACTTTAAACAAACCAGTTTCTAATAAAATAATCCTTTAACTAAAATTTTTTATTTAATTTAAGAAATATGTGTTTCAAAAGTCACATTAGTAGGTAAATGCATTGTGTGAGAAGTACATTTTTCAAAATTTATCATTAAAATTAGGTTTTACTTTTTTTATTCTCTTGCTAGGAATTATGTACTTGTGGCTCTGATATTATTTTTACTGATTTAATAAAAATGTTTTAATTTTGAAATATTTGGCATATTTTTTGACATATAAATGGAATTCCTATAATAATAATACATCTGTGATATTATACCAGTAAAATATTATTATTTTTTTAATAAAAATACAGATAATTCATTGAAGCATGAATCAATTCTAGCTGCAGTTTTATAAAGTATTTTATAACATTCAGAGATTCAAATCATTTGATTTTTTCTCATCTAAGATACCATTAAATCCGATGTACAGCACGCACCTGTATATAACGTGCCCCTATACCTACAAGCTACATTTTTTGGTTTTAAGGTATAATCGGCGTATAACGGGCACCTCTTTTTTCACGAAAGAACTTGAACTATACAGGTGCAATGCTCTTATAA
This sequence comes from Trichonephila inaurata madagascariensis, assembly GCA_019973955.1. Classification (NCBI taxonomy): domain Eukaryota; kingdom Metazoa; phylum Arthropoda; class Arachnida; order Araneae; family Nephilidae; genus Trichonephila; species Trichonephila inaurata. Next base: position 52,332 of record BMAV01010029.1, on the reverse strand, counting down.
TTTCAAAGCTTCATTTCCTCGAGAGTATTTTCATCCCCAGACTTCTTTCTAAAAAAATAGTATATTCTAAAACAGGGGGCGAATCTTTTGATCAATGAGCCATTTTTCAAAGAAGTTTAATGAGATATAGACGTACTCGTCAAATAATTTAGACTTTGATTATTGGGAAAATAAATAAAACTTAATACAAAATAACTCAAAACTCTTGTTTATTACGAAAAATACCCTTTGCACTAGGTAGTTGTAAAAGGTTTTAGTTATGCGTGTAATCAAATAAAGTAACATTAGTGTGAATTTGTGATTGCAGATTGGTAAATAATCCTATTTTTAGGATCGTGTATCTTTTAGTAGAATGCATGCTGAATTGAGTCAATCATCTGTCAAATGGTTTCTCTAAGCAATTAATTCATTTTTTTCTAAAGGTCTACCTTCTTGACAAAGAGGTGGATTTGTGGATTTGCTCCTTAAAATGTCATTCTTTTACAGACGATGTTCTGCATACTCTGTTCCAGAAAATAAAACACACCTCTTTTCGCCTTTTAATAATGTGCACATTTCTAGATTAAACTAATTTGAAATTCCTTTCATTTACACTCTACTTTTATCTTGCACCTTTGTCTCTTTTAGAAGAACTAACTAAGGTTAAGTAAATAAGCTTAAAATCATACATATAAACACAAAATAAACTCTTTAAAATACAGTTGGCCACCGAAACTTGACTCATATGCGTATCAAATTTTGCATCGTAAAAACTATAGTCTATAACGTACCAAAAGAAAAGATAATAAATAAACGAGTGTAATTCCCAGCCTTCGGCGACCGATCACTCCGCGTTTGTTCGTAATATTAATTACAGTGAACTTTGTTATCCTTTGGAAATAAAATGCACAAGAAAATTTTGATCGCTGGCGTCTCTAAAATATTGTGTCATGCGCTACTTGGATGGCATGCGCGCCTCCTTGGCTTCCATCCCCTGTTCTAGAACAACAACTCTTTAAGTTTCTTTTATTAGGTATGTAATATCTTTTAAATAAACAGTATTCCGATCTACGTAATGTAGAGGTCTATTTTTTTATGCTTATACTTTTGTTTATTTTCGAATCTCTCACTTTTATATCCGGCGTATATTGTGCACCTGTCTTATTTTTTGAGTTAAAAGTGCGCGTTATAAGCAAGTTTTATGGTAATTTTAAATTCCGACCTCATGCACGCAGTACACCTACTTTAAAGGAATGAGAAAAAAATGAAAAACAATAAATAAATTGTTCTTATAAATAACATTAAAAAAAAAGGAAATAAGAAATGCAAATAAATTGCAAACCATATATACAAATAAAATCTAGAAACCCTTTCAAAATTAAAGATTAAAGGTCAATTATTGCGTGGTTATTGTTTTTGAAATAAAGGAAAAACGTTTCTGAGTTTAAGAAAAGAGAAGTAAGGGGAAAAAATAAGTGTACGATTACGATCTAAAGTCTTTCGATTTGAGTCGAGATGTCGTAAACATCTTTCTTTCCACTGATAAAAGTGTCTGACGGAAGAACCACTTTTCTGGTGTTCTAAAACCGGATTTCCTCCGGGATAACATTTCTTTTCCACCTCTGCGATTCAAAGAAAATTGGAAAACCGAATAAAATCGGCTGTTCAAGAATAACCTAGGAAATAGCTTAGAAATCATGACAAATAGCACCTTCTGAAATTTATGTGAGGAAATGAAAAAATGCTATTAAATTTGCACATTTGATGGAGGAAGTAGAATAAATAGTGAAATTATAGGAAAACTGATGATTGTTGCTGAAATATATTTTTATCTCCGACTACTAAGTGGCTAACCACTCTTATAGAAAACAATATTACTATACTATATCTTTATAAATATTGATAAATCCCATTTGTTTTATGAAAATATTTCAAATCTATTTCCATTTTAATTTACAATATATCTTTTTATTTACTAATTTACTGAGAATGTTTTACATTTATATAAACTATTGGCATAAAAATAGAAATGGAAAAAAAAAGGAGTCTATTTGTTCATTTAAATACAAATATGAGAAAAATGCGTTTTATATTATATTTATATGAATCTTATTTTTTTATATAAAAAGCATATGAATATGATAAAAACGTATAATTAGTGCACATTTAATATTTAATGTTTACACAATTAATATTATATATATTTATTGTCAACATGTAATATATCTTCTTTTTTTCATTTGTATCATGTATAAACATGAAAATGAAAGTTAAATTTACAAAAAGGTCTAGTTAAAAGCTTGATCAAATACATGGGATCAAATCTTATTCAAAGTGTTTGAGACACATATCACTTTGAATTATACATTTTGACTGTTGTTGTTACTATAAGGCCATCTAGTCGACTAAAGCCAGATCAAGGCCCACAAAATTCTTCATGGTAAAGTGCTAAGTGACGCCTGTCCTTAGCCACAAAAGGATTTAACTCGGTTTCACTCCAATTTTGAGGGAGAACACCCTGGGGTGGGCAGGGGCCTCCCATCTCTCTTTCCCTTCCACCAACATAACGAGGATTTGCAAATAGACAGCTATTTTAAGTTGCCCCCATGCCGCGAAGGCACGATACATTTACAAACATTCATGTCTTCCGGGATCTTCGGAACTCTCAATCTGAAACCGGATAGCAGCCGTGGTCGCTAAATCTCACTATACCGATGCGCAAAGCATTAAGCAATTTGACTGCAGGCATTTTAGACGACAAAATGTGTTTACGGGATATATATATATATATATATATATATATATATATATATATATATATATACACAAATGTCTGGCGAAGCCTTCTATTATTCTTAATTGCATAAATTAGTTGCTTTATGAAAAATGATATGATTATTGGAAATTTTTAATTTTAGCTGAAAATGTTTTAAACGTACGAAATGTCTGGTAGACTGTAACATTTCAATTATATAAAATGTCTATTTACCGTAAAATCCGGCGTATAACGCGCTCCGCAGTATAACGCGCATCCGTACTTCAGAGCTGCAATTTTTAATTTTAAGATACATTCGCCGTATAACACGCACACCCTTTTTTACAAAGAAACTTGAAATGTCATTGAAGAATTGTCATTGACTTTGAAGTCATTTATTCGAGGTATTATTGCAAGCTATTGAAAAGATAGTATACTCTAGAAATACAACCTTTAAGTTCATAAGAAATGGCATTCTTTTAAAAAAACAGCATTTTGATATATATGAGAAGCTTCCCACTTTTCTATGTTTTTTCATTTTATACCTGACGTATAACGCCCACTTTAAATACAAAAATAAAATCGAAATTTGTATTAAAAGTAAGTATACGCTGGATTTAGGTAATCTCATTTGAAAAGTGGAAGGTTTTTATTAGTATATATATTAGTATAATACTATTTTCTGAAATAAATGAGTCAGAAAAATAAAAACATATATTTTACAGAGAGCGATTTTTGTAATCAATTTTCAAAACCCCATGAGAATTTAATTTCTTTATTTTAATTTTCTTTTTGAATAAATATAATTTAAAATTTATATTAAATAAATTTTAAAATGAAGTTGGATTGTAAACTTCAGAGATAAATTAATAAATTAAATGTGACTTATACTAACCAAAATAAAAGAAGACAGAATCTTAAAGAAAGCAAATATATATATATATATTTGCATATATATATATATATATATATATATATATATATATTGGTAGCGAAAAATATAACTCAATGTAGCTCTCTATTATGTTTGAAAAATGGGAATGCATTGAAGGGCTAAATCCTAGCTTTTTCTCTCTCTCATTTATATCGACAATGTTTAAGAGTATTTTAACTGTATTAAGAGTATTTAACCGCTGTTCTTGCACTGTTTTCAAATAAGATTTGATTGATTTAAAGAGATTTTATGTGCCAGCGAAATACATGAAACCCTGAAAAGATGTATATATAGATCAAATTTGTTGGCGTAGAGTTAAATTTGTGAAATTAAAACGTATATTTCACCTTCTAAACTTAATGCATGGGGATTTTGTGTTTAAAATTGAACTACAATATAAATCCCAAGACTTAATACGTATACTTTTCAGTGAATTCCAAATGGTGTTATAAGTTATATACATTGCTACAGAAAGAATAAAATATACAAGTTGAAAATATAAGCTAACCAAATCAGAAGTAAAAAGATGATATATTACGAGCAAAAATCAAACCACTCTTACGAAACGAAATTGTTTCTTGCGACGAGACAAAATGCAAATTTCTAACGCATCCAACAGTTCGTACCCATTCCAAAACATAAACCACGAAAAATATGGATTCAAATTTTAAAACATTCGAAGCCATTGTTGGTGTTTGCCACAAAAATTTGTTTTGCCCAAGATGGATTTTTCGTATCCTATTTTTCTCAAATGGAGCGCCGATGTGTTTTTAAGAAATGCTTGTAGCGCGTACTTAAAGCCGCCCACATGTCCTGGATAAATTGATTATCAAAAATAGTTTCTGCCCAAGTATTTTAATAAACAAAATTAAAAATGCCGTATTATATCTACAAAATTTATAAATATAAAATTTAATAAAATAGATCTGCATTGGCTATGAATCTTTGCAGTCTTTACTTAATAAGATAAAAATATCTTTTGTGAACATGATTGGAATATGTTTTAAAATATTTTTTCCCTTATATATAAGAGTAGCTTTGATATGTTGTGTTATTAACTGTGATTCAAAAGTAGAAAAGAAAACCTTCGTAATGCAAAAATCCAGGAAATAAGAAAAAGATTACATGTATTACAAAATATATTACATTCTATGTGTTAAATTCCACGAGAAGACCTTTTTATTTTCTCTCATCTCTGGGGTGAATCTTTGACGAGGCTCCATAATTCTCTTCTCTGATAAGATCTTACTACAAATGTCACTACAAATTGAAAATAATATTGGCCACCATCAACCGTATTTATCGTTTATATATTTTATTGTATATTATATTTTAAGACTCACAACTCTATTTTCAATAATATACGACATGGAATCTTTGGAAAAACCTGTAGATATCTTTTTACCTCGTTATTTTATTCCACACCTTTTGCCCGCTCAATGGAAAAACCAGTTCTATCATATATCTCCATCAGAACCCTCTGTTCCAAACTAAAAAGCGCCATGCCAAGATTTTACAACACGAATAACGACTAAATTTCCGCTTATAATATCAAAACCAAAAATTCACTTTTTTAACACTGTATAAAAAATTACTCCAAATATTTTTTTCACTAATTTTCCTCACATCTCATTGGTAGGAATTTAAGTCGGTTTTGAAGTAGGTGGAGTCATTGATTTATAATGATGCAATATATTTTCTTCCCTCCTTCTTTTTTCCAAATTCCAGACATATCTTCTATTGTTACACACTATTTTTAGCGATTTACATGTAATGAAAGATTAATTTTCTTAGAGACACACTATTTTTCTAAGATATCTGACTATTAAAACAAACGCTTTATTTTCTAGTGTAAAATGATAGACATTTGCTATGATGATGGCGCTACTGATTGTGAAAATGTATACAAAAATTGTTTTAAGAATAGTATATAATAAAAATATATTTTGGCATAATATTTCATACGTAAACAAATATAAATGACTTCCATTTCAATAAATATTCTCCTTTTGTGAAAATGCTTTTATTAATAATATATTGTATATATATAGTTTGCTGTGAATCTTCTAAGGCTATAAAGCTCATTCCCAGAATTTTTAAAATGGTGTTCTTGTAGGGCTCATCCATGTTTCTATGGACAACAGAGGGAAAAATTTTAAGAACAAAATGCCGATAATTATTTCAAATGGTTGTAACTCGGAAAAATAATGTGAATTTTTCAAAAATCATAGGCTAAGCCTCTGTGCTGCATGTCTTGAGCCATACAGGCAAATGCATATTTGTAATGGAAGACTTTTTCTGCTGTGAGAGTACATTTTGAATAAAGGTTATTCTAAGTTATTCTTTTGCTAAACATTGTATTTAAATAATTTTTATCGTACCAAGTTCTTAAAGCAATTGTATACATGTATTCTAATCTAAGTGATACTAAATATCATGAAAATTATCCATTTATGCGCCTTTTTAAAATCACGGTTCGCGGAATATAGTCGGATACCTTAAGCTTGATCAAAATTCTAGTTTTCTGCGCACAAGATAATAAATTAAATTTTATAACACATATACAGCATTTTACGAGATAGAATTGGATTAAAAAGTTTTTCCAATGCTTATAGTTCCAATGACAGTTTTAAATCCAGAAATACATTCAAATATTTTTACATCCTTAACAGAAAGATGTAATCAGTCAGTTATATCTATGATAATAAAGTGTTTATATGTTTTAACGTAAGTAAAAAAATCTTTTCAAATTGTTTTATTTAATGTAAATTAATTAAGTTTTTAACCTATGATTTCCATAACACACAATATCATTCGAATTGTAGAATACGTACAATTTGTCGTTAGATTTTTTTGTTTTTATTTAAAACAAAATTAAGTGCATTTTGTACTTAGTAATTTAGTTCTATATTCCATATCAAATAAAACATTTGGAGAAATATTTTAAGGGCTGACAGGACCCTTAACAGATATCTGTGCACTCGAAAAGAACATCCTTCTTCAAACCAATGTAACTTAACAATAAATGGAAACAATCAATTGAAATTTTTACCTCATGATAATCATATATATGCACAATAGTTCTCAAAATTTCAGAGAATTTAAAATTAAATTAAAAAAGTCATAAATAAATAAAAATTGGACAATTTTTCAAAATAATATGTGAAAATTTCAGTATTTCAAGCACTGCGCAGGGACCTTAAGTACAAATTGATCAAAGTTTACAAAATTAACTTTACACTTCGTATAAATATTTATTTTAAAATTATACAAACTTCTTAAGAAATTTAGAGAAAAATATTTTAAATTCACTATAAACGAAAAATTTAAAAATTTTATGAAAAAAATTAATTAAAATCAGATAAAAAATCCATTAAATATTTTTTAAAATTGATATATATTATGAAGGGCACCATTCTTTGAATACATGTATAAAATTTCTGAACTGATACTATACAGCTTCTGAGAAACCTCTGCGCGGAATCTAAATTTTTTGCCTTTGCGAAAAAATGAAGTTAAAATAAGAAAGAGATAGAGTTTTTTTCTGTTTAAATTCCACTACTTATTTCCTCTACAATAACTTCTGGAATTCCTTTTCCTTAGTATCAACAATTCCTTTTGTTCTAAAATGCCTAGAAATATTGGCTGAGGCTGTAACATATATTTTTTTCAAAAAATTGAAGAATTTACAATTTAAGAGTCCTGTGAGGCCTAGTAAGCAATAGAAGGAATTTCATTTTTCTTAACTCTAATATATAATAATCAAATTTTTATATCTTGAAAAGAAAGAGATTAATTACCATTCTGTGTTTTACAATTTACATTCGACACAAATTATTTATGCTTTAGAATGTGTACATAATACTAAAAATTTGAACAAATCGCAGCTAGAATCTGCATTAGAACGTGTGCATTTAAACTGAATATGCTATAATACTTTACACTATAGAACTTGTAAATCTTAAGCAAATACAAAATATTTGCTTTGAAATATGTGTGAAATCCAATTTTTTCTGAAAATACTTCAACATCTGTATTCCAAAGAAATGTTCTTTTGCTCTATGGACTTGTATGTTTTCTTAAAATAACTTTTGAGTTCTACTGCGAAACTTAGGAAGAAAACCAATATTAAACTTTTCAGAAAGCTTTTAAAGTAAAGTGTTTTTGGAGAAATAAAAACATTTAAAAAGTTATTTTCTTTTATGAGAATTTTTCAAAGAAAGTACAGATAAGAAATGTGTGTTTCACAGAAAAAATTTAACATTTATTGACAAATATGTTTTAACACCTCCCCACCTATAACTTCTAAATTTATCTTTTTTTCATCAACTTAAATTTAAAACTTCGCTATATCAGATACTCATTTTCCTCTTCCTAGAACACTCATTTTAAATTATTTTTCGAACTTTAAAATCTGACCTGATAACGTTGGTGTTGGAATCTGGCAAGTGCAACAGGTTTATCCCACTTTAATTAAAACGCGTAAGTGTGTTGACGGCCTTGTAAAAAAAGGAAATGTGAAAGTAAAAAAAATCTTTACATAAAATAATCGGAAAAGTAAGATATCAGATAAACTCTAAAATCAGTGATAGAAAGAAGATAAAAACTAAAAGTATAAAATTAGGTAAATTTACAATTTTAATCATCCTCTCCTGTCATAACTTAAATTTATGGAATTTTACAGCCAGTGTTTTTTGAATAAAATAATAGTATCCGATATATATATATATATATATATATGTATGTATATATATACAGTAAAACCCCTGGGCTTAACGTTATTTCCTTTTATTTGAATTGTGGATTCCCAAAATTGCATCGCAGCAGTTAGGCTTCCTGATATCAGAAGCATTCTTTTATGTGCGGCTTCTTCTTCTTGCGGTGTTATACGAACGTATTTTTATCGTTCCAAATATTTGCTGACGTTATTGTAAGTGTATAAATCTCTATATAATATAACAGATTTTGCAAGGTGACAAATATTATGATTTTTGTTTCTTTACCAAGTGACTGATACAAAAAACACGAAAATAAAGCAACGAGAAAAAGATATTTACTAGAAACTAGAATGCAAGTGATTAGAAGATCAGATACTAGTGAAATCACCTTAAATTGATGGGTACTTCGAATTTGGCTACTTCAAATAATAAGAAATCCATCTCTAAGAATAAAATAAAATAAAAAAACTGTCATCGGCAACCGTAACCACAAGCTTCTATAACTAGAATTACCAGTTCTAGAAATAATACAATGGAGGAAATAGAAAAATGACTTTCTACATGGATTGCGACGAAACTGAATTCGATATGCCTTTAATCCAATCTACCTATTTTATGAAAAGACAGAACATTGGAAATACAGAAGAGACAATAATATGAAATGTAAACATACTGGCTTAGAATTTTATTTATTTTTATATGGATATTCATTAATCATGTTTCTATATTTGTAAGAAATAAATTTCTGTTTCATTGTTATAAAACACATAATTAATAAATTTAATGGTAAAATACCTGACCAATTTTCCACCCATCTTCCCCTAACCTCATTATTTACATGATGAGATAACTCCGTTTAACGCTGTTTCATACGCTCAACTTGGATGGATCGTATAACCCGCATTAAGCGGGGTCTTACTGTATATATATATATTAACCTTTACAGGATAGATTGTCAATATTTCAACCAAAATGCATAAACTATTTAAAGAAGGTTTTCATTACAAAAATCGTTCAATGAATTCTCTTCTCCCTTATACTTCTTTTAGAAAACATGGTCTTTTAACAACTGTATAAACGACAATCTCTTGTTTTCGGATGACACAATAAGTATTTTTTGTGTTGCGCACGCTATTTTCTAAAATAGTAGTATCTGATGTATAAAAATTTATAGAATTATAAAATGCATCATACTTTTTAAGCCGTCCCTAATTTTAGTATTATATGTCTTTTGTATTTCAAAATACTTGTCAAACATTCAATTTTTAAATTTTTTTTAAAAATTGTGTGTTTTTATTTATTAAAATATGAAAGTTATAATTATATTTATATAAAAATAGCTACAGTGTAATGGGGAATACATTTAACTTTATTATTCAACTTATAGCTAGTAATTAAAGCTACTATTTTAGAAAATAGCGTCGCAACGCAAAAATACTTAATATTTTATCATAGAATTTTCATGCTTATGATTTTAAAATTATGATTATATTTTAAACATTCTATACTTTTCTGAAGCCCCATTCTTTTATAAATAATGTGTAAAAGATTCGAATCATTTAATTTAAATTTAAAAGAATTATACCTGTTTGAAAATTGTTTATATTTTCAGACCTCTAGAAAAATTTAACACCCCTGAGACCCCTTTGGTACTTAGCTGAGGCGGAGTTACGCTCACAAAGGCATTTAAGACGTCTCTCTTTGACCCCACAACATCAACCGAATGGCCTAAAGTCGCGTCTCAGCCAGTTATCATGGTTGCAATCAGACTGGCATCGCATACTGTTCAATGATTAATCTCGCTTTACTCTTGAAGCATATGACCAATCATCCTCAATCGGTCTCAATCACCCTGTTTTAAAAAAGGCATAAAATTTAAGCCTTTTTGTGTCAGGTGTGAGGTGCTATCTGATATGACAGCAAGTCATCTCTAGTCATCTTTCATACATCTTTAGCAGTTCAACGATATGTTGATACCATTATCCTTCATGGTACGACCTCTGGTGGCCAATTTCCACAAGATAATGCCAAGCTCATACCGCTTGCATGTCTGGACTGCCTTCGTGCCGTTCATACTCTTGCTTGGCAAGCAAGTTCACCAGACCTTTCACCGATCAAAAATGTCTGGGACATGGTAGGGCTCCAGATTCAGGCACCTCTAAATATCGCAGATCTGGAGCAACAACTGGTGAATTCCTTTCAGAATGTATCGCAGGATTACATTAGGAACCTCTATCACTCTTTAACGAGACGTATGCAATGATGTATCGATTGCGTCAACTACTGATTTGAACATTCAAACTGTTATCGTAAGCCATGGATGCTCCCTTTGGCATTGATATTTTTATCATATTATTATCTATGTATCAGCTGTACACATATTTAATTTTACTAATAATAACTACTGCTTTCTTGGTGCTTCAATTTTTTTGCAAAAGAGCATATTTAATGATACAGCTATCAAAGGAAATGTTTGAAAAGTTTGAAAAGAATTAAAATTAAAGAGTGTCTTGTGTAGTCTAGAAAATCAAAGTTCGGGAGACGTAATCTTGTTGAAAAAAACTTGCGGTAGTAGAAAAAAACTTGCAGTATTAAGTATTGTTGGATTTCGTTTACATAAGTTTGCTATGACTGATTAGAAAATGTGTTCAACTACCTACACTGTATAACAAAACAAAAAAAACAAAAAAAAAAAAAAAAAACAAAAAAACAGCGCACCAAGGAGTTGCCCGATAGAGACAAAAATTGGTGGATAGAAATATTATGTACAGAAAAGAAAATGATTAAAATTTCAGAAAAATTGAAGGACATATTTCAGAGTTACATAGTTACAAAGTAACGAGCTCAATAAGGTGCTGACCCACCTCTAATCTGGATGGAAGCTGCCACACGACGTGGCATAGTTTGTTAAAGCACCCTGATAGTCTCCTTCGGTATTTCTTGCTAAATTTGCTCCAATTGTAGGGCCAGATCATCAAAATTTCCTGGTTGATGAAGTCGCCTTCCCATCATATCCCAGACATGCTTGATTAGAGAGAAATACTGTGATCTGGCTGGACAAGGAAGTTTTTGACAAGCTGTAAGACAGCTCATAGCAACACGTTCCGTGCATGGTCTGGCAATAAATTGCTGTAAAATAAGGATAGGGTTCTGCAAAAGGAATGGTAGCAAAACAGTTCTCAGAATGCCTTCGACGTACCGCTGTGCTGCAAGTGTGCCTCTAATGATGACCAAAAGGGCCCGGCCGTCAAAAGAAATGACCCCCAGAATCTAACTCCAGTTTGAGGACCTGTGTGGCGTGCAATAGGAAAAGCAGGATCGGCACACTACCGTGAACGTCTCCAGACACGTCTTCGATGATCTTTAGGACACATTTGGAAGCGGTATTCTTCGCTAAGTATCATACGTCCCCAGTCAGCATGATTCCAACCTCATAGAGTGAAGAACCATTGTAATCCGGCCCTATAATAGGCAGGCGGGAGTGGTAGATAGCTTAGCGTTCGGTTCCAGCATAAATTTTGCTCTCTCAGCCGTCTGTAAATGGTTATGGTGGACATTCGCATGTGGGTCACACGTTTGATAGTTGATAACGATTAATCAGGAGCTGTGACAGATGATTTGACTATCAATCTGTTCTCCCGATTTGATGTAGTCCCAGGTCAACCGCTACCATCATGACGGTAGAATCTGCAACTTTTAACCCATTCTTGCCAGCATCTTCTAATGGCCGCCTCACTTTGACCCATTTTATGAGTGATTCTCCGGATTGTTTAACCTGCCTCTTCCAATCAAATGATCCGACCTCTTTCAAACTATGATAGTTGCTCGCAATGTGCTCAAATCCTGCGGCGAGGCATTTTTTCAGTCGTTGAAAGGTGTCTTAACCCGCGGTCACTCGCGCCTGTTTTTGCTACCTTCGTTACTCGCGGGGTGTAGAGAACACCCCAAATTTTTTAACGCGTGTATTTAATTATAAAAAAAATTAAGTCATTATGATACATATTTATAAAGTACAAGATGTGTTTTGTATTATACAAATAAAATTATTTAATTTATTGACACAACTGAGACTAACATTAATTTAAACTAAACATACAAAAAATTTTTTATTTTAAAACACATAATTTTATATTTTTTCATAAACCAGTAACACGTATATGCCAGTAATAAATATACTTTATAATTAATGAGATAATGATAGTAGAAAGTAGAAAAATAATATTTTAATCATTTTCAAACTTTCAGAGCAGACTGTATACAAATGCTCAACTTCGCGGAATTCTCAGCCCTTCAGATAAACTTTTCGGTCATTACATTCCCAAACCCTTCCTTAAAGAGGGGTTGCATCACGCCTGAAGGTTCAATGACCTAAAAAAGTGCAGCTACAGAAAGAATCGTGGTTTTGCACATTCTTTTTAGGAATCTGGGAGGATTTTCTTGTTGCTGGGGTGTAGAGAACACCCCGCGCGAATGATCGCGGGTTAAATCGTAATGAAACAGAAAGTTTGACCATCAGGTTGAGAATCGCTTCTTATAGACACCTGTTGAGTGCGCAGTTCCGATGCGCTATAGCTTCTGCTATTCATTTATTGAACACCAACTTGATAATCATTTGCATGTTCGGTACAAATGTCTTTGCATACAAAATTTCGTTACAATCGGGTAACTCCTTGGTGAGTCGGGTTTTTTTTTTTTATTGAGTGTATATAAAAAACGGTACTCCAGATCATAATAAACAGCTGTAGCAATCTGTATTAAATTCATAACGTCTACTACACTCTAGAGATGTCTTTAAGTACATCTACTTTTAAATTTAGAAAGATTTCCTACAAAACTGTAACCTTAAGATCGCATTTTTACTGTAGATATTAATGTAAAGAAATACCAAATAATTGTATTTACTATCATATGTATTTTTCAATACTTTCTTTTTTAAAAGAAAGATCAAAATGAAGTAAAAAAGAAATTTCAACAATTTCAAGGAAGTCAAACTTATTTACAAATCAAATTTAATTCATTCTCATTAATTTGTAAGGTTTCGAAGAATACACGTTCTTTTTAAAAAAAAAAGAAGTTTTAATTTGGAAAAATAAAAAACACTGAAGTGATGATTTCAATCAACAAATTAATATATTTTCTTGGTTAATATATGACATCGCATTAAATGCTTGAAAGTAATACTAGAGGATTTATATAAATCTAAATTATATAATACTCTTTTTTTAAGTTTTTATTTTCTAAATATGTAATGTTGTTTTATTTCAAAAGTTCAGCAAAAAGCACAAATACTTTCATCTTTTAAAAAATAGAAGCAGCTTAAGTAATTTGTATTTAAAGAATACTCCTCTTTATTTCTAAGCACTTAAATCGTATTCATTACTTATATACCTTCAATAATACGAGCTATTTTGAAAAATACTATACATCAATTTATTTCAATTCTTCAAAGATCATTTTATATACATTATTTAGTATTTCAACGATAAAGAGGCATGAGATGAGTACGTTATGGTGTGAACCATATTCCATAGAACACACAACTCACCTGAAACATACAAATTCAAAATTTACAGTCATTTCAATTATTTTCAATCCCAAATGTATCCTGATTAGAAATTCTATGTGCCTTTTTGAAGTTCCTGAAACTTCCGCAGAGCTGTATATCGAAGATGAATCACTATACTTATAAATTTTACTCACGATTCTATTACTAAAGTACCGAAATAAGGTTTCGTGATAGGATCATCGTTTATTCTTAACATGTATTTTATGTCTGTGAATAAGAAAAAAAAAGAAGAAAAAGAAATTGCTTGGAAGAAGAAAAATTCTCGAAAGTAAGAGATTTCACAAGCGCTATTTAAAATTCAACTATATACCTTTAAATGTGATTTGCGAGATTTAAATTCAAGCACAAGATAAAAATGCTATAACAATTGAAAGAAAATGAAAAGTTTTAGAAATAAACGATGTAAATAAAAATGTTTTTCGAAAGAAACTCGCAGCAAAAATCAGCAAATTTAAAATGCAATTAAATTATACTTTCTGAATAATAATGTTTGAATAATTTATATTTGTTTAGTACTCATTTTCCGTTTCCTCTCAAAATTATTTACCAAATATCTTACATTTAAATACTTATAATTTTGTTGTAAGAAGAGTTATAGCACGATGCATGCATTGCTGGAAATATGGTAAGTGAATGTAAGAATTATTTAAAAACTCTCGAAACTTTTCTATTTTTTATTCTATGCGTCATTATTTCTGGCCACATTATCAGTGGATTTATCTCAAAAACAAATTTAAAATAATTTCTTTACTAAAGTATTATGAAAAGATATGATTTTTTTTCCGATATTTTCTCAAACTCTTATCATAAAGTTGTCAAAATTATTCTGATTTGGCTTCCCATATTTTTTCCTCTATCACAATCTTTATCACAGTGTCCTCATTGATGAAAACGATTTCTATAAAATTATTAGTTAGAACAAAGATATATTTGATATTATCTAAAATCAGTAAGGAAAAAAATTTAAAGAATAAGAAAAGAGGAGACATAAGAGAATTTTTTTCTCCGGAACTTAACTTAATTTTCCGGAATCGGTTATGATCTTCGAGATATAGGATGAAAAGGCTGATCCGGAAATTGATGCAAAATTTCCACATTTTCTCATCTTGCTCCAATAATTTTGATGTTGTTAGTTCAATCCATCAAGGAAAATTTTCCTCTTTTCAAAGTTTAATATTATTTTGTTCCTGTAAAATTTGGACGAACATTTTTCTAAAAAAAAAAAGAACAGCAAATAAGAAATTGTTATTGTTGATAGATGGAAATTAATATTACAAAAAATCATTTATGCAATGTTTCCTTTCTTTTCGCTTTAGTGTCATTTTCGTTCTATATGTCAGTCTTTTCAGTTACGAATTTTTTTTATTAAAATTTAGTACAATGGTAAACGATGAATATTTTCTAAAGTAAGATTTTGTTTCTTATGGACATGTTTTAAAGATATCCACTAGGTTTTTATATAGATCCATTTTTCCATTTCTTAATAAAGTTGTAATCTTTTAACGTATTTGTGTGTATAAAAAAAATCTACACTGCTTATTTATTTGTTATTTCGAAATTTGTTTCATTTTGTACAACCTTTTGAAATACGAAAAGAAAAATGCATTTTTTATTAAGAAAGTAATTTTAATACTGTAATGAAGCATTCTGATTACACACTTAAGACAGTGCTTCTCAAACTTTCAATATGCATGATTCCATTTTCAATCATGATTTTCCTCGACCCCCTCTTATACAATAACAATGTATATTACATACAATGATAATGTACTTTGACGTTTAATCTACAAACCGACCTTACGGTATCCGACTACCCTAAGGTCATGATTTTCTTTTTTAAAGTTGACAATTTTCTTTATAATTTTATTTTACAATCAATCTTATTAGCTTCATAAAAATACCAAGTTTTTTTATTTTCCGTTCACTAGAATAAAGACTACAAGTGTTTTAGTAAAAGCAGATGACATAACTTTGCATAAGACGTTAAACTTTAAAAAGCGTTTTACTTGAAATGTATTTTTCTTAAAAGTTCAAACGGTGACAGCGATGGCTCAAAATGTTTTTAAAATAATTTGCTGAAATTTTGTGCATATATTCTGTGTAACAGTAGAAATGTTTTAACATTCAGATTTATCAATTATCACTGTTTTATTACAAAAGTTACATACATTTATGTGAATATAATCACCGTTTTTTTTAAGCAATTTCATATAATAAGTAAGATAAAAGACTCTAGTGTTTGTAAAAATTAAAATATCTCTTATCCTGAATTTCATTTCAAACATGAATAACAAAGTAACACATCAAATTTGAAAAATTGTGAATTTGTTCATAAAATATTTGTACAGAGCGGGTCTTATTCATGTAATTTTTTGAACATTTTTACCAGTTTTTTCCCATTTTAGTAGTAATAATTTATTTTTCGCTTCTTAATTTTAGCCTTTTTTTCTCAAAATGTACTAAATAAATCCAAAACCCATGTACTAAATAAATCTCCATATCCTTATTATTTTAAAAAAAGGTTGCCGCAAGTGGTCGGATACCTAAAATATAAATTGCGTAAATTATCACGATAAATATCAAATTTCGTATATGTTATATTTAAGTAATGGATATGTTAAGTAAGTTATATATATATATATATATATATATATATATATATATATATATATATATATATAGTGTATATATATATAAGTATATATATATATATATATATATATATATATATATATATTCAAGTAAGAGATAAGTATATCATGTTACTTCCCATTGCTATTTTTTTTAAATTGAATAAGTTGCAAAATATTCTTTTAATTAAAGAAGCTACCAAGTACATAAGAACCTTGATACAGAAAGATCTCAACTGCCAAAGAAGAAATCAGGACATCATAGATTTCAGGACAAATGCCGAAATCAAAAGGTATTTTAATAATAAACCACTCTTTGAATTTTGGGCATGGTAGATGATGAATTTTCTGCATTGAAACAAAAGTATTTCTTATAATATCACCATTCTCCCAACTGTAATACTTATAAAAACTGTTCCTAATTTAGTATGGATAAACTAATTATCAAATATACCATGCACTTCTAATACTTTTATATCAGTAATCTTTTTTATTATGTTATAATGTATTCTGCTTTGCTTCCTTTCAGTAAATTAGTAATTATTTAAATATTCTTTTATTTTAAACTTTTCGATATGCTCGTGCCCTTCACGTAGAATTATCAAGTCGTAGGGGGTCACGCCTCACAGTTTGAAAACCACTACCTTAAGATACAAAATATAAATTCAATCACCAATATAATAATTATGAACGATAAAGATACTTACCTCATAAATTTCAGTACTGTATGAAATGCTAAATAATCAACGTGAGAATATCTGTGACCTTAGAGCATATCTGTGACACTCTGGGGAGGGCAATTGCAACTCTCAACATCGGTCCGTGAACCATCCATTGCTTTACTTACTTACTTATTCCAGAGAATCGAGCTCACCCAAAGGGTTTAGAGCTGCACCCTACCCTCTTAGAAGTTATTTTATTTGTAAATTAAACGAAAAATTCCCCAAATTCTTGAGAACCGGGGGGAGAATACAGCAAAAGCAATTTGCAGTTACAATGCAAATACAAAAGGGGAAAAAAAGGAAAATAAAGAAAAAAAAACACACACACACGCACACACACAGGTGCTACCTTCTAATGAAAGGAAAAACCCTGAAACAGACATAGGACACGAGGAAAACTAGTCCCCAAAAAGGATGCGAAAATAGAAGGAAAGTTAGATAAAGGAGGGAAGGCCCAAACATTTTTTTCTTGCTGGTATATTGTTGGGAGGACTCGCGCTGCAACGGATACGAGACCCTGACAAAGGGAGGGTGACTAGTTAAGGAAACGGGACAAAAGGGGAAGAGGCACCACATCCACTCCACTCCCTTCTCCAATATCATTGTACTCCAAGGCAGCTGAAACAACAGCCTAGAAGGAATGCAAGCCAGATGTTCGGAGATACAGAGGGGAAAGGAAAAATTAAGTCAACCTTTCACACATAGATTTGGAAATACCAAAGAAAAAAATTAATTTATTGTGAATAGTACGATTATTAATAATAGAGTTAGTTAACCCAAAGATAGAGAGCGTTCAGGATGGGGTTAACAAAATGGTGATCGGAAGTGAAGGTGTAGTGGAACTGCCTGAAAACGAGTTGCTGAACGAGTGGGATTAATTGCCACAGGATCTAATACATTCTTTTATTTCCAATATAAAATGATGTTGCGAGGCCTGTATAACTGAAAGAGGTAACCTCCCCTCCTATTAATCCTTTATATATCTGCATGTTATTTCATATATTCTAACTTTGATGAGTGTCGCGCATGATCATACGTGTGTATTTTAGACGTCGAATGATAATTTGCTTGCACTACATCAAACCTATGTCCATACCAAATTTCATTGAAAATTCCATATTGTTATTCTAAATATAATCAACAAAATCTTAAAATTAACTTAATTTTGAACATTAGTGAGCATATATACCTAATAAAATCATAAACTTAGAATAAATCTTTAGTACAACGAAGGATATATATATAAATCAAGCTATGAAATTTTCTTCACAGAACATTCTTTCAAAA
This sequence comes from Trichonephila inaurata madagascariensis, assembly GCA_019973955.1. NCBI lineage: Eukaryota > Metazoa > Arthropoda > Arachnida > Araneae > Nephilidae > Trichonephila > Trichonephila inaurata. The sequence continues at coordinate 33,741 of BMAV01010029.1, read as the reverse complement.
ACAGACCAAACCTGGATTTCGCTGGATCATTGCAAACTGAAAAATCTAGAGTGAGTGTCTTCAACCCAATATTCAGAACAATTTGAACAAAATTACGTATGTATTCGTTGCTTTTTGATTTTGAAAACGGGGAGCATAAACATATTTTATTTTTACTCTATGTATGTAAAACACTATTTATAGTTTACTGATGTATTGGGAGCTTTTTCTATAAGCATAGGTATATAAATTAAGTATATTGAAAAATCGGATATTCCATTTAAACTATTTCACGAAAACGAGAATTTCCGAAAAATCCTGTTCATGCAAAGAAAAAAAAATTATGGTTAAAATTATTTGAAACGCAATAGAGTATTTTCTGATGAAAACATTTAAAGGAGCATATTTTTCTCTCTATATATATGAATGGATTCAATAAAAAATTTTTGTCTCATTCACCATTCTAAATTTTTACTTTGTCGTTAACATTATTCTATTATATCCGAAAGTAAACCAAACTTTTGTTCTTTAATCAGGATAAGAAAAAACTTTATCAATTTGCATACAAATGAAATTCATACCGTCTTGGTTTAAGCTGCTTTATTTGAAAAAGAAAATTTTATCGTAAAACTTGTTTGTTATTCAAAGGCTTTGAAAGTATTTTTTCTGGAGTCCTTGTTATTTTTAATAATTTTCTTTATTCGTTTAAATTCTTTTAGTTTTAATTTTTTTTTTTACGCAACATGTTGTGCTCAGCATGATGGAGCGCTGAAAATTTTAAAAGCATAATTACTCTAAGATGAATATTTAACACTTTACGGTTGGTTATTTTTTAATTAACTATGTGAAATTGATTTTTTTGCAGAAGAGAAAGAAGGTGTGAATAAAAGACAAGCAAATTTTCAATCTAAGTAAAAAGGCAAAAATAATAAACCACTGTGGATTTTTTCAGTTAAACTCTTCAAACTAATTTCTCAGGGACAAATTTGTATCAACTCCCTTTTATATAAAGATACTTGTCCTTATTTTATGTATATTTATTTTATGGCACTTTTATTATGAAAATTACAGATTTTTATATTGATTATTTAACTTCAAATATATACTGTTTTTTACCTCATTTCGAGTTTAACTATGTTATGGTTTGATACAAAAACACTGATCCAAACAGCTCAATTTAAAATGAAAACTGTTTAAATTGAGCAGTTTGGGCCTAAAGTACTGCATAAGAATAAAATTTCTAATATGTATTACATTCAGATACATGAGTTGTTAAAAAAATCAACATACTATCCATGAATTATTGTGCAGCATTTTGACGTCATGTTTCGGTTTTAACTTTCTTATAGTTAATCCTACTTGGAACACTCTAGCGTTAACTAGTAATGTTTCCTGTCCGTATTTAAATGTGACTTTGTATTTACAAGTCTATCTACAAAGCCATCCTAAGACATCGCGTAAAAACCACCCCGTTTGTTTGAACATTAAAATTAACCTGCTTTAAATTTCCATTTAATCAATATATACGTTAGGTAATTATTTACTTAATTTCAAGGAAAGTGAATGCAAATCTGTTTCATACACATATATAAGGGGCATTCAAATGAAACCACGTCACTAGTGGAGAGTAACGGTAAGGAATTTATTAACTCAAACATGTAGTTATACATAATGCTTAAATTCAAAAATAGTCGTCAAAACTGTTGGCACATTTATCATGCAGGAAAATAACGCCATTGGACAACATGCTTGGGCGTTTCGAATTGATGGCTCGTCTAAGGTTCTGTAATGTGGCTTAATAACGCTGGACATTGATGGCGGTTTCCCATTCTAGAACCTTGATAAGCAGTATGCCCTTGTGGTGAAAAGAAGGACATCATGATCTTACCAGAATTGGTGTGCACGGCCTTTGATTTTTTTGGAGGTGGTGAAGTCGCACGTTTCCTCTACTTGCTCTGACGCTTGCTTTCGGGTTCAAAATAGTGACCCCATGTTTCATCACCAGTGACAATTTGTGACAGAAAGCCATATTCCTCCGCATGATAACGTTGCAGATGACTCAAAGACAGCGCAATTCGAGTATTGCGCTGTTTGGCGGTCAGTTGACCGGGAACCTACTGGGCACAAATTTTACTAAAGTTCAAGTGTTGATGCATTATGGTGTGAGTGGTGCCCACGCCAATACCCAATAATCAATGGGTCTCGTCCATGGGGATCTACGGTTGTCCAAGACTAAAGCATTCACTTCCGCTGTCATTTCCGGTGTGATGACACAATGAGCCTCTCCAGGTTGAGCATCGTATTCTAAAAATCTTTCGCTCCATTCCACAACACTTTAACAAAACAGACTGTACTCACCGTACATAGCCTTCATCCGTCGAGGATTTTACAGCCTCCAACTCCATCCTCCGCTAAAAATCGAATCACTCCTCGTTGTTCCTTCTTACTCGCTTGCATGTCAGTAGTGGACGATAGCTTGTGTGACCACCTCTCTTCGGCGTGAAATCACACAGTCACTAGTGGCCGCGGTAGCCGAGTGGTATAGGTATCGGATCGTGGTTTGCCTTGTCACGAGTTAGAGCCCAGTACCACCAAAGACCCGCCGTGTAGGGCAGCGATGCACGTTAAATCTGTCGAGAGCTGAAACGTCCTCCCGTTGGTGTGGTGTGGTAGTTAGGAGAGGGGTTGCCAGCTCAGGTATCGTCCACGTCACTTGATCATGGTTCAAAATTACGTGGTCCGTCGGCAAAAGCCCTCGTGTAGCTGAACAGTGCGACGTTAATATTCAATCAATCAATCACACAGTCGCTATGAAACGTGAAACATTGCGCCTGCGTTTGTATCTATAGATAGTGCCACTTTACACGCAGTTACGTGGTGCCGCCTTACGTGTAATACAAATTAGACGCACTGACCGGGTTTCATTTGAATGAACCTAATACATGTCAAAGCTAATAATATCGGAATGCAGTATATTAAATCTATTATATCTGAATGACAGTGTTACAAAATTGAAAATATAAATGAGCATCCAAAAGCACGATCAACAAACAAAAAGAGGAAAATTAAAAATAGCTGTTTGTTTAGAATAATACCTACTAAGAAACTAAGCAGTTATCAATGCAATAAATGTCTTGTATCCTTTGAAATAGAGTAAAGAAGAATAAAAGAAATAGAAAAACGGACATCTATTAATGCTAAAGTAGCTTTTAAGAATAACGTCAATTTCTCCTTTTTTCTTAAAAAAAATTTACTTTCCTTTATATAGATTTGTACTTCGAAAATATTATATATAGAAAAAAATATTTTTCCAATAAGGAACAATTATGTGCTTTCAATTTTATATTTGACTAAGATTTTGTAAATGTAAAGGATTGCTAATAACTTAGTCACAAGTGTATCAATAATTAGTAAAATATTCCATCCATGCTTATCATCTATAAATAATAAAATAAAAATACTATTTTTGGTTTTTATTCCGCTTAATATAGTACACATTTCCTTCAAAACATTTAACAATATATATTTTAGCGATGAGACATTTTATTTTGATTTCTCATTGAATCAAAATCATAAAGGCTTCTTAAATTCCTTTTCTGTTTTTAGTTCATCCGTGCAAGGATTCCTTTAAAAATTCCAATTAACATGATAAATGTTAAGTCAGATCACTAGTTACTCTAATATATTATTGATTAAAATCTTTTACGAGAAAATTTATTGAATTTTTTATTGTAATAGCATTATTAAAACAATTTTATAAGTGTATTCTAATTAAAGTGGCAATAAATATTTAAAAACAAATATTCGGTTGTATGCTTTTGCAAAATCACGGTTCCGAACGCAGTTGGATACCTTAATGAATTTATTTTTCTTAACATCCTTTAATACCATTATTTTATTAAAAAGCGGTACTGGTAAGCTGTGGAAATTTGGAAGGACTAGCTCGAAAGAGAGAGAAAGAATCAACACATTAATGAACGAATGAAACCCCACAATTTATTTTGGAAATAGATGCGTTTCTCCATACTTTCTCACCGCTATATTTATTCCGACAAACTAAACACCATAAAAGAACTCGCTTTCGCTTTCACCCAAGTATCTCTAATGCGAACATTTTATGGGCTTCTAAATCGGGAGGAAAATGAAGAATAATACACCGAGTTCACGGAAATTCAATTTACCAAGTTAGTGCATTCGCAAACTCAATGGAATTCTAAGAGATAAAGTCACCCTAGGTGTAAGATTTTAGAAAGTACTTTATTTTTATTTTTTTGGTAGGTGATATATTGACTTCTTTTTCCCCTTTTTGTATTAAGTGTTTAGTTTAGTTTATGTTGTTATGTATTCGGCTAATGGTATTTAATGACTGTTCTTTGCAAAGCTGATTGAATTTCAGTGTTCTATAGCATCAGTTCTAAATAAAATGGTGACACCCACCTTATTTTTTAATTTCCTTATTTAAATGCAGACTGAAATAAGTAGTACAAAAAAATTAAGTCATTTCCTACTTCGATCAAGAAAGACCAAATTTATTTTAGCTACTCTTTTAATAAATAGTTACAATTAATATAAATGTGTATCTACATATGACAGAATCACAACATTAAGTGGTAATTAATTTTTAAATAATTATCATTAAAGTATCGTTTTGTCATCCAAAACAATCGTGCATATAAAGTTCCACTTCAAATGAATGTTTTAAAACTTCAAAAAAAAAATCTTTAAGTTTTGACCCAAGTCGCCAAAAATGATGCTAACGTGGCTGTATTTGTAATTATTTAAATAATTAGTTTTAATTAACTAATTTTTATTAATTTTAATTAAATTACTGTATTGTCATCCAAAATAATCATGCATATAAAATTTCAGCTCAATAGAGCACTTTAAAATGAATTTAATAAACGATTGAAAATTCCACCAATATAAATATAGAGAGAGTGTAAGCTAAGAGTAGGAATTGAATAATACTGAAAAAAGAGCGCGTGTTCGTTATTTTATATTTCTTGAAAGTTTTAATTATTAAAGGAAGCTAAGGACCATTATATGTGCGTCGCTTAATCTATACAATTATTAATAGTGAAACAACATTTTTTAAAAAAGGCTTTATCTTCTAGATTTATAAAATAATTTTATTTTTCCAATAATAGCATTTGAATCCACCAAAAAGGGAGGACTATAGCTGCCATCTTCTTGAACGAAGTTAATTCACTTCCAATTTTCGCTATTCATCTTTAAATCTTAAGAAATGAAAACGCAGACACGCGCGCACATTCTGTTTGTTGAGACCCAAAAGTAAAATACATATGATAAAATGCAAAAACTCTTTCTACTAATTATTTTACAAATATATATCATAATTTTCACATGGAAATTACCATGAAAAGATATCAAGTTAGTATTTTGAGGTAAATAGATTAGCCAGATACATTATAAAATTCAACTTTTATTACATCTCAAAATCTTGTTATACTAATACTTTATTGGCTAGTGCTTAGTAAAAGCAATACAAATATCAGCCCATAGTTATTTATAGACTCACTTAACTGACATTGAATGTTTTCACTCACAGTCAAATGATTTCCAATATAACAAAGTGAAATCGGTAGCCTACTGATTGAAGTCACAAACTCGTGGTTGGTGCGTCATGAGTTCGAGCCACAGTGCCTTTGAAGACCTACGGTGTAGCGGGGCTGCTGCACGTTATATCTGTCGAGGCTCAAAGTAATGCCGCTGGTGTGGAACGGTACTTTGGAGAGGTGGGTACCAGTTCAGGTGTCGTCCTCGTAACTTAACCGAGGTTCAAAGTTACGACCATTGCCTCTAATGGGGAGTTAAATCTTAGCTTGGCTTACGCCTGAACGAACAGATTCAGGTGCACCTGGCCTGAGAGACCCTTTATATATTTTGACCTCCTCCCTAATCAATTTTAATTCAAAACACCGGTACGACTGCCTGGTGTAAGGTCTAAGAAAAGCAAATAAACAAAATTGTACTACAAAGGACCATTTTAATGAACAAAATGAAGCTTAAACTAAAATAATCAAAATTACTAATTTGACACAAAATAAAAATGAAGGTTGGACTAACAAAATATCATAAAAGAAAACAAAAGCTGGAAACACGGGCAGAACCAAGTCTTTTCAGATACGGGATCATCATCGAAATATATTGAAAGAAATCACAGAATAGACTTATTTTGAGTAAAAGAAATGATTGTTCAACAAAAATATTTTTTGAAAACTCCCCTTCGAAGTTATGACACAATAAAGCGCACTCGGCCTCACAACCCAGAGGAGGATTCTAGGTAAGCCAGGTGAGGGATGATGGAAGACCGGACTGTGGCGTGCTTCCACTATCAAGAAACAGACCTGTTGGGGAGGGCGAGCGTCCCGCTCTGCCGCCGGGTGTAGGAGGGCCATTTAAAAAGCTGTTTTGCCGGCCTCATTGGCCAGTTGCGTCGGAAGGAGAGTTAAAAAACAGGAAACACTCACTTCTATCTAACATAAATCCACGAGTTTTAATCTAACATGCCAATTCCAACAAATATCCAGACACTGTACAATTGCAATCTCCCCATTTACCATTACAATCTCAACATCCTGATTCACAACTGCAACCTTAACATTATTTCCGATTCAACCTCATTTCTTTTTCAATAGCAAACCTAATTGCTATATATCTCGGCGATGTTCTAAAATCAATTAAGGTATCCGACTACGTTCGGAACCATGATTTTAAAAAAGCGCATAAATGAATAGTTTTCATGATATTTAGTGTCACTTAGATTAGAATACATGTATGAAATTGTTTTAAGGACATTATGACAAAAAAAATTTATTTAAATACAATATTTTGGCAAAACATTAACTTAGAATAACCTTTTTTCCAAATGTTCTCCTTTTGTAAAAAATGCTTCTATTGTAATAATATTTCGCCTGCATATAGTTCCGACCTCTGTACAGAGGCTCAACTATGAGTTTTGAAAAATACAAATTATTTTCAGAGTTACAACCATTTGAAATAATTATCGGGGTATTTTCTTAAAGTTCCTCTTTTTTGTTTTCGTAAAACACGGATAAACCCACTTCTAAGTTATATATTTCAATAATTCCGGTTGGGGCCTCTTTAAAGCAGATTATGCGGGCCAAAAACTGTTTTTCAAAAAACAAAGTATTAAATAAATGAAAGTTTTTTTTTGCAAAGAACAAATTTATCATGTATTAATTAATCCTAAAATAAATATTTCATTAATTTTAAATACGGCAACTGTTATCCTTAAACTATGTTAAAATTTCTCAAATCCACTTAATAAAAATATTATTTAGCTTTTGCAAAGACTTCGAAAAATTTTGATCAAATTTAACTCACTATTTTTAACAATTTCTCTCAAAGTTTATTTTAATAAAATAGGTTCTATGTTTTAAAAAACTTGCAAAAACTTTTGAAACATAAAATTAAGAGATATTTTACCTATTTTCCCAAAAAAATAAGAAAAGCAAAGTATTATTTTAAAATTAAAAATTTAATTCGGTTTTTTTTAAGGTAAACTTTAGTTTTGCTATTTTAAAAAAGAAAGTTGCTGTAAATTTAACAAATAAAGGAAATTAAAAGTTAAGAATTTACAATTAAGAAAATTTTTTTTTTCCTAATTGTATAAAAGAAATTTTTTATTTGTTCAAGGGATTTTTTTTTTTAAAAAATATTTAACGTTTTTTAGGATTTAAGGTTAAACTTACAAAATATTTTTTTAATTTTTCCCAAAAAAAAAACTTTTAAGTCGAAAAATTAACCTTTTTTAAAAATTTTTTAAAAAAATTTTAAAACTCTTTTTTTTTTTTAATATAATGGAAATTTTATGGATTGTTTCTAACTTGTAATGCATTATAGAAGATCTGATTTATATTTGCTCCAATGATAAACAAATTACATTCGTGCATTTTTGCAACAATTACTAACAAAACTGCAATAATTTTAAAGTGGGATTAATGGCTCGGACTAGCTTAAAAAGTGTACATTTATAATAAAATAATTTACTTACCCTTCCATCTAGCCAAAATCAATTCGCTGACATATCAACCAAACTATTTACTAAATATTTTCAACAACAATTTTTCATTTTTCTTTTTCTAGCTGAATTTTGAAATACAAATTTTTCATAATTGTTTTTATTTGTAAAAAAAAAAAAAATTAAAAAAATTTTTTTTCATTAAACTGTTAAAGGTTATTTTTATTGAATTTTAAAAAATATTTTTATTGAAATATAGAAATATTATTCTTTATTTGAAAGTTATTTTCTCAATTCAGAAATGAAGTTTGATATAAATGACTAGAATTAATCTAATTTTGGACAGACTGATTTAAAAGAAATTTTTTTGCTTAAATAAAATGTTTTTAACTTGGAAAACTTTGAATAATATATAGAAATGAGCAAATGAAATGTAAAATGTAAGTTTTTGTCTTTAAAATTAAAACCATTATGTTTTACCAAAATTCTAATTTTCGTTATTTGTTTTTATTAAAATTTATATTTTAAAAATATCTTCTAAATACATGCCTTCCCATATTCTCACTTTAAAACACGGTTTACTTAAATACAAGAAATGTGTTCAGTCTATGAGAAAGAAGAAAAAAATCAATATATTAAAAGAATAATATATATATGTCAGGTTTGAAGAGTTTAGCTTCAAAATTAAGTAAGTAATAAATAAAAATAGAGCAAACTCTTTACCTGCATAAAGGGTTTGTTGGTAAATAAGCCTATTTAAAGGTGGAGCGAGCACTGACGAAGAAGAACCAATGGGGCTCACACAGTCCATCCGGCAACACAACTTTCTAAGAGCCCAACACATAAAGAAATTTTGGGGAGGGGGGGCTTCGCGTCCCGGTCCCCTTAAAGACTGACGAAAAAGTTTTATCCCTCAAAAAGGGCAGCTGGTGACCTTGCCCAAAAGTGTTGTTATTGTTTTTTTTTCGGTTGAGCGGCGGGGGCCCCCATATTGGATTTTATGTGTTTGGGAAGCAAAATAAAGAATTTAATTTTAAGATGATCCCTTTCCCTATTTTGAAGGGGGGTCTTGTCATATATATATATATATAATATAAAAAACCCCAATTTCCTGGAATGGGAAAAATTTCCCCCAGAGGGGTAATGAGGTACATACGTATTTATTAATGATCAATTTCAAAAATATTAAAAAAAGTCGCCATTTAAAAAAAAGTCCTTTAAAAGCTACCATCGTTGTTAATTTTTATTGTTTAAACGGGGTGGAAAAGTTTTTCCACTATTGGCTGCAAAAAACGTGGGATTTGGCGACGGGTTTTTCGACCCCGAAATTTTTTAAACACCAAAAAACCGATAATAAACATCCATAATAATGGGATTAAAAAACTCCCAAATTTTTATCTAAACGTATCTAGCTTTCTATCATCAAAAAATAATCTCAAATAGCGTCTTTTGCGTACACAGACATTAATTTCAAGGGCTTCAATAAAAGGGGAAAAGAGCAAGGGGTTTCCCAACATTCATTTCATCCAGTATTATAAGGCCTGGCACCTTCAATCTGGGAGCAAAAAACTCTATTTTTAACTAAGTTTCTACTTACATACGCGATCAGTCCCCATCTGGATGGTACAATAAACTTAGGGAATTCAAACATTTTCCATCTCAAATCAAATAAAGTGTTTTAATATTCTTAATATATATTTTAGTAAATAAATTTTATCCACAAATCTAGTTGATTACTTTTGCGATACATTTAACTGTTTATACCATATTAAACAGATTTCTGGATCAATGAACCAAAAACAAAGAAATGAATAAAACATGGGAATATATCGTGTTGCTGCTGTTCGATCTTGGTCACAATGATATGGATTCAACTGTCGGGGAAAAAGAAAAAACGTATTTCTTAAAGCCTAAATTGATCTAAGACAATTTTTTATGTTCCGTTTCGTGTGTTGCTGCAAGCATGTGTAAACGCAATCGCGTGTGAAAATTGATCGTAAATAACGGTAGAATTTTTTTTCAGTATAATGACTTGTATTAAAGCCTATTTGTTTGCGCGTAAGCTATTATTGAAATATATGTTTGTCTCTTTCTGTATACCTCTTGATGCCTTTTTCTCAAATGACATATGTAGCGTTTTGTATCCTATCTAAATATTTCCTGTTCATCTAATTGGAAAATAAGTGCTACTTTGACAAGCGTTTTTTTTTTTTTAATACATTAAAAATTTAAGTAATTGTGCATTCCCCAACACTAATAACTTTTTTGGAAAAGAAAAAAAAAATGACAAATTACATACTTTTAAATGCTTGTGCATCACAAACTAGCCGTTACCCTCCCACTTCTCTGGGTGTTTCATGATGTTGTATGACTGTGTATTGGTTTAATGTAATTGGTATCTAAGTCCTAAAACTAAGCATTCAATGGTATTAAAACTTTTTAATAGCCCTCGTCCCTATTTTAAGAAAACTTGACTTGAATTTTTAGAACAAAAGTACAGTAAGAGCCTGCTTAAAACTTTTTCGGTTTAACGCTCTTTTTCAATTCCTACTATTAGCTCGCACTGTCTATATATTTATTTATTTATGTATTTTTATATTTATTTATCTTGGTGGAATTTTCAATCGTTCATAAAATACATTTTAAAGCTCTGAATTCTACTAAAACTTTATATACAGGATCATTTTATATGACAATACAATAATTTAATTATATATAATAATAATTAATTGATTTAAACAATTATTTAAAAAATTTTCAATCAGCCACGTTGGCGACTTAGCACCCTTTCTTTTGTGTCAAAACTTGAAAAGGTTTTTTTTTACGTGCTAAAGCATTCAGTTGGCGAAATTAAAGGACACACACACAATACGATATTTTGATAATTAAAAAAATAAATTTCCCCTTAATGTTGTGATTCTGTCCCATTATATAAAATATTTATATTAATTTAATTATTAAATAAAAAGTAGCTAAATAAAAAATTTTTTTTGTTGATCAAATAGGAAAGATTAAATTTTTTTCAATATTATTTAGAATTTAAACTGTATTTGGTGCTAATAACCCAAACGATTTACCGAGAAACAAAACATTGCATTAAATTTCCGTGAAAAATCCAGGAAAGTTGATTCGCCAACACAAGATTTTATTTACTCTTGGTTAATTGTAATTCATCTAATTTTTGATGAATAATTTCCGAGTTTGCAAACATATTTAATATTCGTAAACTGATCTAAAATCCACATGAAATTGTAAACAAAATGATAAAAAAACATTTGCTTTATTTTAATTATTAGTTCAAAAAAATATAAGAAAAACAAAGAAAATTCTGCATTTTTGTTAGTAACGCAGTATTTTTCAATAGTATAATAGGTATGTTTAAGCACAGCACTTGAGATATGGCAAAATATCTTTTTGAATTTATTCAATTCCTACTATTAGCTCACGATCTCTATATATTTATTTATTTATTTATTTTGGTGGAATTTTCTATCGTCAATAAAATACATTTTAAAGCGCTCAATTAAACTGAAATTTTATGTACATGATTAATTTGGATGACAATACAGTAATTTAATTATAATTAATAAAAATTAATTGATTAAATCTAATTATTCAAAGAATTACCAATACAGCCCTCTTGGCATCATTTTTGGTGACTTAGCGAACATTTTGGCAACTTGTGTCAAAACTTAAAAAGATTTTTTTTTCAGGTGTCTATTTTATTCTATTTCTGTACAAAATTAGTTTATTCTCTACCCTTTTTACCAACGTCGACTGTTTTGGCTTCTGCATGATGGAAACATTTTGTTTGTTTTGAGTTGTTTGTGTAAAAATTGGAACATTCAGCTGTTTTTTTAATCAAATTTTTAATTTATTTTATTAAACCTACTAGGCTCACAATCCATAAATTTATTTATTTATATATTTTTTATTTATTTATTTTGGGGTGGAATTTTCAATCGTTAAAAAAATACATTTTAAACCCTCTTTTGAGCTGAAATTTTACATACAGGATTATTTTGGATGACAATACAATAATATAATAATAATTAATAAAAATTAATTGAATAAAACTAATTATTTAAAGAATTACAAATACGCACAACCACATTGGCATCATTTTTGGCGAATTAGCGACCCTTTTGGTGATTTGTGTAAACTTGAAAAGGTTTTTTTTTTTTACGTTTCAAAGCATTCAGTTGAACTGTTTTTGTAAAGATTGTTTTCGATGACAATAGATACTTTAATGATAATTATTAAAAAAAAATTACCACTTAGTGTTATGATTCTGTCCTATGTATATACATATTTATATTAATTGTAACTATTTAATAAAAAGTAACTAAAATAAAAATTTTCTCTGTTCATCTAAGTAGGAATTTACTTAATTTTTTTTTTTTTTTTATATATATATTATTTTTTTAATTGTGGGATTTCCTGAAATTGCACGCTGCGTTAGACTTCCCGACATCCGAAGCAGTTTATCTGTGTTTCATCTTTCCTGTGGTGTTATAAGAACATATTTTTATCGTTTCAAACATTTGTTGACGTTATTGTAAGTATACATTTAGATAATACAACGATTTATATAACGCAAATATTAGTATTTTTAGTTTTTATCATGGGTGATAGTAAAAACCACGAAAATAAAGCTACAAGAAAAAGCAATTCACTAGAAACTAAAATGCAAATGGCAAAAATTAGATCTGTTGGGTCAACCCCTTTATGCCATTAATTTTGGGAAATTCAAAATAAGGACCATTCTTAAGAATAAAGAAAAAATACTGCTATAGACTACTGCAACTAGAATCACCCGTTCTAGAAATAGTACAATATATGAAATAGATAATAGACTTTCTATACGGATTGACGGCAAAATTGAACGCAAGATGCCTTTAAGTCAATCTACCTTCTTGATAAAAAACAGAAAATTGGAAATACAGAAGAGACTGAATGATCTGAAATATAAACATACTGACTTATAGAATTTTATTTATTTTTATATGTGTATTCGTTTATTATGTTTCTATATTTGTAAGACATATATTTTTGTTTTATTGTTATAAAAAACATAATTAATAAATTTCAGGGCAAAATAACTGACCAATTTTCCACCCATCTTCCCCTAACCCAGCGTTTCCCAAACTGTGGGGTGCGCCCCCTTGTGGGAGGCGTGATAACTCCGCAAGGAGAGGCGCGAGCACATTGAAAAGTCGTAAACAAAATATTATTTTTAAAAAATTATTAATTTACTGAAAGTAAACAAACCAAATACATTCTAAAATAATAAAATACACACATTTGCACTGATATAAGAAAAACTTATAAATGTATCAGTACTGCACAATGTATTTTAAAAGTAATTTAACAATACTATAAAAACAAGTTTAATAATTATTAGTGACCCCTTGGGCTTGTCATATATAAAATTATGTACAAAAATTAACAATTATCTTGATAATTTGTAAGGTTTATAATTAATCCCTTAAATGCCGATAAAAAGGTATTCGATTCGCTCCCCAATGCCAACGTTTTAAGTGGGGGGAGGGGGGAGAAAAGGAATAAATAAGAAAAAATCATCTCTGAAAAAAGTAAATACTTCACAAATATTGTCAAGTTTCTTTTATTTCAATCCAAAACCTTCGAAATAGTTTTATGGATAACAATGCATAGAAACGATCGTACTTTGAAAAGACGTATATGTACGTCTAGGGCAAGTATCGCTTTGGGCGAGTGAGGTGTTTATATATGTCGGTAGCACTAAATAGGTTAAAGTCGTATTGTAGCTTTAGCGTCAAAGTATAGTATTAATGAATTCAATATCTTGTTATTGTAAGAAAAGGGGGCGTGATGAAAATTATAATTGAATATTGGGTCGCAAATATTGAAAGTTTGAGATGCACTGCCCTAACTCCATGATTTACATGATGAGATAACTTTGTTGAACGCTGTTTCATATTACGCTCTACTTTGATGGAACGTATACCCAGCGCTAAGCGGGGTCTTACTGTATATAATTATATTTTATTCACACCCGTTTGGACTCTCTCCTTTAGATCGGAACTCTTAATGTGTGTGTGTGTGTTCCCATCAATATCAATTCGCTCTCTTCACTCTATAGTTTGCGCAATATAACTTCTATACAGAGACTTGTTGTGGAGGTTCAGTTCATTCTGTACTATCTAGAAAAGTGTGAAATCTACTTTTTAAAGTTTGGAGCCATAGTGGAAATCGTGGTTATGACACACACAGACACGCACAGAGAGAGAGAGCGGTCCATACAATAAGTTTCTTATGTGTCCTTGTGTATAAAGTCATCCGCACATCACAAAAAGACACAATAATAGTAGACACAATAAGAATTCTAGAAAAGCAACAAGTTCATGTTTATCCACCTGAATACACACGCCAGTTCAACAAATAGAGTAAATAACATCACCTGGACATTAGAATAGACAATTGCAGATCAACAGGAATAACAATATTCACAACACATTTGAAAAAGTACGATGTTTGTAGTTATCCCAACTGTTATTCAACTGTCTACTTCTTTCAAAAAATAGCGGTGGGTGAGATAATTTCATAGGTTTAATTAACTCTTAATTTCGCCCTGTGTTACATTTCTACAACATATGATTTATTTTAATTTAACAGACTTAATACTTTTTTAGTTACCTACAACCACTTATATATCTGAGAAAAAAAAGATTACTGCAACGAAATACATGCAATAAATAAATTTATTTTCATATTTTTCCCTTTCATTATTACTTGAGAACTAGCTAATATAATTTTTTCATAGAAATTTAAAAAATTGCGAAGTTAAGGGTTAAATTACGAATAATCATCTCTATAAACCATATTTTTATATTTATTTTCATTCATTTAATAATGAACAAGGAAACTCGTTGGACTTAAATTTTTGTAACTTTTCATAAAAAAGGAACTAGAATTTTTGTGGAATCTTCATTTCTGAAGCATAATATTGTACTTTTTCCTGCATGTAGCTGAAGATGTTGAATTGTGTTATATTTTGAGGTACTTATAATTTAATTCCATGTACAATGTATATGCATATAGAGGGAGAGAGATAAACATACACGCAAGGATTCACAAACACAAGAGACTATGAAATAATGTTATTTTTCTCTTGTGCAATATCTCCTTCAAACAACATTTCCCCAAAGCAAGGAAACATTTCTTGACGTTTACATCTTTATATTAAATGCATTCTTCGCTTTATCTCTACTTTGCGTGAATTTTTACAAAATATCAAAACTTTTGCAACATACTTTAAGTAACAGGGGAACGACAGATTATCTATGTCTACCAGAAAGGTTCCTCTCCCATCCGTAACAGATTAAATAGTTTCTTTTATCCGAATTTCACATTTATTTTGATTTTCTTACACGAAAAAAATATCAATTTCAACGATGTTTGGATAACTTTTCCATTTAAGTCTAAGAACCCCATTTGTCATAATTTCTCAACACATTTTCCAAAAGGTACCAATATTGTTTTTATTTCGTTTATTGGATTTATTTTAACATTTTAAACCTGAAAAGGGGGAATAAAATGGAACAAATAAAAATATCCATGAAAGAAAAAAATATTTTTATCATAACTTCAAATCGTTTTTCTGGAAAGTATATTGGACAGAAAGGAAACAATTGCTGAAGCAATATTACTGTGAAGAAATTTAAGATCGTTATATTTATTTTCTACTGTCCTCAAATGTATTGAATTCAAATTCAGATTTCTATACTGTATGTATCCTTTTTTTCTTTTTTATCTTGCTTGAATTTTCTTAGAATTATACGTGTGTAATAACTTTATATTTACTTAAAATTCATTTAACAGATTTGTATCTAAATTATACTTATGAATATCCTAAATTGAAATGCAAGTCTCATTACATTTCGCATTAAAAAATTTAAACCCTATATTTTGGCGACCTTATTCACCATTCCTAAAACAAAAATATCTTAAAAGCTTACACGTTCCTTGCTGAGCGATTGAAACTTTTTCCTCAAACACTATTTCTAAAATTAACTAATATTTCCCTTCACCTGAACATGATATTATATTTTTCTCATTACGTTTTTCGTTGTTTTTCTTTACATTTGAACGTAAAAAAACATAATTCTGCTCCTTGAGTGTTTGACACCTATGCGAAGAGGGTGCAGAATTTCTCTCTCTTGATGATAAAATTATCTAAATAAACTGTGACATTGTTCATTATGTACAGAATTTTCAATTGCCATGAAAAAAACAGCTCAATTAACAACATGAACACATCTTCACTCATTGTGTATATACGGTTTTCTTCCGAATTTTTTAAACCGACTTTCGTTACTTTTATAAAGAACAATCTGTCCTGCTATTCTTTACGAAACATAGTCTATAAATAGTTTAAATGGAAAAGTTTAAAAACGATCTAGATTTCCATTGATTAGCTTTCAGCGTTTTAGAAATTAACCTTTGAAAAATGAGTTACATTTTTATGTATGCATTTTTTTATTGTGACGTAAATAAAGGAAATTTTTGCAATTATATACCTTTCATATTTCTTTATTTTTGTTTTTCTTATCATTAATTGTTTCAGTGAAAATTATTGTTTATTTTTGCATCTCTTACGGCATTTCATCCTCTCTGTTAAAATGATGACGCACGCGCGCAAATAATGAGTTACACAAAAAGATTATTCTTATGCATTTTTGTAACTCTTACAAAAGGATTAAAAACCTTAAAATGCGATGAGTAAAAATTATACTTTATCAGCCGTATCGTTAAGAATAAAATAAGACTTAATGTCAGCAACTTTAAATATAAAAATTCTTCATGAACTGATGACTCAGTATTGATGCTCATAGTTTGTCGTTATTTTTTTTTTCATACACTGGATATATATAGGCCAGTTCTCTACAAACAATAATATCCATCCAACAATATATATATATATATATTGTTGGATGGATATTATGTTTATATATATTATATTATATGTGCAGATCGTTTTATGTTTATCTACCAGCATTGGTTATTGAAACAGGCTTCTAAAGGCTTTATCACAACGCATGTCTCGAACAACTCCAGTCTCTTTCGAACAGTCGTTTTGGGAAACATTTCAAGCGGCTGTGAGGGTGAAGGGTTTTCGTAAACAAAATGACACGCTCTAATTTCACCCGCATTCTATCCACATTGAAAAATTACTCGGATATTTTTCTGCTTCGGAAAACGAACATCCAATATTATTTCTTTTACTCTGATCATCCTTTTTTTAAGGGTTGTAAACAGAAATGAAGTTCCATTCTATTTAAAATATTATACACCATTTCTGATGAGTTTGACAAAGCATAGGTTGCCCTCTTGTTAATGACGTACGGAGACGAAGAACCCCATTGACTGGAATTTCGAGCAATTCTTTCAGCTTCCCAGGAAAAGTTGTAAGAAGTCGTTCCTGAGGCAACTGTATACAAATTGCTCGAAAGGGTTGCTTAAAAGAAAAATTGCTCCAAATATGTAAACGTGTGATAAGACTTTAAACATTATTTTGTGTGCAACAAATTCAAAGTTATTACTCTGACCCAGTGCTTCCCAAATTTCTATACTTGCGACCCATTTTTCAATCATAAACTTCATACTCCCCCCTCCCTTCCATACGATAATAATGTATTGGATTCCATAATAATATACTTTGATGTAAAGCTGCAATACGACTTTAATTATAAACCTTACAAATTATCAAGATAAAATTTGGTATATAATTTTATGACATGCTGGTAATTATTAAATTTGTTCTTAACTTAGTACTGTTAAATTAATTATGAAACACATTATACGGTACTGTTACACTTATAAGGATATTATATGAGTTTAAATGCGTATTTTATTTTTTATTATGACAGAATGTATTTTATTTTACTTCCATTCAGTAGATTAATATTTTTTTTTAAAATTACCTTTTATTTTCGACTTTTTGATATACTCGGGCCCCCTTATAGGGTTATCACTCCCCCCTAAAGGGGTGCGCCTCACAGTTTGAGAAACACTGCTCTGACCGTAGAACATGTGTTTTACGAATTATTGTTCCTAAATAATGCATCAATTTTTTTTTTATTTTCTTTTCTGTAAATACAAACAATAAGTTACAGTTCCTCGAATATGGAACAAAAAACTGGAAGTAATTTTAGCATCTCTCCTAGTGAGAGAAAATTATGAGAAAGCTAATAAACTTAAGCCTTTTACTATCGGGTAAGCAAATGCAGTGATATTAAAACGTTTCAGCTTGACGAAGAAGATTAAAATCTATCAAGTGATAAAATTATAAAAGTACCGTTGAAACTACCGCTTACTTTAAATTTTAGTATTCTTATCTATAAACACTATTCTAATGCTGAATTAATTTTAAATATTTAAATGTTATCTTAAATTAAGTTCTAAAATATTCTGATTGTAAAAAAGTAAAAAAGTTGTTTACTCTCGACAAGAATTTACATTTCAAAATGTATTTTTCATACTTGAATTCGAAATGTTCCGATAGGTTCTCTGAGATATTTCTGCATAAAAATATATTTTACTGGACACTTTTCCAGAAACATATTTGTTTTTTTTCCCCAAAAGAAGTTCAAGCCCAAATTGGGGGAATTAAAAGTACTTTGGTTTTAAACCAAAGGGCCTTGATCCCCCAAGGGCTAATTTCTTTTGCGGCCCCCACTTAAATGAAAAAATGAAAAAGAGCCCGTTTCTTTTCCCGTTTTTTTCAGCTAAGAAAAAAAAAAATTTTTTTGGTGTTTCCCTTTTCAAACTATGTGTTTAAAACTTAAAGGTTTTTTTTTAAAAAAAAAGTTGATGTTTTTTTCCCCTTCAACAAAAAAGAGGTTTTTGGTTTTTTCCTTTTTCTTTTTATTAGTTTACCCCCAACATATTTTTCACCCATTTTTTTTAAAAAAAATTTTCCCTTTTTTAGACTTTTCTGTAATAATCTTGTAAGGTGAAATTGACGGTTTGTATCAACAAAGAGATGGATTTTTTTATTTAAAAAACAAAATTTTTAAAGAATATTTCATTTTTTGATTGTTTCAAAACTTAAATTGGGGGAAGAGAATCTTTAAATTTTAGATATTTCTTTGAAAGCAAAGGGAATTGTTTAAAGGCAGTAGAATGTCTTTTTATAGTAATCAATGGGGACGGGAAACCCTTTTTCGGATACGAAATTGCTCAGATAACAGAATGCGATCCATCGGTATATGAAATCAAAACTGTATAAATCATCACATGCGGGGGAAAAAATGCTTGAAAAAGCAAAATAGATGCAAAATGTCGCAGATTCATCTTTATTGTGGAAAATAATCCTTTTTTTTCGCTGACCTTTTACAACCCTTTTTTTTTTTTGCAAGGTGTCTGATTCTTCTGGTAGCAGTAGTTGAGTAGGACAGCACTCCCCCAAAGTTTTTCGTACCCCCCCATAGCTGTCTCTAACGCAGAAAAAAGCGTCATCATTTGACCCTTGCTACTTTTCATTGTTGTTGTTGTCCCCCGTCTTCATCCGTTTCATCGTCGACAGGGTCGGATCCTTCTTTGGGCGGAAGTCACAATCTCGTATCGCTTTGCATTTGAAATCCAGCCCTGCATCCCCCCATCCAAAGGGTTTTACATTTTCTTCACCGCATTCTTGAAATCCTGGGATCGACTGGATAAAGTCGGTAATTTTCCCTTCCTGTGATACACCCGTTCCGGGCGAAACTGACCAAATATTCCGGCGTTAATGTTTTCCCAAAACACACCACTGGGAAAATTTCCCCCAAAAATCCTTGACCTTGGGTTTTTCCGTCAAAAATTTGGCCTCAAGTGAAACAACTGTTGGAAACATTGCACTGCTCGAAAAAAGTATTCATATATAGTACATTGGGTTTACAAAAAGGGAAAAAAAAGGGCCCCCGATACTTGGGCCCTTGGAAAGGGGTTTTTGGGGGGGGCCGGGGCTTTTTTTTTAAAAATTTAAAACAAAAATTTTTTTTTTAAAAAATTTTCCCCTGGAGGGACTAAAAAAAAGTGTTAAATTCCGCTTTTTTTCCTTTTTTTTAATTTTTTTTAAAAAGAAACTAACCAAATTTTTTTTGAAAATTTGAAAAACAAAGGGAATTTTAAATTTTATTTTTTTCTCATTAAAAGGAAAAATTTTGTTAAAAGATTGATTTAAAAAATATTTTAAAAAATTTTTGTTTAACCAAAAGGTTAAAAAAACGCACCAAATTTAAAAAAAAAAATTATTTTTTTTTCCGGGGCTGTTTTTTTTTATTTTAAAATTTTTCAGTGTCAATTTTTTCAGGGCAAAAATAATTGTAAAATTTTTTTTTAAGAAATTACCCTTCCGTATTTTATTGATTGATTTAACTATTGTTGTTAATTCTTAATTACGTAATATCCCAATAAAGCTGTGTATTTATTCTTTATTCCATTTATGATGAATGAGATTATAAAATCCTCGATTATGTCCATTAAATGTATGCCAAAAGTAACAGAGCAACGTGACCATAGAATTGGAAAAAAATTTTCCGTCAAAATTATTTAATTATTGCTTGTTTTAGATGTTTGTAACTAATTTTTGTCCCTGAATTGTTTATATATTTATACTAGTTATTTATCTAGAGAGATAGAAAAAGAAATTGTTTACAATATCAGATAAAAAAAAAGTTTTACATTTTTAAAGTAACACGAACTTCTTACAAAGTCCTGAATTCTGCAACTGATTTTTAAAACATTTTTTTAATTTTAAATTCCGCTGTAGAATACCATAAAAATATTTTAATGTTTTGATCTTTAAATTAATTCTTCTAGTCAAATCAACTTAATTCTTACAAATTTTTCTTCAAAGCAACTTGAGGCAAAACTGTAACAATATCTTCCCAATTTGAGATTTTTTCCATCCAGCGGAATTGGCATTTTGAGCTAGAGTAACTCAACGATACAAATTAGCGTTACTACTGAATAGATTACAAATAATCAGTGAGAAAGACAATGGATATCAGGTGGATATTGCCATCATAGTATTGTCTCAATTGCATTCACTTATTGCTAAATTATATTCGCTATTAGAAGTTAGAAGAGTCCAGGGCAAGTTTCTGAGGTTACATCTCATTAACGATACGTAACCCAATTTCTTAATCGTTGATTGTTTTTCTTCATGCCAAGTAATCCATTCAAACGCTTAAGGTATCCGACTATGTTCGGAACCGTGATTTTAAAAAAGAGTATAAATGGATAATTTTTTCATCATACTTAGTATCACTTAGATTAGAATACATGTATAAAAATTTTTAAGGACATTTTGACAAAAACAAATTATTTAAATACAATATTTTGGCAAAAAATTAACTTAGAATAACCTTTTTTCCAAATGTACTCCTTTTATAAAAAATGCTTCTAAAGTAATAATATTTTGTGCTTATATAAAGTAAAGACTTTTCCAGAGAGTTTGAACTATTTTTTTTTAATTCACATTATTTTTAGAGTAACAAACAATTGAAATAATTATCGGTTTTTTTTTTAATTTCTTCCCTCTCTTGTCCTAAAACATGGATAAACCCACTTCTAAGTTATATATTTCAAAAATTCTAGTTGAGCCTCTGTACAGAGGTCTGGGCTATATACAGGCAAAATATTATTATAATAGAAGCAATTTTCACAAAAGGAGAACATTTTGAAAATGTTTCATTCTATGGTCATTTTTTGTCAAAATATTGTACTTAAATAATTTTTTATTGTACTAATATTCTTAACCCCTTGAGGACCAGCGAAGGAGAAAGAAGCGTTTCCCCAGGTTAGTACGTTCGGAGAGGATACGCACGAACGGGACCGGTCGAATTTCTCTTCTAAGCCTATATGTATATATATAATTTCCTTTAAAAATTCATATAAAGTTTTAAATGCAATCAAATACGCTAAAACTTTCAATTTACTGTCATTGATAATATTTGAACATGGAATACAAGTATTTTCGCTATATTTTAAAAAAACAGTCGCAAATTTCAAAGAAAATGTTTTTATTTTAATAAAAAAAATTGACAAAAATCCCATACATTTAAATACGAATATAGAAAATAGTAGAAAACTAAACCAACTTTTTCAAGGTATAAACAGAAATCCATAGAACAATAGATCACAAACCTCTAAATGTCCGATTCTCTCGAAAAATAAATATTTGTTTATATTATTGTTTATTATTTATATTCATAAATATCTTCGATTTATAATTAAAAATAAAACACGAAGCCGTAAGCACATATTGAAGTTCAAAGTTTTATGAACCATTATTCGGAAAAAAAAAACGGTTTTTAACCGCCATCTAGTGCTGGTAAAAATTAATATAAAAAGTTCCTAACTCTGATCTCACCGGTGTGATCATAGACCTACGAGAAGGAACAGCTCAATCACATATATAATACCGTGGGCCGTGGAGGGAGAAACGCGTGATCACATATATGTGATCATGGTCCTGAACGAGTTAAAACAATTTTGTATACATTTTCTAATCTAAGTGACACTAAATATCATAAATTAATCGATTTTTACGCTTTTGCAAAATCGCAGTTCCGAACGTAGTCGGATACCTAAGGGGTCTCAGGGGTGTTAAATTTCTCTAGAGGTCTGAAAATATAAACAATTTTCAAACAGGTATTCTTCTTTTAAATTTAAATTAAATACTTCGAATATTTTACACATTATTTATAAAGGAATGGGGCTTCAGAAAAGTATAAAATGTTTAAAATATAATTATAGTTTAAAAAATTATAAGTATATGAATATAAGAAACTTTTTACGTCGCGCATGCTATTTTCTAAAAAAATAGCTTTAATTACTAGCTATAAGTTGATTAATAAAGTTAAATGTATTCTCATTACACTGTAGCTATTTTTATATAAATAGAATAATAATTTACATATTTTAATAAATAAAAAATACATTTTTTAAAAATATTTAAAAGATTGCAATGTTCTACAAATATTTTGAAATACAAAAGATATATAATACTAAAATTAGGTAGGGCTTAAAGAGTAGGATGCATTTTATAATTCTATTAAAGTTTTATACATCAGAGGATAATATTTTAGAAAATAGCGTGCACTACGCCAAACATACTTAACATTTATCATAGAAGTTTTATATGCTTATGATTTTTAAAATTATATTCTTATATTTTAAACATTTTATACTTTTCTGAAGCCCCATTCTTTTATAAAAATAATGTGTAAAATATTCGAATCATTTAATTTAAATTTAAAAGAATTATACCTGTTTGAAAATTGTTTATATTTTCAGACCTCTAGAAAAATTAAACACCCCTGAGACCCCTTAGTTAATAAAAGTAAAATACTGCAAATATCAATTGTGATCCTTTAGAGTTTGATTTAAAGGCTTCTCCATATCAAAGGCGCGAAAAAACTTCCGTCAATAACTAAAATTATGATGAAAGAAAATACCAAAAATACTAATTTTTTCAATTCCTACTATTAGTTCACACTCTCTATTTATTTATTTATTTATTTATTTATCTTGGTGGAATTTTCAATCGTTAATAAAATACATTTTAAAGCCCTCATTTGAGCAGAAATTTTATATACAGGATTATTTTGGGGTGACAATAGTAATTTTAAATTTTAATTAATAAAATTAATTGATTAAAACTAATTATTTAAAGAATTACAAATACAAGCCACTGACATCATTTTTGCGACTTGTGTCAAACTTGAAAAGGTTTTTTTCCACTTTAAAAAATTTTTTGAATAAATTTATATTGGTGTAACACAAAATTAAAAAAATTAAAAAAATTTTTTTTTAAAATAATCATTTAAGGAAATTTAAAACCCCGGATATTTTTTGGGCGACTTGTGTAAAAAAATTTTAAAAGGGTTTTTTTCAATGTTAAATATTATTAATTGAAATTTAAAATACAATTATTTTTCTAGATCTTAATGAAATTAAAAAAAAATTAATTACAATTTAATGTTGGATTCTGTCATATGTATATACATATTTATATTAATTGTAACTATTTAATAAAAAGTAGCTAAAAAAAATTTTTTTTTTTATTGATCTAAGAGGAATTGACTTAAAAATTTTTTTATATTACTTGTTTATTTATTTATTTATCTTGGTGGAATTTTCAATTGTTAATAAAATACATTTTAAAAGCCTCATTTGAGCTAAATTTTAAAACAAGATTTTTTTTGAATACAATACAAAAATTTAATATAATTAATAAAATTAATTGATTAAAACTAATTATTTAAAGAATTACAAATACACAACACGTTGGCATTATTTTTGACTTACCCTTTTGGCGACTTGTGTCAAAACTTGAAAAGGTTTTTTTCTCACGTTTTATAGCATTCAGTTGAATTCAAATTTTATAGACACGATTGCTTTGGAGGACAAGGCGATACTTTAATGATAATTGATAAAAATTATTTACCACTTAATGTTGTCATTCTGCCATATGTATATACATATTTATATTAGTTGTAACTATTTAATAAAAAGTAGCTATAAAAGAAAAAATTTTCTTTGTACATCTAAGTAGGAATTGACTTAATTTTTTTCTTATATTACTTGTTTTTATCTCAATTGAAAATTATTTAACAAATTCAAGCGTTCATATAATTCTTCTCTGAAACGCTCAACGAATAGAAATAGTTTAGAAGTTCACTTTATGCTAAATAATACTTAATAGAAATTTTATGACGTAAAAACATTATTTTATTAATAAATATTTTATTAATAATACTGAAAATATATGAAGATTTTATCAAACAAAAACGGTGAAAAAATATTTGAAAGATATTTTTAAATGACTTTATTGCAATCATCCAATCCAGTGTTCTTAAAACTGATAATATTTTGCTCACAAAACGTTTTCGCAATTTGTTTTTTTCAAAATTTTCAACCTTTGTAAATGTAAACCTGAAAACATGTTTACATTATTAATGGGGTGTTTGTTGTGACGTTGAAGTGCAATGTTTCAAAAACAACTTTCATATTAGTTTCAGACTGCATTTTGTTTTCCAATAGTTTCATTTGCTTTGAGTTGTAAGAGATTTTTTTACTCAATTTATAAGAAAATTGAGAATAAGAAAACTGAAAAAAATCAGCAAACCCAATGTTTTTTGGTCGATGAAATTTGATTATAATTAACCACAAGGACCTTGAAATAAAAATAAAACATTTAAAGTTTTAAAAAATTGTTTTGAAAATTTCCATTTAGAGTTATATTTTCTTTATAGTGAATAACTAAGCTAACTATATTCATAAAAATAATAATTTAACAATTAAGATTTCTTCGAAGATTAATATATTTTTTTTTGTTAAAAATAGTAGAAAAATAGGAACTTAAGTGCTCACTGATTAATTCATTTGTATTCCCATAATTTTCAAAATTGTTCACGTTGGAATTTTTTTCTTACCTTCAATTTTCTTTTAAGTCATGTAAAAGTGCATCATCAAGAAAACTGAAGTTATTCTTGATTATTTTCTTAATTAGTAGTTTTTATATAATTTTCACTAATAAAAATTTCTTGCAAATATTTATTTGCACATTAAAAGCCAATTTCTACAACACTTTTACACCCATTCACAATCAGAAAATCATAATTATTTGAGTTTGGAATTATCTGAGAAAGTATTGAATAATGAAAGTCATTTTAAAAATATTTCGGTTCTATTTCATTCATTCGCAAACATAAACCTTTTAAAGGGAATGAAATTACAGGGTAAACTTTGGAAATATGGGCACTTTAGTGATGTGGGAGCATTTAAGCAAATAAAAATTTTTTATGATTTTGTGTTGGTTTTATAAATGGCCTTTTTCCCCAATCGTCTTGGCGACTGTGAGATTTCTTCGTGTTGTTGTGCGGTTCAAACAGAAATGTAATCAAACCATTTCTACAGTAAGTAAAAATACCTGATACTTCTCAAAATGAGGTTGCTGTTATCTTACTTAAGATTTAACGCGCAAAATTAATTAATTTTAAATGAAACCCATATAATTTACTGAAATCTTATGTGATTCCAGCTTTCTTTATCGGGAGTGGAAGGTTTTGTTCTTTCTTCATTCCACAGCAGTTTTGCCAAATATTGAATATTGCCACTAGAGAAAGGTAGGGGAAAAAGTTTAAAAAATTTTGGGCAAAAAGTTATAAGGGTAATATATGGGCAATACCGAGAGTTAATGTAATAATGCTTTCCAACCCTAATCCTGGACCATCTTCTATTAATACACTTCCTTTGAGCTCATCTTTCTTCCTTATAGTAACTTGGGCCTAATTACAGCAGCACATGTCTCATCTATTGTCACTACTGACTTCACGCAGTCAGCAGTATCATTTTCGGAGGAGCTAAGTTTAATTCCAACACCGAAAACAACCTACGAAAATCACGGAAGACGTTAAAATGTTGCAAGAGTGCTGAGAAGTGTAGAAAGCCTGGCCTCTTTAAAGAGAGTTGTGACTGGGTTTTTTTGGTTTTCCCCCTAACCCCCCGGGGGGTTTTTTGGGGCCCAAAATTTAGTTATTTCAATCCAATCCCCTCAAGGGAAACAGCGATACAGTTATTAGTAGAAAATAATGGAACTTTAGTTTCGCGGGTGGAGAATAAGAAGAATAGAGAATAGAAGAATGAGATAGAAGGCTGAGAAGCTGATCGCCGTGAGCTATTGGTAAGATATTAAATATAGAAGTGCAATTATAGAACGGATTTTTAACGTATTAAGGAATCAAAGGAATAAAAGGATTTTTAAGATAACTTTCATAAAGATAGTGTTTAGGATTTCAGGTGTTTTTTACTTAGAATTTGGGGTTTACGAAAGTATCACCCCCGATTGAATCCCTATATTAAAATCTTGGTTGTGTTGATCAATATATTTAGACAATAATAAATTAGATTTATTATGCAGGGAAATTTTGGGGGATCTTCCCTTTCTCCCAAATCTAGGTCGCGTAGATGAAGAGATGATACCCCCCGGGGAGGGGGACCCAAAAATTCTACAGAACGAAAATAAGAAACCCAACACTAAAAAAAAAATATCAAGCATCTGCTGTATAGACTTTTAAAAACAAAACAAAAAGTTTTAACAGCAAATGGTCTAAAAGTAAGACAAAACTAAAATATACTTAAAGAGAATATCTGTGTTTCATTTGAGAATTTACCACAAATTTAAAAGGGAAATCCTTAGAACTTAATTTCAATAATAAATAAATAATGATCTTCCGAAAATCGTAAGAGAAATGGAAAAATTATACATTTTTCCATGCATAGCCTAAATGCATAAAAATGTTAAAATTGATAGCCATAACTTAGATAATTATTAAATTACGTGATGTTTCTCTGTCACATATTACCAGTTTGAGAAATAAAACGCCTTCCAAATAAATTTCACTAACAAATACTTCATATTTGACAAAATTTATACAACTTCATTATACACTGTTCAATTTTAAAAATGCACAAACTATACTGAAAACCGTAGAGAATTAGGTTTTCTTGAGTTTGATGGTCAAACTTTTATTCGTAGCAATTACAACAAATTAATTTAGAGGATTAAAAGAATGTGTATTCAAAATATGATTCAGGGAGATTTATTACATATGTACTGTTTATTCTCTTTGCATCTAAAACATATAATTCAAAAAATTTAAGTATTATTTTCACATTTCTGTTAACTTTCCAATAATAGGTAAGAAAATGAAAAATAAGAAAGTGAAACCATTTTTTTTTGAGAAACAATATTATTCATGAAAACTATTACATTGATTAAAATTATAACCACTATTATTATCTTTTTTTAATCATATGTAACGCATAACTTCATTAAATTCAATTCCTTACTTCAGGGCAGCCAATCGGGAGCTTTCTCACTTATTGCAACCAACCAATGCTATTGCCTCTACTCCAACAACCAGTACTTCCCGCCAAAATCCTCAAGATTTCCTCTCAACCCCTGACGTCATCCACCTGCCTTACCCTAACATCCAATAAGATCTTCCTCTCTACAAACTCAATAAACTTTGTTTTTCCATCCAGGACTCCCACTTATTATCGCAAAAATACAATTTCAGATAGGGGATGGAGAATCTTTTATAGATCCATATCCCTGGGACGTGAAGAAACGTGAATTTCAATTCATTCAATTTAAATTAAATACAATTTCATAAAAAAAACTTTTTTCCCCTATAAGTGTTAGTCTTAATTTATGATTAATTTGTAATCAATAAAGAGAAAAATATGTACAGAGCAAAAATAAAACAATTACAGACATTTTCAAAAATTGCAGAAATTTCTACAACAATTTTTGATTCATGTTGTGAAAGAACTTGGTTAAATTTTCTGATAGCCTCCCGCCCCCTTGACTAAGATTTTTTTTTCAAGCCATGCCAAAATAACACATGGATCAATAAGTCCCGAGACTAACCCAGAGATGGCGCTCGTAGTAAAACCAGTAACCAGGTCTTTCTAGAGTACTAACCTTTGCTTGAAACGTGTCAAAATTCTAAGTCGATCGGACCAGAAACAGCTGAGTTATCGAGGTTGGAGTAAAGTCGTTTTGTAGTTTGTTTAAAAAATGGAAAAACGAGTTTCGTGTTCTGATAAAACATTGTTTTAATGGGTAAAACACCGTTCAAGCGAAACAATGGATTAAAAAAATGTTCCCCGGGCCGTCCATAAAAAGCAACGATTTGTCGGTGGTTTGCCGAGTTTAAACGTGGTCGACCCGACACGACGGGGAACCCCGGGGTGACCTGTGGAAGCCGTTACACCGAAAATGGGGAAAAAATTATAATGAAAGATCGGGAAGCCCGTAATTTGGGTGACACAGATATCATATGGAAGTGTATTTATATCCTCCTGAAAAATTGAGCATTAAAAAGGTTTTTCCCAAATGGGGGCCGCGATTGCTTTATGGAGCAAAACACAAGAGTCGATGATTCAAAAACTGTTTATCGCTTTTTCCGCAACAAAAGATTTCTTGCGTCGTTACGTGACCATACGAAACATGGATACATCACTACACCCAGAGTCGAAACGGCAGTCATCGATTGGCGCACAGCTGGCAAACCCTCCCAAGCGTCCGAAAACGCAGCAGCCGGCAAAGTCATGGGCGTCATTTTGGGATACGCATGGGGTGATTTTCATGACTAACTCGAAAAAAGGAAACGAAACAGTGTTTTTAATACTGACTTGCTGGTGCGTTTGTTGGGGAAACGCAAAACGACCGCACATGAGAAAAAAAATCCTTTTTCACCAAGACAATGCACCCTGCCACAAGCGATGAAAACAATGGCAAATTGAACGAATTGGGCTTTGATCTGTTCCCACCCCCATACTGCCAGATTTAGCCCCCAGTGATTTTGGCTTTTTGCTGATTTTAAAAAAAATGCCCAGGAAAAGTTTTGGGGCCTTTAGAGGAGGTTCCGAAACTGAAGCTTTTTTTGAAGGAAAGATAATTTTTTTAAACATGGTATTGAAAAATTGGAAAAGCGTTGAACGTTTTAAAAACCTGGGTGATTATGTTGATGAAAAAAAAAAAATTTTGCAAAAAAATGTTGTTTTCATTGTTAGTCTCGGGACTTATTGATTCATGTGTTAGCGTCAATTCCTCGTTTTTCAAAATCGAGACAGTGGAAACTGGAGTAAATATGGCGTTTTGCCTGAAAGAGCAAAAATGGAAAAAAATTATGATTTAAAAACAAATTCATGTAAAATTTAGCTTAAAAAAAAGGATTTTTTTTAAAACTCATGGAATGATTCCATGAAAAATTTTACTTTTAAATAATATGAAATTAAGAATATGCTGTAAAGAAGGAATGGAAGTTTGAAGGAGAAAAATTGAATTTTGAAAACTTTAAGAACAAGTTCATGTAAGATGTAGTTTCTAAAAATAGGATATTAAGAACATTCTAATAAGAATAAATTGATATCCGAAGGACAGAAATGGACATTTTTTTAACGTTTGAAAAATAGGAAATTTAAGAACATTCTAAAAAGTAGGATAAGTTGTTCGAAAGAAAATAATTAGTAGTTTTAAGGCTTAAAGAAGAAATTCCTTTATAATTTAAGTTCTTAAAAGATATTAAACACTTTCTAAAATTATTCAAACGAATCTGGGTGAACCTTCCCTTATGCTCTTACATCATGCGGATTCTTTCCTCCTTAGTACGGTATTGATTTTTTTCTGGATGCATCATTCAGTAATTGCCCTTTTTCTTTTAAAGAATTTTTTGTTAAAAAAATCCAATTAAACTTTGCTTTTGGCTCATTCTAAACAATAACTGGTACTGAAACGTACTATCTGAATAACAGCCAGGGGTTCAATTAATGTAAATGGCTCAATTACAAATATTATATAGTTAGTAGGGTTGCCACACAAAGATAACACATAATTACTGCTACCTAAAGATCACTAATAGTGGTCTATTGTTTTGTAGATAAGAAAAGAAGGATAACTAGCTTGGCGAACTTATCACCCAGCTTGAAGCTAAAAAAAATTAAAAAGCAAGGGTGGACTAAAATAGGATTCCTTCAAGAATATAAAAAATGAAGGAAAAAATGTTAAAAGAAAATAAGCTTTCTCCTCTTTTCGAAATGCCTTCCATTTCTACACATCTTGATTTCGTGGGTTTCCATAGTTACATTTGCATCTTCATGGCATTTTGTTTGAATTTTGAATAATTCATCGGAAGCATGTTTTTATTTTAGCCTTTAGGGTTACAAGGGCCATAACGAATTACTTGTGAATAACTAAAAAAAATGCATTTTGTAATGAGAACTCATAGCTGAATGTTGTTATTTGGTTAAATTTTCCATTCAGAACAAATTTTGTATCCAAATACCATTTCGATTTCCATATTTCAGTACTAACACATTCCACATTTGCTTGTTATTCTTTTATATCGTATTGAGAATTTAGGAAAACTGTTAATATATATTTGCTTGTATTAAGTTCATATCATGTTATGAGTAGTGTTTTATATTTTACATTTACGTGAGCAAGTATTTATTGTACATACAGCAGAAAAATAGACTTTGGAAATACGGCTCAACTTAATTTTGGAGTCAATGGTAATAATTACATCGAATACACGCACACAGAATTTCTGATATTTAAAAAAAATTCTCTGAATTTTATGTTTTAACTTGTTTTTGTTTCTATGGTCTAATTTGAGGGATATGAAATAAATGTTTCCTAAATTAATGGAAACATTTTCAGCTGCATTTTGTTAATGCCTCAATTAAGAAGATGAAAATCTAGAGATAACTAACTTCATTTAATGTTTCCTTAGTAATTAAAGTAAAAAGATTCATTAAATTTCGTAAATTTTACATGAAAATACGTTAATTTTCTCATCTAATCTAAAACACAATTTGATACTTTAAACTTCGTTAGAGATTTCAACGGGCTTTCATCTAATTCGTTTCTAAACCCCTTGACTTTTTTGCTCGAAAACCGTACTGGCTACCGAAACATGGTCTAAATCTGTTTGCTCGTAGCTATATTAGTACTGATATTTTCTTTCTTTCTTTTGATTTAAATATAATTTTAATTCTTATAAGATTATAAGTGCTAGTGTTTTTAAGAGATGAAGTTTATTCATGGAACTAAATTACTTCTCATCCTAGATTTTCTTATCGATGAAGGAGATAATTTTTCATTGAAGGCTGGACTATAGATTCTTGAAAAAATTCGATGAAGAAAAGTGATTGGCAAAGCAACATGCAATGTGTTGCTTGAAAAGAAATGAAAATGAAAAACAATCCAAAAAAAGCTTATATTACATCTGTCCCCATTGCACTGCAAGATCTAGTAGTATTACACCATGTTTTGAATTGCATGTGCATATATCTATCTAAATATATATATATATATATATATATATATATATATATATATATATACATGCACACACACACAAAATCCTCAACCGTTTGAAAAAAATGGTACGGACATGAAATTTTTTTGTATGAGAGAAATTCTTTTAAGATGTATGAAACATTCATCATAGCATGCAGAATGTACATATAAAAAGCAAACATTTAAGTTTTTGGGTGTTCCACAATTATAGAAAATAGCGTAAAAAATTTAAAATTTAAAATCAAAATAAAATTTTCCTATTTTTCCTTCTCTGTTAAGGATCGTTTCGCGGGAACCATGATTTTAAAGGTGCATAAATGGATAATTTTCATGATTTTAGTTCACTAGATTAGAATACATGCATAAAATGGTTTTAAGGTTATGAAAAAAATTATTTAAATCAATATTTTGGCAAAAATTAACCAGGGCAACCTTTTTCCAAATGTTCTCCTTTTGTAAAAAAAGCTTCTATTGTATTAATATTTTGCCAGTATATAGCTCAGGCGCAACTACAATTTTTGAAAAATTCACATTATTTTCAGAATTACAACCATCCATTTGAATTAGTTATAGGCGTGTTTTCTTAAAATTTCTCCCTTCTGTTTTCGTTAAACATGGATAAACCGATTTCCCGTTATATTTAAAAATTTAGTTGAGCCTCTGTACAGACGTCTCGCTGAATAAGGAAAAAAATATTTTAAATAGAAAATTTTTCAAAAAGGAAAATTTTTTAAAAATGGGTCATTCTATGTTCATTTTAGTAAAAATTTTGCAAAAATTTTTTTTAATATAACAACCTAATTTTATATACTTTTTAATCTACGTGTTTAAAACATAAATTTTTCCATACCGCTTTTGAAAATCACGGCCCAACGTATCGGATCTTTAAGATCAGTTAGTGATGTGAAATTTAAAAAATGTGCCTTTTTTCCCTTTTTACCAAAACAAAAAAAAAAAACCCATAAGGGTTTAAAAATAAAATATATATCTGTTAACGTGTTTTTGATTATCAAGCATATAGGAGTTTTGCAACTTTGGTAACTTTCAACATCCTTCATCATTTCGTAACTTCCAATGTATATAAACATTCAATATTCCTCAATATTCTTCAATGTAATGTAATATCTGCGATATTACTATACAATGATAAATCAACGTACGAAGAAAAAGGGGAAAAATCCCCAGAACGAAAAAAGGGTTCACTGTGCAGGGTGTGCAACATAAATGATCTAGCAGGGCCCCTTCGAAAAAAAATTTTTTAATCTGCGGGCGCCCTAAAAAAAATGTATTTTATATCAGATTTGTAAAAAAAAACACATTGATGAAAATTTAAAAAAGAATGAATTATTATTGTTTTTTTATTTTTCCTGTATACAGCATGGATAAAAAAAATGTTTACATAATATAACAATGCAATCATCACATAATGTTTAAAAAAAATTGCTGTTTTTTTTGAAAATTTGGTGTTCCAAAATTTATCTTTTTTCCCTTGTTTAAATTTTATAGTGCTGTCATTCGCAAACAATTAAATTTCATTTTTATCTTTACAGTCCTGAATATTTTTTTTCTTTAAAAAAAATTCCACACCCTCCTTTTTGGGCCCCAAACAGAAAAAAGGGGGAGGAAAAGAAAAGGGAACACAGAGAAACATGTACCATCCATAGTAGGATATGCATAATGCAATTCGAAATTTATTAAAAATAATTTTTATAGTAGAATCAAATGTAACTGTTTGATAAAATAAAAAATATTTTAACCTAAAGGACATACTATGGTCGGGTTTATTTTTTAAAAAAAGAACAGGTAACAGGAAAAACATTGTTTTATACATGCATACATATATATATATATA